>VXBU01011434.1:771955-819978 GCA_013400315.1 Bombycilla garrulus | reverse complement strand
GGAGTCTCCTCCACCGCTGTTGAGCGTGGACGTGACGGGATTGGTGTCGCAGTTTGCGAGGAGCTTCGTGCTGATCTTCCCCGTGTATGTGCTGGGCTACCTGGGGCTGAGCTTCAGCTGGGTGCTCATCGCCCTGTGCGGGCTCTTCTGGATCCGCAGGCACCGGGGCGGCAAGAGCTCCCGCCTGGGCCGGGCGCTCGCCTTCCTGGAGGACGAGGAGGAGGCGGTGCGGCTCAGCGTCTCCTCCGCGGATCTGCCTGCGTGGGTGAGTGGCCAACACCCTTCGGCGCTGCCGCGAGCACCCGCGCCCGGCGGGCCGGGGCCTGCTACCTCCTCGGGACCTGCGTGACACCCAGCCCCGCCGCCGTCCCCCCCGCCCCGGCCCGCGGGGCTGCGCCGCAGACCGGAGCCCCAGAGCCGGCCTGGCGGGAGGGGTGAGGGCATTGCATCGCCCTCGCCGCGTGGCTGCTTGTCCCGGTTCGCCAGCCTCTTCCGAGACGGTGCAGCGGGCGGGCAGCGTGTCCATTGCCTCCCCCTCTGCCTCCGCCGGGGTGGCCTGTCCGTGTCCCCTGCGCCCGCTCCGCTACGCCCGCGGCGCTGGCGGTGGTGACAGCCGGAGCCTGAGCCTGCCGGGCCGGGGTTCCCGTTGCAGAAATAAACTTTACTGCAGGGTTTGGGTTTCCTTCCCCTCAGGTGCCAGTGACGCGCACGGCTTGGTTCTAGCGCGGTCTCTCAGCAGAACGCGGATGTCGCGGCTTGAGCCATTCCTTACAAAGTTGATATGAGTGGGAAATAGAGTCGGGCTCTAAATGCTGTTAGGTCTTTCTGTAGAGTGTTAACAAACGGGGGCTGAACCAGAAGTGAGGTGGTTTTTCTGCGTGGGTTCAGAGCTGTGACATGAGGACTAAGATACAGGGGCTGTGGTGGCTTTATTTGTGCATTGATGTGGTGGGTTTTTAAAAAGACTCTCCGAATCTTCCTTTGAAAGTTTTAGGCTTTTTAGTACGTCTTGAGAACTAACGTTACTTTTTTTCTTTTTTCTTTTTATTTATTTATTTTTTTAAATCTTAAATTCAGCTTCAAAGTTGAATACCTTTTGTTTGTGGTTTCTCCTTTGGAGGATTAATGATGTTTTTGATGCGGCTGCCAGTGCCAGTGTGCATCCAGGCCTCCCTGTGCCCTGCTCTGCCCCCGTGATGCTCTGTGCAGAGCTTGCTGCTCTCTTAGTGCCTGTACCTGAAGTCTTGAGGGTTTCTGCTGATTCTTTCTGTGTGATTCCTTTATTGACTACTCTCTGCTCCTGACCTATAATAACCCACATCTCTTCTAGGGACTCTTTGCAGTGACTGTGCATCCAGCAGTATTGAGATGATAAGAGTCCAAGTAGCTGTTTTCCTGTGATCAGATTGCAGTACTTGATGTGACCTGTTCTAGCTCTCCTAAGGAAGTTATAGGAGAGAATAGAGTGGGTAGGTGTGAGACTGTAGTCTTTTACTCCTCTTTCATCATATCTTTTGCTGAAGTTCTGGTGGAATATCATGATAAAAATGAGCACAGAGTACAGGAGAGATTAAATGTTTTTACCTCTTGAAGCAGAGATGTGAGTATCAAATAATGTCGTTAATAGCTCTTACATTACCTGTATGTTGTGTTTGGTTTTTCCTGTAATTACCTGGCAGTATAATGGAAATGTTCTGATGATGCATTTAAAATGAATTATTGAAGCTAGATTTGTAGTGGAGGCTTGTATATAGTAACAATCTGCTGGTAACTAAGCTGTGGATATTCAAGCTTAGTGCTGTGTGTAAGTTTTATTTTAAGTCTCAATTCATTGGGTTTGATAAAATGGCAATTAATTTCTGTGTAGAGTTGTCCAAATAACTAAAGGTTTGGAAAGGGGCCTCCTGATTGAAGTCAAAGGCAAAAAAAATCGAGTGCTGGCTACAAGCACCTGCATATATCTTGTGGCATCATGAGAAAGCAACTGATCAATATGCAGGGTTTCCCAAAAGTGTGACACTCACACACCAGCTGGCAAATGGATGTAGGGTTTTTTTTTTTTTTTTTTTGCTGTAAATTTTTTTTTGTTATTTTTTCCTTGCTCTTTATCTGTGTTCCTAAATTTTAAAAGTTTTGGTTCTTTTCTTTATGCTGTTGCTTTTGCTGTGTTCTGGAAGCATTTTTCTTCTCAAATAAAAGCAGTTTCCAGAATAAATGTAATCTGGAAAACAGAAGTCTTCCGAAAACTGAAGACCCACTTAAATCAAAAGTGGTCTTCAATGGCTGCTGTCATAGTGCTTAAGGTTTATATGAGTCTTACGCTATTTCCATAATGCGTCTTGGAAAACTGCTGTTGTTCTTCCTTCTGCATTGTATTTTCCTGGAGATTTGTGAATTTCAGTCATATTTGAAATAACAGCTACTGGATGGAACCTGACATCTCTAATAGGGATCAGCTTTATCCATCTCAGTGTGAACTCCAAACTGAAGTATTTTCCATTGGTTTCTGGTTATGGAAATAAATTTTAAATTGCTTGAGTAGGACAATGCTGTGTTTTAAATACAATCTTCTAGGACTGATACTGAGGTGTAATAAACCATTTTTCAACTAAAATTTTGTGGTATCTCAAAGATTTATTTGATGTGTGGTATCTTCCTACGCTCTTGATTGGAGAAGAGCTTTAGCTTTGTGTGTTAGGTATGGTTTCCTTTCCCCACACACCTTGGTATTGCCTGTTTCTTTAGTGGTTCATATTAAGTACTCAGTAATACTGAGTACTTGAGTTATTTATTTTTAAGAAAGTGATTATTTCAGGAGAATGTTTTCCTGCTGGCAATACGCTTAGTTGCAGTTTGAAAAAATACTGTTGTGCCACCACACTAAATAGAGTTTGTAATGTTAATTGCTAGTTTTCTAAATTAGATTTACTTCTTCCACGAGCAGGTGGTTATAGATCAGGAAGATTCTGTACTGTGCATGCAAAATGAATTAATTCAACATGAATACAAGTTATGTTACTTAAAATGTCAGCACAGAATTAACTACAAATAAGTATGCGTTGAAAAATACTGCATTTACTGTCCTCAAAAAATAAGATCTGTACTCATAGACTTGCTAACATGTAGTTATAGCTCTGCTTCGTGTTTGAGAGGTGTCATGGGTTGTATAGGGTAGGAGGGAGCAGAGGTGGGTGCTTCTCCAAATAATTTAGAACTAGGCAGGAGAACGTACAATGAGAAAGAACTGGAGATCAAAATTGTCTTTAAATAAAGACATTTTAAGACATGAAAAAGTCTTTAGAGAAAGACATTTCCCCTTTATTTGCAGTGTTTTTATGCACCAGATGTATTTTATACTGGAATTAATGTAATTTAGACACAAATGTGTATATAGGGAAAGTGGCAATTTAAGTATCATTACACAGAGCAGCAAAGGTAGGAAACCAGGACTCTTTTAAGTTTTTGAAAACCATGTATCATATTACCTTTTATTTTAAAAAAGGTAATGGAATTTAATAATCTAAAGAGTATAGCAAATTTACTTTGTTCTTTCTCACATCAGCCAAAAAAGTTAATCTAGTTTTTCCATTTTAGCAGTGGTTCTTGTTGCTTAGTGCCACTTTCATAATATGCCAGCATATCATGTTCAACATGTTTTTGGATTAGTGAAACTTTGGCTCCTGTTTTCTTCAATATACAGATAAAAAGCCATGCTGAATTGGTTTTCCCCTGATTAAATGTAAATTTGGCCCGGTACCAGGAGCTGTATCTGTGTGCAGTCTGTCAGCAATCAGCAGGTGACCAAAACAGGAACAAATCTTAGCATTTTTAAAGAATTCATTCTGAAAACAGATTTAGACGAATTTTTTTGTAATCCTGAGCATATATTACAGAGAAACTGAAATACTGTATGTGATTGCAGTGAAAGTAGTGACATGATAGAACATTAATTACAAGTCTGCTGTGCCATTTTGGGTCCTACACACTAAAGTTTCTTCTCTAGTTTGGAGTGATTTTGATGTTGTTGGTTTTTTTCTCTTACTTTATTTTCTCATCTGCTTAAGAAAAAGGAAAAAGCCTGCCTAAATCTAAATAGGTGTTATCACTTTTTGAATTCAGCTTATTGGGAGTACTATTGTTAAGCAGTTTGGTAGGTCTTCTTTCTCGTGGGAAGCTGTATGAAGTTTTTGCAGGTTGTGGGTATTGTGGGTCACCACTGAACTGCTGTACCACTGCTACACCTAGAGAAAGGAGATAATGTCCAGTTATGTGGTTAGAACAACAAAAGACTTTGGTTATTACTAATATTGGAAAGGCAGAGCTAGCGTTTGTGGAAGAGTGGTTTGATAGCTCTAGCTGCAGGATCACACCTGTACTGACATTTGCAGAGAAGGTGGCTATGCTTTTGTGTGTATTTCATTTGAAGATTTCTTGATGATACGGAATCAAACTTGCTGCCTAGATCTTAGGTGGTTCTGGACAGGAATCTCCAAAGAATCCCTGCTGATGGATGTTAGATACTCAGTAAACCTGATAAACAGGTGGATTTCTGCAACACAATGTGTGTTATTTGCTAGATAAGAAAAAGATGTTCCTCTTCTCGTTATCCCTTTGGTTACTGCTCTCATTGCTGCAGCTGTAGGAGCTATAGGAGGGTTTTTCTACAACATATGAAATTCGAAGGCACTGAGACATTGCGACACATTCTTCTGATCCATTCTCCAGCTTAGTTGAGCATGTTAGATGGAATTAACAAGGGATGATTTATAAGAAAAATTACTCCCATGTACAGTAACTTAGTGTTAAGCAGGATCTAATCACTTTGTGTGGTTGAGTACTGCAGGTGGCCATTGCTGTGGGCTGCCAGCCTGCATGTGGAAAGGGTGAAGAGGTGTGAGTATGAGCACAGCAGTAACTTGTAAGTACTTAACAACTGAACTCTGTATCCTTCTACTGCCTGATTATTTTTCATTTTAAACTGTGTTCTCTTCTGGCTGATTCATAGTATATGAATATGCACATATGTGTATTGTGGGTTGTGTGTGTTTTTGTGGTTGAGCTTTCTTCTTAAAGGAGGAAGTTTAATTTGGGTCAGTATTACTTCTTCAAATTTAGGTAAACTGAATGACATCCTAAGAGTACCCATAGTTAGGAGAATTGTAAATGATTGCTTTGGAAATGGAGAACCAAAGGGGAAAAAAAAGATACTGGGCAATTGATCCTATCTCCCTGTTTCTCAGAGCTGTTGAGTGTGTTAAAGCTATGCTGAGATGATGTCTGTCCCAAAACACCTTCTCTCATGTAGTAATGTGATGAGCCTCACTCATCACATATATGTGATTCATATATAAAGATCCCTTTCCAAAATATTTATGGTAGAAACCCACATGTTGATGTTTATGAACATGATATCAAACTACTAAGGAAAAACATCAGCCTGAAAGTGTTAGTACACGTTTTGAACTCTTTGTAGGTGACACACTTACACATATTTCTAAATATGTATGTATAATACATAATTTTTTCATCTAAAAAATTATTACATGAAAATTACTATGGATCTGCTGTAAATGTTCTTTAAATATGCAATTTGTGTGAATAACTAAGGAGGATGTGTACAGGTCTCTTTAGGTTTTTTTGTTTGCTTGTTTGGTATTTTTTAATTTTGCATTTTAGTCTGCTAGTGTTGTTTCCATGCCTAAGTGCCTTTCATATAGAACTGGCCCATCTTTAACCATAATTTAAAATGCAGGTGTCAGAAAGATCTTGTCTGTAGAGACTGAGGTTTTGTGGAAGAAAAAGAAATCTAGGATAACAGTCAAAATTTTCTGCCTCTTCTACAAAATTCTTCTCATTTTAAATTACAAGTGCTTTTTGAGATTGTTGGCATATCATAGTGTGGTGAGGTATGCAGTCTAAATTTTTTTTTATTTCTTTCTTTTTTAACATTAGAGCTTTCTGGGAAATGAAGTTGAATCAGGATTATTTATCAAAACATTTTCCTTGCAGTTTATAGTAATGAAAGCCTGTTTTATACATTTGAAGTGTTCAAAACAATTATTTGTGTCCTCACAATTCTTTTTCTTCAAAATGAAAGAAGAGGTGGCATGTTGTTTCTCATAAGTTCTTTGACTTTAATATAAATCAAATGATTTATCTTCCATTTATCAATTTATCACTAGTTCTCTAGTTACTGAAATTGCCTTTGGCATAACTTCTTTTGAGCTTTGTTGGCCATGTACCCATACTGACTCTGTTTCTTTTCCAAAAAAACATTCCTTCAAACAGTAGCAAGTTTTCAAAGAATGCTAATTTCTAAATATCCTCTGTAGTGTCTGAAATGAATTTGTCAGAGGCTTATAACTGTATCTAAGGTTCTGAAAGCAAAAGTTAATGATTATGAATGAATCTATTCCACTGATTTGGTATGTTCTGATATGTACATAAAAGGAAATCATAAAAGAATATGATTCTTTTGGACGTACTACAGAAATACTAGATTTGGTGTGAAACATTGCTAGTTTAGATAGAGTTGTTTGACCTGTAGTATCATATCTTTGTCTTTGCTTTTCTCTACTCTTGGACAATATAAATTAAATGTGATACTACCCTTTCCTAAGGGAATGGAGGATGGACACCCCAAGAGCAGCTTTGGAGCTTTCCTGTGGCCTAGCAGGGGCCAGCTTCTAAAGGTTATGTACCAAGGGCAGCAGAATTTCAAATGTAGGATGTGTAGGGCTGCCTTTGCACATTCAGGGTAAATACTGAGCCACTTCAAAGAAGAAAATTAAATCCTTATCTTTTGCTGCTGTTTGTGAACACTTAATGAAAGTAAAGGATACACAGAGTTGGTGTGTTCAACACAGAGTCAAATGTAACAGTGGGGAAACAGTGTTTTGGTAAGAATAGAGGGAGAGTATTTTTATTTGAAACAACTGTTTGAATTCAGTGAGTTCTGAAACTGAACTGTTTAGAGAAGTCTGATACTTTATCATTTGTATAGCTTTGAGATCATATGGCACTTTGATTCTGGTAAGACTTTTTTTCAGTTAAATGAGGAGAGAGTTCTGTGAAGTTGAGAAAGAAAATGTTTGATAAGAAACAAGAGGGAGGAATTAAACAAATAATTTGCTAAAATTGTGTGAAGTGGTGAAACCCAGTTGCCAGATTTATGTGTTTGACAGAGTTTGTAGGTGTCCAAGATAGCATGAACTGATCCAGGATCCTTCTTTGGTTCCATCTGCCATGCACTGAATGCTTTTCTTGTTTTGTGGGGAAAGAAAAAAAAAAGAAAAAATAAAGTATCTGCACTTTCATTTCTTAGACAGTCTTAACTTTTTTTGAGGAGGCCTTGACCTCTCATAAAGTTCTTTTGGGGCAGGTAGGAGAAGATGATAGTGTAATTAAAGATTTTTTTATTTTTTGAAAAGAAATAATTTGAATTTGTTAGTTTTTTTCTGGCATATGCCGCATTTTCTCTGTTTATTAGCTGGCAATAAAGGATCATCAGGAGTGAAAGAGGGATTGTACAAATTTACCCCATCAGCTAGGGAGATATCTGATAGTAGGCTTCTACTCCATTGACCAGAATAAATTCAGATTTAACTTGCTTTGTAAGGACCTCATTACAAAAGTGAGGACCAAGAATTAGGAATAATTTCCTGGCTTTAGGGGCCTGTGTTAAACCAGTGCACTAGCCTTGACTTTTCAAGATACTTTTTGATCCCTTGTTCCTTTATAAAGGGCTTATAATTTCCGTCCTAATGTCAGGGTTCAGGGAAGAAGCAGTGTCCCATCTCTTCTTGACTCCCATTAATAGGATGCCTGGGAGATTCCCTCTCCTAGGAAAAGAGGTGTTCCTAAGCCTTCTTGCGCATTATTTAATCCCCATCCCCAACCTACTTTTAGTGTTTTATTCCCAGCAGCTTTACCAAGCTTCATGTACCAGTCTTTTAGTCTTTGTTACATTGGTCAAGTTTTTATTTCCTTTCATTTTAGATGGCATGGGTTTTTTGGTTGGTTGGTTTGATTTTGTTCTCTCTGTGTGCTTCCTGTGATACAGTTAAAAATTAGAGAAGCAGTGAGAATTTTAAAACGTTTTTCTATTTGGTCCTTATATAGGATTATTTAAAATTTTTTTGTAAATTTTGATGTGCTCTGCATTCATGCATGTGCAGAGAGGATCAGGGGGTTAGTGAAGGGACTGATTCTGCAGTTTCAAAATTAAGTAAATGTGCGATCCTGACAAAAAGGATGTTCTTCATTCAACTGCACTTTCCCAGTGCCACCTTGTGCCAACATTAGAATTTACTTGGCCAACTAATTGTGAGTTTTCTGCCAAGTTGGATGTTCAGCTGGATAAATTTTGTGAGTTTACTCTGAGACCGCACAAGTGCCAGTGCCTACAAAAGGGTGGAAGCCTGTGCTCAGGGTTAAAGGGAGATGGAGCAATGGCCTGCATTGCTGTTCTTAGAAAAAGGGTGGCAAATAATGCTGCTGAGGTATCTTTGTGGGGAAGCAAAGTTGAATGGGAGCTATTTATAATGTCAATTTGCATATCTAACTTCTTTTATAACATTTTAACAGATATGCTAACATATCTAATCATCAGGCATATAAACTCTCAGTATTTTGATTCAGCTTAAATGTTGACTGTGTTTTTAGTGCGTGGTTGGATTGGATCAACTCCAGAAGTCTCTTCTTACCTGAATTATTCTATCATGTTCCTTTTTGTTTTAAGTGTCATTTAAATTAGCTTTCAGTCTCCAGTTATGGCTTACAAATGGTAAAAAAAAAACTTTTCTGCATAAAATACAAGTATTTGCTTAAATATTAAGTGCCTAGCAAGAAAAAAGAGGTTAAAAAGAGGTTATCCTTAGAGAGGTGTTTTATTGGAGGTAGTGACACCTTTTAAATCATTCTGATGCCTGTCAGCTAAACAGATAGTATTAAAAGTTCTGTGCAGCAAATGTTAAAACACACTGGTTTTCAAATGGAACTCCTGTTATATAAATAACCTTTGTAAGACTAACGTTCCCATATAATGAGTCATTGCACAGAGTTTTGTCTGCTACACCCTGATGTGAGTACAGGATTCTCCTTAAGAGCTGAAAATCTGAAGCAGGACTAACGGTTTTCAGCGGAAGCAGTCTGGATTTATGTACCATGAAGTTGTTACTATACTAGAAACACGAAACTAGTTTTACTTGGCTGAAAATAACTGTCATATGACAGACAAGAATTGCATTGTCATTTGGCTGTCCTTATCATATAGCAGCATGGGTCAAGTGTACATTAGTTCAGTTGCAGCACTTTTACCTGAGAGATTTATATTTGCAAAGTAAATTGCATAACTTTGGACATCTGTTTATGTGAAAACTTCAGTCGAGTCTAGTACAGACCACACTATTGTTTTCATAACCTTTGTTTGCATTCCTTTAGTTAGATACTGGCTCAGTGAATTATCCAAGCAGACTGAAATAGTTTCCTCTGAGAAAATTTTCAAAGATGCAACACAGAATGTGAAATTAAATGTATTGACAATCCATTGTCTTGTATTCTGTCATTAGGGGGAAGGTAGGAAGAAGGTGAATATCTAAGAATGCAGTGTCTTCCTGTTTCATTTTTAAAAGTAAATGTAGGATATGCTGAAGCATGAAGGTAGCTTGATTGCTGTGATTTGAATTAATTATGCAGTGTTATGATCCACAACTCTACTCTTAAAGTTTGTAGGTGATATTTTAAAAAATAGCTTTGTAAAAACCAATTAATTGTGTGGAGGAAAACTTTGCAGGGAGAACTGGAATGGAACTTCACAGCTCAGGGAACTCTGAGTTTGCTTTATATTTAAGCATTTTTAATGCTTCTTTGTACTATGTGGTTCTTCGTGCGTTGTTTCTGATCTGCATAGCTTGATAGAAAAAAAATCTGTGTCTGTGCTTTCTCAGATGCCCTTCTTCACATAGCATGCTCTTTAGACTAGTGAATATGTTTACAGCTTCATATCCAAAAGCTCAACAAGAACCCCTGTGGTTTGTTTTTTTCTGCAGGGAAGAGTATTAGAAGACATGCTCTGAGTTGTGAGTTTTTGTGCAGACTTACAGGGCAAACTCTCAGGACTTTTTGGTATTTGGCACGTTTGAATATCTGCATGTTTCAAGCTGTTAATCTAATGAATGTAGTGATACTTCAAATGAGGAAATGTCTTCTTTTAATTTGTTAGTATTTCCCAATAAAGTAAGCTTGCTGGTCCAGAATTTTGAAAAGTTGTAGTTTGTTTTGAGGCATGTCTTCCCTCCTCCCCCAGGCTGTTGATTCATCTTGCTAATTGTTGAACTAGAATGCTAAATTTTCTCTTGTGTGTAGCTAGGAAAATGCCTTAGTCTAGTAATAAATTTTATGATGCAGACTAAATTTATTTCTTAAAATGCGATGTTCCTCACTCAATGACTTTCTCCTAAAATACTTGAACTAGAAAAAGAATGCTTTTCCACCCACCCACCCTCTGCCAGTTAAATATCAAATGGCAGCCAGGAAATGATAAGAGTGTTTCATGGGGGGAAAAGAAATCCAGTGTTCAGTCATCTGACTCGTATGTGTTAAAAGAATATTCAATAGAGATTGATATATTAGATTAAATTGTGGTAGTTTCTTGTTCTCTCTTTGTTTATGCCAATCTTTATATTGGCTCATATTTTAGGGAAGATATTTGGCCTTTTAAAAGTGTTTGGGTTTCTTTTTTCTCTTAAGGGTGTGCTAGGTATGAGCGTTGATGTGAATGTGCCTAAACTGTCCATGTTCATTTGATAAAATCACTTATTTCTGTCATGTTCATGTAAGTGTTTATAATGGGTATTAATTTTATGCTACATTTGGCTATGTATAAAGCTTTTTTAAAAGTTGAATATAATATATGCTTGTGTCATGTTCTGGTCTTAATACAGATATCTAATAACAGAAAACGGTTGCCAACAATTGTTTTTCGAGTCCTTTGTGTTTTGAAAGTTTTACAATTATAGTTGACATTTCTTTCCCTTGTGTCCTATCTTGCCTGTATTCAAGCAAATAAGCAAAATGTTACCAATCTGTTTATTTTGTTACATTTGATTTACCAAAAGAAAAGCCCTAATGAAGTTTTTTCTTGTTAGTTCACCAAGGTAATCCGTTACACACAGAGTCATAGTGACAGCCTGACAGTAGATCTGATTTGGCAGTTGCTTAGTTTACAAATAAAGTTTTCCTATAACATCGTGTCCTTTAATTTTGCTGTTTGAGAGATGAGGAATTACAAAGGTGTTCTTTTAAACAGTATTTTAGCATTCAGTGATTTGCTTCCAGTGCACACAGGTTGTTACTGGTCTGCCTGCTACCTGCTGCTTCTATGCCGAACTCTTCGGTTTTCTGGGAAGAAAACGAGTACAGGCAGTGAGGAAGTCTGTACTAACACCATGACAGTAAATCTGACAAAGTGCTTGAACCTCTGTTGGGTTTGGGGAGAGAGTCTGCACAGTGGGGTTCTGAATATGAAGCAGGAGTGGCAGACAATTGTAGATGGCAGTTCTTGTTTGGGAATAAGTGTAGACAGGACCATCGAGGACTAATGGACAATTTTAGATGATATTAAAACATTTACCAAGGGAAATGGACAATAGGAAAACTTGAAGGGATACTGGAAGACAGTCTGTATTCGCTCTGGTGGGAGACACCTAAACTTTCATCTTCATTTACTTTGAGTGAGTTTGGTATTTGGGATGTAGAATATTTAGCAGATATTTTGTAAAACTTTTTTTAGTGTAAGAAGTGGAGGTATTTGTGCTTGAAGTGAACCCTGCTAAAGGGATCAAAGTGATTACAGCTTTAAAGCGTTTATCCTTGATTGAAATGAGATTGATTCACATCTCTGTCCTCAGGGAGCAAGCTGATAAACTGTAGGTTCAACCTACTAGAGAGCAGTACAATGTATCCACTTGCCAGAGAGAGATTAGTTCATCAGTGTTCTTGAAAATTAATGGGTTTTAAGCTCTGACAAATCACTCTGGAATTTCCTTTGCTGTAAAGTTCTGATTCTTGATTCCCATGTAACACATAAGATTCTACTTTAGTTTTAACATGTAAGAACTTAGAAGGTCATTTGCTTTCTTGCTGGAGACTTCCAGCGCTTGGGGAAATAGTTTTTCTTTTTGTCAAGCCCAATGGTCTTGAGGGTTTTCATTTGTTCTAGTTTTCTTTACCAGCAAAATTTATGAACTCCTGCTCTGCTTTCTGCTTGGTGGTTGTTTGCATTGTCAGTCACACAGAAATAACATTCCTGTCGGTCATGTTCCAGTGGAGAAGGCAATGTGTAAGTAAAGCCCTTACATTGTGATTTCCCACTGAGTAAGTAAAATAGAGAAAACTCTTGACTTGAAAAATCTTTTTTTTTCCCCAGCATAGTTTACAAATTAATTTCAATTGTTGTGGTTTGAGCCTGGCTGGATGCTAAATGCCTACCAAAGTTATTCTGTCACTCCCCTCCTCAGCTGGATGGGGGGAAGAATGCAGTGGAAAAGTTTGAGGGTTGAGATAAGGACAGAGAGAGACATCACTCACCAGCTACCGACACGGGCAAAACAGACTTGAATTGGAGAAATCAACTGAGATTTTTACCAATCAAATCAGAGTAAGATAAGAAAAGTAAAACAAATATTAGAAACACCTTCCCCCTACCCCTTCCTCCTTCCTGAGCTTCACTTTCTTCCTGATTCACTACCTGCTCCTCCATGGACTGCAGGGGAATCTCAGCTCTGGCACCTGGAACACCTCTTCCCCTCCTCCTTCACTGACCTTGGTGTCTGCAGGTTGTTTGTCTCATGTTCTCACTTTTCCCTGGACAGAATTACTTCTGTGCAGTTTGTTTTTTTTTCTTGTGAAGTAAGTTATCACAGAGGTGCAGCCACTGTTGCTGCTGGGCTCGGCCTTGTTGTGGAGCTGGCTGGCATTGGCTCCCTTGGGAGGGAAATAGGGAAATAACTGTGCAGAGAAAGCTTCTGGTAACATCCCACAGAAGCCATCCTGTGGCCCTAACCCTCCACCTGCTCCCAAAACCCTGCCACACACCCAATACCATATTAAACTGTTTTGTTAAAAGAGACATCTTGAATGTATTTTAAAAAAATGCAAAGTTTGGCAGCTTGGCATTCATGTCCTAATGATTTCTCAAATACCCTGAGCAGTCAGGACTGTATCAGATAAGGCAAATCATAGGGCAACAAGGGCGGTGGACTTGACTTCAGCATCCCTTGATGTTGAAAAGAAATAAAATACTTGGTTTTTTTTTCTTCTCAGAGCTTAGTTGTACACAGAAATTTGTCAAATTCTTGGAAATACTTTTTTGAGCTGTGAAGATATAGTTGCAAATTAGCTGCTATTTATGCAGATCTCTGAAAATAACTGTCATTTTACTCGAGGGGGTTGATTTCATTTTAACTGTCATCACTGCGTTCTTCTAAGTCAAGTGATGTCTTTTGCAAGAAAGTTATTACATGTGATTAAAAGCTGAGTACAGATCTAAGATTGCTGACAATATCTGGTAGCTGTACAGGGCTGGGATTCAGGCCTGGAACAGCACAATAAACAGCAAAACCTGTAAGAGAATCTGTTGCCAGTTAGCACACAGAGTCACGTTTCCTGTAGCAAATTGGAATTCAGATACCAGACTTGGGCACCTCATTGCAGAGATGAAGGTCTCTCCCTGGCAGCTGCCTTTGGTGAATGGGAAGGGGTGAACAGAACTCTTGGCAGGAGGTCCCTTTTCTCTGTGTAATGAGAACCTACAGTAACAAGGTCATAACTGCACTGCTACTTTTTACATGCCTACATTTATCAAGGAATAATTTGGGCCACAGCTGTTAGATTTTAATTAATAGATGTAGTAAATATTCTGGGGTAGAACTTCTAAAAAAATTACTAGCATCTGTTATAAAATCTGCTGAGAGTTTCAGAGATGACTGACTTGGCTGCGTGTATTATTAACCTCTCCAAGAGAAATTCAGCTTCAGGAAGGCTCTGCTTTAGAGCAATCAAATAAATTGGCATTGCCATGGGCAAGATTTCTTGGAGCTAGATTTTAGACAACTGACTTACAACTGAGGTGGTTGTTGGCAATTCAGGCAGTTGTCTTAGAGACAGAAATTTCTTTTCATTTACAGAATTATTACTAAATTGGGTTTTAGGCACTAGGTGTTTGGTTTCCCCTTAGAGCTAGAATCTGCTGAACTTGAGTTTAAACATATAGGTGCAAATTAGTTGAAGTTTATGGTTAGTATACACATCTCCAGAGGACTGTATTGGATTACAAGAAAATTTTCAAGATGTCAGATCTCCCTAGAGGCCTTTATTTCTCTTTTATTGATGATAAAGCAGGTGTAGAGTGACTTGCTTATTCTTGGACATACAAAAGACAGAATTTTGAGAATTAGAAGAAAGTAATTCATCAGTTGCAATTGCCTACTGGTTAACAATATTTGAATCTTAAAAACCTGGAAATCTTTGAGGTTGCTGAGAAACCGTATGTAGGTAAAAGGGGTTGCTTAGTTGTAAAAGGTTTTTTTCATCTTTCCTTTGTCTTAAACTACAACCAAGATCTGATTATCATAGTTCCAGCTATGGACTGTACAAATACACAAAGTGGGATGGTAGATGCAGATTAAAATGCAGAGATGGTGAGCTTAAGTGTCTTAAGTCTTAAAAGACTCTTACATGTGTAATGTTATGATTAATTGTAGGCAGTATCTCTATAACGTGACACTGCCTACTGCTGTCATTAATTCAAATGGTATTGATTTATGATGGCTATTTTTGCTGCTAAATGGCGAAGTGAAAGAATATAGTGTGTTTGTAATAGTTGAGCTAAGGGTAAAGAATATTCAAGAGATCCCCAAATGATTGGGTTATCTTCAGTATCTTCAGTATTATCATCTTATTGATGATAATCAGTAGTAGGAGAGGTGACAGTTCTGTGTTGCATTTATAAGAGGGATAATGTATCCAACTTCTCTTTTTTCACTCTTGCTACCTCTCCATCCTGTCTATCAAACACCCAACTATTCTAACGTTGGAATATTCCTCCTCCAAGGCCAAGAAGATAGGGAATCTTAATCACTCAGCTACTTGCTAGCCATTGTTTGTTTGAAGGGCAGAAGCTGCCTTTACATAAGGGCTGATTTCAGGTGTGGGTAAAATATCTTCATGCAAGTGGTGCTGAACATAAGCAATGAATCATTTAAGCAATCATTTAAGGCGTAAATGGCAAAATGTTAAACTTCCCAAAACATGGGACAAAGAAGATACTTTTGTTTCCAGTATTGTTTTAAAAAGATCTTAATTTAGAAAGAGGGTTTACATTTTTTAGAATTTATGGTCACTTACTTTGCTTGCTTTTTTAAGATGGAAAAAGTTTTTAACAGAGTCTGAAGAATGTTTTGATGCAGAGCATTCCAAGACAGCTATTTCAAAAGACTGTATCAATGGTGTTTTGCAGTCATGATATGAGAGAAAGTGTCTGTGTTTGCAGGAAGCTGGAGTCTTAGGAGATGTTTCCTGGAAGCAGGGCCTGGAGGAATTTTGGTAGGGTGAAGGGGAGCATTGCAAACCATCTTTTTTTTAAATTTCTGTTTTACGTTTTTGTATTTTTGTACTTACTACTGATGTCTTAAAAGATGTCAACATCTTGAAACCTCATCACCGTTTTTTTCTTTATCCCCCAAAAGATGAAATGTTGGTTTTAAGCTCCAGATTTCCTACATATTAGGGGTATTTCTTTTCCCTTGGCTTTTTGAGTTGTAAAAATTTGCACGATGGGACAAGTGACTGAACACATGTTGCTGTGTACACAAGTCAAAGGATCAACAGTACTGTCAAATATCCTGGTGTATTTTAACTAAAATATTAAAACATGTAATACTGTGTTGTTGAAGAAAAGGTACAAGCCAACCTTGGGTGCTCGTTTACTCGTTTGCTGCAGTTCCCCTTGAGGGGCTTCATCTTCCTTTTTGCTATGTGTAGGCTTCAATATGTTGCAGACTGTGATGTGTCTGCCAGGTATCCGTTTGTGGGTGAATATAAATCTCCTAGTGCTGTGGATGGTGTATTTTGATATTAAATTCACTTTCTGATGAAAATTATAGTACAATTCTAGAGAGACACTGCAAACTCAGGAGATTTGCAGCTTGCTGGATGTTCCGCTGTGCAGATGCTGTATGTGCCAACCCAGTAACACAAGCACATGAATTTTCCTCAGACGATGCAGTTTCAGTATCAGCCTGTCTTTCTGCAGGCTTGCTTTAAGTATCATTTCAATAAATAGTGAAAGTACTTTTTGCTGTTTTAAAATAAAGTGATATTACTGGAGGGGATTTTTCTTTATGTTGAGCATTACCTTCTGTCGTTTTTGAGGACTTTTTTTTCCTCTAAAGTACCTTTTTGTTAACATATAGAGTCAAAATAATAAGGCTGATATTTAAGGATGAGGATAATAGTTAATTTAGCTGGGGAGGCAGTCTGGGTTTTGATTCCACCTTGTAGCTCAGACATATGATGTAGCATTCCTAAGTTTAGAAACTTGATTTAGCAGGGAGTGCTTTCAGTGTCTTTCCTTAGCAACCCAGCCTACCAAAACACACCAGAGCTGCCCTTCCTGCTCTGTGCTGAGGAATAGTAGCAAACTCCATGGTTTTAAGGTGGAGTTCATAAACAAAAATAGAATAATGAGTCCAGCAATTGTAGGGGATTGGAATTCAGTGGTTAGAGTATTTTCCAACTACTTATTTCATTGGTCTTGCATTTTCAGTATGATCCTATAGGAGCTTTAAGGGCTGCAGTAAAACTCTAAAGCATCATTTTTGTTTTAAGTAACCTTACCTGAAGAGTACTCATGAAATGGAATTGCTTGTGGGGTTTTTTTGCTTCTTTTCTTTGGCAGGGGCTGAGCCTGCCTTAAGACAGAAGGGGTGCTGGAGGATGCGAGCAGCTGCTAAGGGTTACAGGCATCCTTTGCAGAAGCTGAGAGGGCATTCAGGGAAGGATAATTCCATAGTACTGTTTTAGTTTTGATTTTCCCTTACACATCACTTTTGATTGCTGTGCTAGCTGGACCTTTGATCTTGCTTAGTGCAGAAGTTGTTATGTTATGTTTTGCCAGGGAAATGTATGCATTAATTTGTATATATTTTTCTAACAACTAACACTGCTCTGTATTGGGTGCTGATGCACAGCCCATGGAGGGGGACAGAACTATTCTAGAGAGAAGAGAGAACAAATCTTACAAACATTAAAAATTTCAGTGTCTACCTAATTATTAGAAATACTGAGCTTTGTATATGAACCTGGTATAAGAATTTGGTTAAACGCTTGGATGAAAGAACCACAAGGAGTTACACATGTAAGTTGTCACCTGATACCTGATGCTGTCACCTTAACTGGCGCTTTCCTCCCTGCCATTTGTCACTGCATTAACTGAGACCCAATTTCAACACTGTGGTTCTTTTGGCTTTCACTTTATTAGAATGCTCTGCTTTCTGTTACTTTGGCAGCAGTTTTATAGTTTCACAGGGTGCTAATCACTGATTATTTACAGGTTCCGCAAAACTCCCAGACTGTTGGTCTGCATTCTTTATGCTCTTTGAATTTCACAGAGTGAGTTCCTAGTGTTTTGACTAGAAATGAAATGGGAATTTTAAAATGGCTGTTATGTATTGCATTATTTCTGATTATAATTTAAAAAAATTAATATCAAGAAATACTAGTTTTTGATATTAAGAAATCCAGCTCTGGCTGAATAGTACTGCATGCAGTGCAGTATGTAGAAGTTAAATACCTTTGCTGGTGTTGGGTCAGAGTCAGTCAAAACAAGCATTAAGTTTTAACTACTGAGTGTATTCTACAGACTGTTTGACCTTCAGGATGCAGATTAACCTAGCTTGAATTTTTATATTGTGATGCTGCATTTTTTTGGATACCACCAAAAAAATTAAAATCCAAGTTCTCCATTTTGGTCTTTTGTATTTTCAAATACAAATTTGCAGTTTTCTCACTCCCAACCCATACAAAGTGAATGATACCTGTCATATTTCACATAGATTTTTTTCAAATGTATTGTGAATTATAGATTACATTAAAAAGAATAGAAGGTTGGGCTTCAGTACATGGAGATGTTTCAGGCTAAAGACAGGAAGAAGATTTAATCTGCCTGAGAAAGAAGAGTCTTGCAGAAGGTGATCATTGCCTCAACATTGCCTTTTCTGAAAGCTGATGCCCATTTCAGGCCTCACAGAACACCTGCATGGTTCCCTTAGAGAGACGAAATGTGTAATCAGGTGAATGCTAAAGGAACGAGCTCTCCCTGCTGCAGGAACCTCAGTCTCAGTGGATCAGAGCTGACTGTGGGGTTAGGGAAGCGGGCAGCAGGTCAGTGGAGCAAAAGGCAAAGAAACCTTCCATGTTTTATTGTAGAAACCAGCAGCAAGGGTGGCTGACAATTTGGTGCAGAGCCCAGCACTTCTTTTCACAGCCCTAGACAGTTCAAAGGATAGTAAGTTGTGCTGTGACACTGGTTGTGTAAGCTGTTTTGAGAGCCAATGTTCAGCAGTCCAGAGAGGAACATTTGTCTTCTGTCGACTATCGAGAGAATAAGAAACTCTGCCATGCAGTGGGGTGAGAACATAGGGTGGGATTCTCAAGGGAACTGAAAAGGAATTTGTTATAGAGACTTGAAAATACAAAAGAGATTATGTTCTTGAAAATGTGACAAATTGAAAATATCGTGCTAATGATTTTATAATTTTATTTTAAAAAACAAAAGCTGGAATTTCAAGGTGTTAAGACTTTGTTTGTAGAAGGAGAAGAAGAAATTAGATTACTCCAGGGAATAAAAGGGTAAAGTCAATAATATCAAAAAAGAGTACTGTGCAAGACTTTTAAAGTGGTAAAATTTGATGAGTCCTGAGAGCTATGGTTCATCCTATGCCTTTTAGCAGTTTAAACATTTAAAATCTGTGTCTTTGCTTTCAGTGATGGCAGTGCTCATGGGAATTTGGAGATGGAGGCTGTCAGTAAATGTTTATTTTGTAAACCTTGGTTGCACTACTTCTCTGTAACATGGTGCAAGAGCAAGACTTTGGTCAGTATAAATCCAGGTTTTGATATTTTTCTTGTATAGAGTATTATGCTACTAATTATTTTTTTTTTTAACTGTGCTTGTCCTGGCCTTCTGTTGGACATCAGCATTTATAAAATACAATTGTTACTGCTGTAAATGCCTGTAGAGTTGAGATTGGAAAAGGTCACCCTGTGGTCTTTAGAGTTCATGTTGAGTTGTGGTCTTCTGAATGAGGAAGTGATATAGACAAAAACATTGTCCAGATTGTAAATGTGGACAGGAAATAGTCAAAATAATTCTTATGTTTCCTCACTTAAAAGATGTGCTCAACAGGTGTGCTATATGGGAAAAATGTCTCTTCCTGTGTCAGGATATCTGTCTTCTGTCAGAGGTTCTGAGTGTCAGTCCCTCAGAAGTGGAAACCATTAAAAGGTTCCTGCAATCTAATGCCCCCATATGCCTTCTACCTCTTTATTATTATTTTTACTGTCCTGTCTCACTCCAAACTAAGCACTGAAAACTTTCCTTTGTCCTTTTTCAGATGGAAAGTGAAAAAGAAATGTGAACATGGCAATGCAGGAAAAATTACAAGATACTAAACTGCAGTGAAAATAAAGCAGTTTGGTTGCAGATTTGATGACATCTCTATATTGAAGCCCGAGTTATGGTATATATTACTAATATACGAATAGTTGAAGATAATTCTGAAATTAGGCCGTGCTAGAAGACGAGGCTGTGGTAGTGGACTAAAAGCTTCAAGCTTTCTATTCAGAAAGAGGTAACAGCTGAGCAAGGCAAACCCTTGTGGTTCCCTCTGGCAGACATCCTGTGCTGTGTTTAGGGGTCATTCTGCACCCAGATACCAGAGAAAAACCGTGCTAATGTACTTCCACGTATTTGGAAAGAAACTCTTACCTTTACTGGTAGAGAAAGGGATTTTTGTTTCATGTTGCTTGTCAGGTGATTAAGCCTGGATGCTTCTAGAAGTTAATGATGATCAGTTTTTAATTTCTAGGCTGAACCTCTTTCCTCCAGTTGGGCCTGCAGAGGCCGAGTATCAGGCTAGAAGCAGGATTTTCCAGTTCCCTTACTAGCAGACTACTGTTCTGTCATTTTTCCAGAGCAGCTGCTTCTAATGCCTATCCCGGAGGATTTTGTTGCAGCAGGCTGCTAAGTAGGAGGTCTCTGAGTGACTTTCTATTGTGGCATGCTTGCTCCATCTCTGCAAAAATAGCAGCACTTAGGCAAATTTTATCTAGTTTTGATATTGGTGAGTTAAATTGCTGAGAAGAAATGCAGCTTTTGACAAGTCACACTGCCACTGTGAGTGAAGCATATTTAATAGATGTTGAAGTGAAAGATGTACATGAAAAAGTGAAACTGCTGTGCTTTGAAATGGCTCTGCATCCTTCACTTTTGAATTGCAGGACTTGGTTCTGGGCTGCTTTTTCAGCATATTAGAGCTCTGGAGCCTCTTTTTAGCCAGGGTTTATCTTTTGTAATTACAGCATTATTTTACATTGCCAAAGACATTGTTTGCCATAGAAATTGGGGAGAATATACAGGTGAGAATGTTCCGGTGATGTTGCAGGGCTGCATAAGGAGGGATTCTAAATCCTCAGCTGCCAAAACTATAAGCTGAGCTGGATTTTGCTGGGCTGCTAGCAAAAACTGGAGGATTATTAATTTTCTAAATGATGTTCCAATGAATCCTGCAATTATAGTCCTGTATATGTATTTAATATATTTTTAAAATAATCTTAGCAGAGTAACATGTTTGTATTATTTAAATGAGAAATGTAGATACATTTATGGTTATTGGTAAAATGTAAAAAAGGCATTTTTTTAGTTTGAATTAACAGTATGCTTTAATTTTAGCACAGCAGAAAGGTTGGATATGGGATTCCTCAGTGGAGTTTGGGCTCTGGTGAATTTCAAAGGGTGTGTGTATGGGCAGTGGTGGCTCTTGGCAGCATTTTTGGAAGATCTGGTTTATGCTAGTTCAGCCTGACTTTACCAGACACAGCCTATGTGCTGCTAGTTGTTCTCCTTGTCTCCCAGATGCTGTACTTATGAATGTATATTAGGAAATAACGTTCTTCAGGCCATACCAGGATGCTGAAATGTACTGTGTCTGTGAACTGCTGTTTATTCCAGGCTCAAACTACTCAGTATGTTAAGCTTTTCTTTAGACCTTTAAGAAAGGGAAAAGGAACAGAGGTAACAGAGGGTTGCAAGGAAATTAAACTTTCTATACCTTATAAAGGACGTCAGTTTTATTACTTGAGGTGTATGAATTCTATTGTAGTAGTTTTCCTGTGTTAGCATTGACCCCTGGAGGTGTTGAAAAGCTGTTTGTTTCAATTTCTCCAAGCACCAGCTTGTTTTAATTGCTTTAATTGCTGTGTTGTTGCAGAAATTACTTTTCACCCTAATGCTCACAGTGGCTGAAGCAGATAGCTCAGGATAGTGTGGAGTACAGAGATCATCCTGGAAAACTCGTGCTGAACAGCTGTCTGTAATTTGTTGTGGCACCTCACAGGACTTGAACTGATAGAGGCAGCTCACGTGGGATGCCAGTGTTTGTGCTGGTAGAGTGTTTTGGGAACATTTGGTGGGCTATCAAGTATGTGTTTCCAAAGCCACTCTTGTCTTCTAGGTGCAAATCTGCCTCAAAGGGCATCTAATTGCTTCTTTCATAAAGGTTTATTTTGTTTTCCAGTGTGTTGTCCAAGCATTTAAATGACTTATGTTCCAGTTCATAAATAAATACAGTACTTAACCTTGCTTGGAATTACAGCTGTTTCTTTCATTTAAGTATGTTTCCATTTTTTCCAAGATTTCTGGTTTACTTTGAGGTTTTATCATGATCATAGAGTCGTGGCAAAAATTCTAGGGTCCTTCCCCAGCTCCTTTATCTCTGTATCTTACTCTATGTGTGTGTGTACTCTCTGTGTGGAGGGGGGTAGTTTTATTTTTTCCCCTACCTTTAATTCTCTGATGTTTGATTTTTTTTTAAAAACACTTCTTTGTTTGTTTATGGGTAATTATTTTCAAAACCTGTACTGCTTATGTAACACTTCTAGGTTAGTTGATTTATTTGGGTATTTTTAACTGTTACTCTGTGAAGTACCCTATGGACATAAATCCTGCATTTGACAATACTGATTTTCTATATTCAGTCTGCTTCTGGACCTTCCAGATGTTCCTGTTGAAAGATGTGGCACATGCAGCTCATCTGTAATGATTCTCAGGGAAACTGTTTCAAGAGTTCTTGCAAACACACTGCATTTGTAGTCCTGAGCATGAATTTTGCTGTGGAAAGGCTAATCATTTTAATATATTTAAAACTGCAAACACAAGATCCATCCCAAGGCATGCTAAACAGAGACTGAATCAGATTACCGAAAGTACTGGAAATAGTAGTTGATTATTAGTTTAGTAACAAGGGCCTGCAGAATTTTTTAGGAACCCTCACTGTTAGCACTTAACCTTTTCTTTCAGGAATACTGAATCCTGCAGTTATGCAACAGTAATATTTTGTGGGATTTTCTTGTTATTCAGAAGAGGAGAGAGGCAGGGTATTTCTGGTATTGACAGAAGTTAGGAAAATTGCTCAGTTAACTCTGGCGGTGAATTGCTGAAGTGACAGAGCCTGGCTGCTCTGCTTTCTCTCACAGCTCCTGTCAGAAAGGAGTGGTCTTCCCTTCAGTCTGCATTTGAGGAGAAGCCTCTTCAGGTTGTGTCAAGTAGCAGAAGACTCTGGGTCAGTTCCTCTGTGTAAAGGAACAGATAGTTTACCTATTGCATCTCCTTGTTGCTTCAGAGAGTGAGAGAGCATTTCTGGCTGGAGTACATGGGATTAAGCTATTAGCCCTGCTCAGCTCTGTTTTACCTAAAATGTCCTTAGGCCAGTCTGCTTTACCAACTGGAAAACACTGGAGTGAATAGCTTCAATTGAGCTTGAATATCACTATATGACACGATTTATTCTATCCATGCTGCGCTTCTTCTTTTAGTGACTTTCTCTGGCCTTTTTGAGTTACTACTGCAGAGAGTTTAGACAAACTGTCAGCTATAATTCACAGAATAATTTAATTTTAGTGTGTTTTGGTTTTTTGCCACACCACTGGCTTTAGGCTTAATGGTTAAATAACTGTTTATGCTATGCATTCAGAAGGTTTTAGGGCACCTAATTTGGGCTTCTGTCCTTAAATTCCTTCAGGACAGAAGGTATGGTCTCTCTATCCACTGATTATGCATGAAGACGCTATGAAAACTTACTGTGATACCCTTAATCATTTTTACAGTTAAACTAGACAAATGTAGTTTTGGTACAGAGGAGGATTTCTATGTTATTTTAGCTTTCCAAAATAAGCAGAAGGGATTGTTATCTAATAGAAGAGATGTTGGTGAAATAGCTGGAAGACTGCTGAAGAATACTCTGCTGCATTGTAACTTTATCAAGAAACTTGATTATATTGTGTGACCTTAAAGTGACTGGTAGTTTTTTTAAGATTTATGTCTGGAGCAACAAATAATCAGTGCAAATGGAAGGAACTAAGCATAAGTTAAGGAATGCTGACTCAGATAAGTATCTGTTAAACATACCTATGATAATACATTATTTTTAATGTAGAATTTTCTGAGTTGGAAGTGGCTCATCAGGATTGTTGAGTCCAGCTCCTGGCCCTGTGCAGCACACAAGAATCACACCATGTGCCTGAGAGCATTGGAATTCTTACCTTTAATCTTTGAATGCAAAATGGAAGAAATCCAACATTTTGGGCAGTTTTGTTTTGGGCTTTTTATTTGTTATTGGTTTGGGGTTTTTTTTCCTTTAAATCTAATCTGCTTTTATTGCTTCCCTTGCTATAATACACAGTTCATGAGAAAGTGGTTGGTTTGTAGCAAATTGGATTTTCAGTTTTTGGAATGCTCTAGTCAATACCTGTAGTTTTGTACTTTCAGTCTAGGTGCTCGGTTTTTTGTTTGAGTTATGTGGATAATATTTAGGGCCTATGTGTTAATCATCAAATGAATATTAAATTTAACAAGGGTTGTTTGATAAATACCTTTAAGGATGGAGAAAGCTTTCAAAGATAATTTTTAAAAGAAAAATGTTTTACAGTGAGGGGATCAGTGAATAGTAACAGCTATTATGCAGTTTGTATTCTAAATTATTAGTACCTGTGACTTGTGTTGAGAGCAATTCAGCATTATTACACAAGGGTGTTGTCATGTCTTTCCTTCTGAATTTCTTCACAATGCTTGCTTTTAGTGACATTTATGTAGATAAGTGGAACTTCCTTCGTTGGAATGAAGAATTATATTTAAGACATTAGTGTTATTATTTGCACTTTGAACCTCATTTCATGTTATTTGCTGATTACTATTTGACTTTTCAAAATTTCCCACCAATCCTTAGTCTGTGGAATTTGAGTGTAATAGTTTTTATTCTGTGTCTAGCCTTGTTTCCTTGGAAAGATGCAGATGATAGTCTGGCCAGAAAACTGAGTCAATTTAGCCAATATGAAGAGTGTATGTAGGGAGTTTGGAAAATAGAATAATTGTGGGTAAGAAACGTTTCTGCTGTTGGTGCTGTCGTTGTAAGTGGTTTTCTTTTGTCCTTTTTTCTTTTACTGTCTTCCAGGATAGAAAAAGGACTGCATTCCTTGGACACTTTCGGATATTTGACTGATCATTACCAAAAATACTGTGTTCTGAATTGAGTTTTTGAAAGTTCAGGATCAGAAATATAAAGTAAATGTGAAAGTTGTTTAGAGCTAAGCACAAGCAGTTGTGTGATGAAGCCAAATAGTCTTTTTAACATGCAGAAACACATCTTTTGAGCACTTCCAAGTATTTTGCAAGATAATGTTTAATAATAGAACTTACCTGGAACATGTAATATTATAATGGTTTCGGTGTTGAACATGGTCGTTAGGGCATTTCTTGCAACAGTTCTCTCTTGTAACAGTTCCCTCTTGTTATACTTTGCTTTGAATAATAAATTACTACACCAAGTGGTTGAAATGACACAGTTCCTGCCAAACCTGCATGAGCAATTTACTAACAGAAGCCAAGAGGAAAATTCTGCCAGTCATTAACTGTCTTAGCTGAAATCTTGACTTCTGTCTCATTCTGTCATGCTTGTCAATAGATCTTTATACAAGAATTAACAGATTTTGCACATCAGTTAGCCTGATTCTTGCTTCTGGCCATAAAAATGTTTGTGCAGTTGTTTCAATGTTCTTGTGTCAGTCCTGACTAATCCAGCTTACCAACTTCCATCCCTCAGGCTTTCTCCTGTTGTCTATGCATAAGATTGTATTTGAAGTCAAAAACTCTTAAAGCAAAACATAATTTTGCCACTAGTATTGCGGCCTCATAGCAGGCTGAAAATATATGGGATTAGTAGATGGATAAATATTTTATTCTTTGTTTTCAGACAACCTGGGTTTGGAGCATCTAAAGATTAAGCAAAACCCAGCTTTTGATTCAAGGTTGGTTTGACTGAAAATTTCAGTCTTGAAAATGTAAGGTTCTCTGTTCTCTGTTTTGAGTGTCAGAATAGGCACCAAACTGAACTATATTAAAGTTGGAGTGAACAAGCAGAAAAACAAGAATAGGAAAGGGATAAGAAACAGGAATGGAAGACGCTGTATTATATGTTGCCTATTATCACATGCAACTGCAGGAGTAAACTAGGCTTACCTAATTGAGGAGCTGGCTTAGCGCCAACTCATGTAACTGTAGGAGCATAATAGGTGAGGCACACTAAAGGACAAGTAATTATGAAATCTGTGGGAAAATTAAGAGTCATACCCTGTTAAACAAGGTCTTAATAAAGACTGTAGGGCAGATAAAATTAAAAAAATCATTAAATTAGCATAAATGGGTAGATTTGAGTATCTGTGGCCCCTTGTTTGTTTCCCAACCTATCTCAAGTGTTTCTGCATAATTTGGGACTGAATGTGAACAGTGCTTGATAGGTGCAAGAGAGATGCTTCCTCTTTTCCTCGGTCCACAGAGGTATACTGGATGTCAGCTGTCTGCATGGTGCTGGGAGTGTGGCCTGTGCCTTCAAAAGTTTATACTCTGAATCTAGGAAGTTGGATTACCCTTTGGAGGAAGGTGAATTTCATCTAGGCTGAGGTTATATTTAGAGCAGGAAGCCTCTCTCAAGTCTAGTGTGTCTCTTCTGTTGAATGTCAACTGGATACTTGTGCAGAAGACTAAAAATGAATTGTGAACGTGACAACTGTTATATCTTGCATTACTCACAGCAGACAGGTTTGCTTTTGGTATTTCCTTGAAAATTATTTTTCTTTCCTCATCTGTGTGTTTCATTTGTTGTTTCTATTTATTTTATTTTGTTGTTATTCATTGCAATGGCTGGCTGAAGAATACTAGTTTAGGAAGAGGCCTCTAAGATCATCAAGTCCGACTATTAATCTGACACTGCCAGATCCACCACTAAACTATGTCTCTAAATGCCACAGCTGCAAGGTTTTCTTAATACATCCAGCTCTGGGGACTCTACTTCCTTAGGCAGCCTGTTCCAATGCTTAACAACTCTTTCCATGAAAAAAAAAAATTTGTATCTATTCTAAACCTCCCTGGTGCAACTTGAGGCTATTTCCTCCTATCCTCTCTCTTTTTCAAATGGAGGAAGAGAGCAACTCTCACCTGGCTACAACCTCCTTTCAGGTAATCATAGGGAACAATAAGGTCTCATCTGAGTTTCCTTTTCTCCAGCCCCAGCTGGCTTTCTAAACAGCCCCAACTCCATCAAGTGCTCCAGCTAAGACTTGTGTTCCAGACCCTTTTCCAGCTCCACTGCTTTTCTCTGGACATGCTCCTGTCCTACTTGTATTGAGGGGCCCAAAACTGGCCTCAGGATTCCAGGTGCAGTCTCACCAGTGCCCAGTACAGGTGACAATCTCTGCCCTGGTCGTGCTGGCCACACCTTTGTGGTCCAGGCCAGGATGTCATTGGCCTTCCTGGCCAGCTGTGCACACCTGGCTCATGTTCAGCTGCTGTCAACCAGCACCCCAGGGTCCTTTCCCTCAAGGCCACTTTCCAGCCACTCTGTCCCCAGCCTGTGGCACTGCCTGGGATTGTTGTGACCCAAATGCAGGACCCAGCACTTGGCCCTGTTGAACCTCACACCACTGGCCTGGGTGAATCAGTCCAGCCTGTCCAGATGCCTCTGCAGACCCTTCCTGCCCTCCAGCACGTCAACACTCCCACCCAGCTTGGTGTCACCTGCAAACTGACTGAGGGTGCCATCGATCCCTTCATACAGATCATTGATAATGATAATAAACAGGAGTGTCCCCATCACTGAGCCCTGGGGCACACACTTGTGACTGGCCAAAGTTACAACCATGGATGTAATTCCATTCCCCACCACTCTCTGGGCCTGGCCATCCAGCCAATTTTTTACCCAGCTAATTGTGCACCACTCCAAACCATGAGCAGCCAGTTTCTGCTGGAGAATGCTGTGGGAAGACATGTCCAAGGCTTCACTGAAGTCTGGGTCAGCACAGCCCTTCCCTCATCCTCTAAGTAGGTCATGCTGNCAGCTTGGTGTCACCTGCAAACTGACTGAGGGTGCCATCGATCCCTTCATACAGATCATTGATAATGATAATAAACAGGAGTGTCCCCATCACTGAGCCCTGGGGCACACACTTGTGACTGGCCAAAGTTACAACCATGGATGTAATTCCATTCCCCACCACTCTCTGGGCCTGGCCATCCAGCCAATTTTTTACCCAGCTAATTGTGCACCACTCCAAACCATGAGCAGCCAGTTTCTGCTGGAGAATGCTGTGGGAAGACATGTCCAAGGCTTCACTGAAGTCTGGGTCAGCACAGCCCTTCCCTCATCCACTAAGTAGGTCATGCTGTCATAACAGGAGATCAGCTCCATGACCTTTGCTGGCACCAAGGGCACAGTGACAGGCCTGTAGTTTCCCCAGCCTTTGTGGATGGGGTTACATTTGCTGGCCTCCAGTCACCTGGGACATCCCCAGTTAGCCAGGACTGCTGGTAAACGATGGGGAAATGGTTCTGTGAGCACTTCTGCCAGCTGCCCAAGTACAGATCCCCCCAGTTGGGTGGATCCCTCCCAGCCACAGACACTTGTGCTTTTCTAAGTGGTGTAGCAGGTTGCTGACCATTTCCTCTTGGATTACATTGGTTTCCCTATGTGGAGCAGCTCTGCAGCTCTCACCCTGTGAAAACTGAACATCACTGATTGCTCTCCTAAGCAAATCACAACAAAACATGTTGATCCAACATCATGCACAAGTCATTACTGAGAATTGGCACTTTTTCTGTTTGCAGATTCAGAAGGCAAATATTTTAAAGGAAAGCTCAAAATTCTGTTTTTTAGTGTTGGGGTTAATGGTGTTCATTCTTTTTGTTCCTTTAACTTTTTGACAATTGGGAGCAACTTGAGAATCCTGCAAGATAAAAACTGGGTGTAAACTCTGTTCACCTGTAAATTCATGACCATACTTGTAACTGCTTGTGTTGCAAAAGTAAATAACAAATTAGGTATTTTTTATTTTCAAAAAGTGGACACCACCCCCAACCTTTAAATATAGAGTTCTGATATTCTACCCACCATAATTTTCTAGGAAATTAGTTCTAAAGAAATAAAATAACATGGCTCCCAAAGAATTCCATCTGTTATTAATAATTCTGTTCTTTTAACTTATTTAGTAAAATAAATTATGTTGAATATATTTTTCTAACAGTCAAACAGATCACTGGACATTTTTGTACCACTTGTAATGCTTTTGAGAGATTTGTGATATACTTGAAAAAGATGCTGAGCGTCATTCTTGACAGTGGAAAATAGCAGCATTTGTAATTCTTCAAGAATCTGTAGAAACACGGGGCTTACCTTTTTTATTGACCTGGGATTGTTGAAAAAGAAACAGACTGGACAGATAACTGTGATGCTGTTGATTATGCTGCTGGGGGGCAGCATAGCAAAAACTATAGCAAAAATTTGGGGATTTAGGTGAAATTAAGGACTGCTCTGAGGGTAGATGAGTGTAAGACGAATATGTTAGTGATGATTGTTAATGCAACAAGTGAGCAAAAACTGGAAAAAGTCATTAATGGGGTTTGCTTTCAAATTCATCTTATTGAAAATACAGTTTAAAGAGTAGGTCTTTGACTGGCTGTTCACATCTGGGATATGCACAATAAAAATAACTGCTGTTGAAGCCAGTGGTACAATCTGTTATGCTGTGAAGAGATTAAGACTTGGCAATTCGGTTAAGTAGAGACATTGCTTCACGAAAGTCACTATATGTAGGTCACAGTTTTTTAGTGTGTTCAAAGGCTCTTTGTGTTTGGGAACTGTGATCTGCATCTTGTTCTACAGCCTTTGAGTTTCTAAAGAAATTCTCCTTAGCTCTACTTCTTCAGGGCTTTATTTTTTTTTGGTGGTGACTTTTGGTTGGGTTTTTTGTGTGTGTGTGTGTGTTTGTAAAAGGTAAAGCTACTAAACTGTGAAAACTGGGAAAACTGTGGCTGTTCTTGCAGCATTTAATTGTTGTTTTCTTATTGCCATGGGTACTTTCTGCCCTGTGTATAAACTGTCACGCTGTCTCTGACTGGTTTCTGCAGTTGTTTAAGAAATCACTAGAAAAGTCTTTCAAAGGGCTTTTGGCTGAACTTAATTCCATATTCCTCAGCTTCAACTTCACTGATTAAATATTTATAGCCATGATTTATTGACATTGAAAAAGATTTGGCATGAATGAAAGGAAGTAAAAGTGCAGTCGGGACTACTAGTCACGTGTGTTGCGTTAATATTGGTTGACAGAAGCTGTGTGCCTGTTTTTTAGTTTGTCCATGGTGTTACAGCAGTACTTTATTCTAGATGCTACTGTTAGAAATAAGTCCAAGCATATATTTATGTAGCTCAGAAATGAGATTGTATTTAATTTGCTTGTATTTTAATTCTCTTGTCAAGACTGTTAACTGCTCATTACGTTGTCCACTGTCTAGGGAGATCCCTAAGCTTTCCGGTATTATAAATGACTGGACACAATTAGCTAAAAAGTGTTCTGTATTAGTATTAATTATTTTGTTTGTTTCTGTTTTGATTTTTTTAGGTGCATTTTCCAGATACAGAGAGAGCAGAATGGCTCAACAAGGTAAGGAGAGGTGTTGCTCCCAAATGGGAAGGGGCAGGAAGGAAAACTGAGATTAAAATAAAAGGTGATGCAAGAATCTGAGAACAGGGTAGTTTTAACTTTATGCTTTATACACTTGAAGTCTCTGGTTGTTAATCCAGTTAGTCATAAGAAAGATTTGAATTTAGTTTCATAGTCCTGAAATTGTGAGTTTGATGATGATTTAAAGTAGCATTACATAATGACAGCTATAATTGTGTGGAAGTCATAGCAGCTGTAAACACAATCTTTAATTTTCTACTTGTCTGGGATACTTTCCAGTTACTGTAGGTTCCTGACCTACAATCTAAACATAAATTAAATTTGTGGTTTTGATTTGTGTGTGTGATAATCTAAGATATAAATCTATGTAGCTTACTCTTTTAAAAATATATTTATTCAAAGAGCATAGAAGAACATGAGTTAATTGGAAAATAGTAAGAAAAAGAGCAATATAGAATTTTCAGATAGGAAATTCAGATGCTGTGAAGTTACAACTTTTTTACATTTATAACTTATTAATGTATTTAAGAACTGTACTTCCATGTAGATTTTTTTTTTCTCCTTAGACTGTAAAACAGATGTGGCCTTTTATTTGTCAATTCATTGAGAAACTTTTCCGAGAAACCATAGAACCTGCAGTAAGAGGAGCAAACAACCACCTCAGTACCTTCAGTTTTACAAAGATTGATATTGGTCATCAGGTCAGTGTCTGGTGAAGTTTTTTTGAGACCTTGTTTAACATAACATTTTCATGTAGCCTGTTCAAGTTTACACAGAAATATTTCCCTGTGACATTTGGTCGTAAGCCTGATTCTGATTTCTGTTGTAACAGTAAAATAAAAATGTGTGTTTTTTAGGAGAGGCTTTATTGCATTTCCTGGGACCTATGCTTCAGAAACTTGACTGAGAACTAGGAGACTCAGTGTAGTAATGCCTGGTGACATGAAGAGCTCGCAGCAATGTGATTTTAATGTTGTTCATGCAATGCTTTACATTCAGTGAGCAGGGCCCATTATCCTTTTGCCAGATCATCCAAGTGTAGTTTTCTTGTAACAGATGCACTTCTAATCATGTTATGTGTGGAGTCAATGACAAGGCTGCTGCCTTGGCTTTTCAGGGTCTGCACATATCCAGATGTTTGTCTCTTGTTCCATCCCATGAAAGAAGGGGTCTCATGCCTGCAGGAGAGCTTGTTTGACCACTGCAAGCTGAGTAGGATTCCCACTGCTTACAGCAAGTTCAGCACTACTTAATATTTCCTGCATTAACCAGAACCTTACTGCTTTGAGATGCAGTTTAACAGCTTTTGTTTGAAGTTGTCTTTTGTGTTTCTATAGCTTGTCATAAATGGAATTTCAAGTAAGGATTTAAAAATCAACTCCCCCACACACCCTCAAATGTTAGGAAACCTGAAATTAATTTTCAGGTGTGAAAGAGGGAAATTGTTTTTCCTCTCTTTGTGACTTTATTTCATGTAGGTTACAGTTCATTATGCTTTACTGCACCTTTTGTGTGTTGGGTTTATTATTTTTTTAAATCATAAATCCTTTTACTCAAGGCCACTATCTTGCCCTAGATATATTTGTATTACAGACTGTAGCATTCCTTTTAGGCTATACTAATTTTAAGTAGGTTTTATAATAGCTCCCAGATTTCTGTATGGTTCTGCAGCTGGATTGAGTGATCTTGGACATGACAAACAGCTATTCTTACTTTATATTGCAGCCTTGATTGAGTTGATTGAGCTGCACAACCCCAACATAGCAGTGAGATTTTGATTTTACATACATTATCAAAAAGGTGTAAATAGAAAATTTTTCAAGAAAGGAAAAACTGAAAAGTGAGGTTGTTAGTCATCCTTTCCTGCCTAGTGTTTGATGCATGTTTGAGGCTTGAGTGTGTGATTGATATGTGTTGATTCTTCATGAGGAAGGGAGAGGGGGGAGAGTGTGAACACAACAATTTAGAGAGACAGCACAGAGGGGTTGACACAACTTTTTATGGGAATTGTGGATTCTTTTCCATCTATTCTCACTAAATTCCAGTTAAGGCTGCTGGTTTATTTTTTTTTTTTTTAATGAACTAAATTTAGCTTGTTGTTGTAGTTACACAGAAAAGAATGCTTTGGGCATGTTAGACATACACCTCTACAGAGAAATCAGATGTTTATGCAGGGAGAGGGAAAGCTTGATTATTAAATATTTTGTAAAGTTTAGTGGTCTTGAAGTTTAGTGGTCCATCCCCAGGGTAATTGCTGGAAGAATAGTGGTTAATTGGATACCAGCAAGGTAATTTTTACCCTTGAAATAAGAATTTGAACTAAATTGATAGCCTTACTTCACAACTTTTAATGTTTATAGTAAGTTCTTAACTTCACGCATGAATATGCCTATATTCACCTTTATTCCAAAGTTAAGAGTTTAATATACTTCTGTAGAAGAATCCAAACTTTTATTTGCTTCATTGTTCCAGCCTCTGAGGATAAATGGTGTAAAAGTGTACACTGAAAATGTGGACAAAAGGCAGATCATTTTGGATCTTCAAATCAGGTAAAATTTATTACTATATTATGGTGGGATCCATGCTTTATAGTCTGCACATTGTTTGGTTTGGCAGTTATGTTGGCCTGAAAGCAGAATGGCTTCACTATGCAAATGTAGTTAGTTCTAATTCTGTATGGATGGAGGAAGAAACTGCATGCTGTAAATAGCATTTTTCTGAGGGGAATGGAATATCAACTCTGTGTGGTTTCGTCATTAAAGTCATGTTTGTTAATAAAAAGCAAAATTTGCAAAGATAAGGCACCATCTTTGACTTTTTTCCTTAATGTGTTGATACTTTGCCATTAAATGTAGTCTGAAATATAAGATATAAGAATTTTTGGGTTTTTTATTTCTCTCAGTTACTTAGATTTTTTTTAATAAACATAGTATTAGAAAAAAAAATAATGATAGCTACAGAAAAATTTGTGTTTACTTTACAGAGTAAATGTGTGTATTATAAAATGCCAGAATTACTGTGCTCCATTGCTTCAGTTTCCTTCGCTATTTCATCATGACCCCTTTTATAAAGGTTTCTCAGTAGGTCTACGCTACATTTACCCAAACCATTCTCAACACAATCTGCAGTTGCAGAGTTTTTTGAAAGTTCAGTCAGTGAACCCAGCAATATTTTTATAATTGACCATCATAGGTCTGTGTTACCATGGCTACTTTTGCCTGTTTGTGGCTTGTGGAAAGGCCAAATTTGTCAGTCATTGAGAGTCCAGCAAAGAGCAGCCTTCTGTGTTCCTCACTGATTCCCTGGCAGTAGCCAGGAGGGTCGGCAGGCATCTCAGCTTCAGAGGCGCTTCCAAAATTTGAACGTGGTTTTCTTTAAATTTGAGTTATTTGTCTAAAGCTCAGCTATGCTGAAGCCTTTGCTGCTTTGGCAGAGCTGGGCAGGCCCCAGAGTGGTAAGAGAAAAGGCTGCTGTCTCCTTCCCTGGGTTCCAGAGCAAGTGGGGGCACGATCTGTGAGCAGAGCTCAGTCTCTATTGAATTGAATCACTTTAATTCAGTATGAAAAGGACAGCCATCTGATCATGGATTGGTTTTGCTGGACAAAATACAGCAGGATTGGCTCTTAAGAGATTATTTCACTGGATAAATGTGTTAGCCCTAATGGAGCAACTTCCTTCAGATTTCTCTTTGTTGCTACTTTTGACAGCAGCTGGGAGAGCAGCCTCACCTCTTCAGAGATAATCCCTCAGGAAAACAATATTGTCTGACCAAACAGTCCACAGAAATTGTTTTTGAGACGCTGTTTCTGTTCCAAGACCACTTCTTCCTTTTAAGGCTGAACTGTTCCCAGGAAGGCAGAGTAAATCTAGTATTTATTTATTTATTTTTAATTTCTGCTCATCCTCATGAAATAGATAAAAATAAAAAGGCCAGTAGGCTTGTGCAAAAATTTCAGGAATAATGTCCTGTTGCATAGACCTGAAGGAAATCTTTACCCATAGTGTATTACCTTGCAATACCCATTGTATTTCCATGCAACCTACTTAGAGAGGTGGTTGGCAGCTGCAATAGAATCCAGTCTAAAATGCTGAAATAAATTCCTTGAAGTGGTTTAAATAACAGTAATAGTGCTGGGTCAGCTGGGTGTCTGTTGAGCCAACAGCCTGTCCCTACTCCTGGTGGCACAGGCTTCCAGGAAGGAAATGGAAAGGAGAACTCTGGAGTGACTGTCACAGCTTCTAGGAATGAAGGCTTAGACAAAACCATCGTCAGAGGAAGTCCTGTTTCATATTTAAGACCTGTCCTTGGCACCTCATTCAGAAAGGCTCTTTTTCAAAGGCTTTTAGTGTGCAAGTTTAAGACAGAGAGCCCCCCCGGCCCCCTGTACCATTTGTTACTGTTTGATGATGTTGTTTGCTTTTGAATAGTTTGATTTATATATCCTCTGAGATTATCACCACTGGGATTTCTCAGTCGTAACAGGGAAAATAAGTGTTTCTTGGTATATTTAGATACAGAGTTAAATGCAGATACCAACCCTAAATTATGTCTTATATTGCAATTTTGCAAGATTGTAAAGAACAGTCTCACTGCTGGAGAAAATCCATCCTTTGGCATATTTATCCCTGTAGATTTTAATCTCCAGTTAAATTAGTTTGTTATAATTTTAATTTATTTCCAAGTTTAAAGCTAGGAGAGTTCTATAAACCCTTCATTTTCTAAATACAGCTGAGAAGGACCTCGCAAACAACCTCTCTAAACATTCATAAGAATAGTTGTAGGAAGCCAAGCCCTGTGGGGTGTGTGGTGAGGGAAGGAAGGAAAGATTTTATTTATATTTTTTTCAGTTTAAAATACATTAATTCTTTTAAGAATCCCTTTTCATCCTGCTGTTTCACTGTTGTGGCTTCTTTTAGCCCTTTCTTCTGTCAGTTGTTTGTGGTGGGTTATGTGCATTTGCTTTGGACCTTCCACAGTGCATTTAAGTAGTTTCAATGTGTCTCCAAAACTCCCGAGAATTTTTTTGCATCATCCTTGAGGGGGTTTTTTTGGTCTGCTTTTAATTTTAATTGCAAAAGGAGGGTGTTTTGGTTTAGCTTCTATTGTTTCTGCAAGGATATTGAGTGCATTATGACCATTGCTTTGGAGTATTTTTTCAGAACTCTTTGGAACAGGTTTTAAGAACTTCACTCTAAGTAGCTGATCCACAAAGCACTCACTGGAGAATGGATTTAAAGGTTCAATTTGAGGACCATATTTATGAAGGAAATGCTTTGCCTTTCTCTTACTGTGGAGTTTATGTTAAAAAAATCATCAAAACTCATTACAGTTTAAAAGTCTAGTTCTTGGTGAAAAATATGGGCAAGGGAAAAATTTCAACCACTTGAGTAAATGAAAATAAAATCTGTAAAAATTGTTAATTAAAAGTAATCTTACATTTGCTATACTGCGTGAATGTAGTAAACACTTGGGTAAAGGTTATGGATCAACAGAAAACAAGATAAACTCAGTCAATTTAGACATGAACTGTAGCAAAGGAAGCAAAAAAGGTTGAGAGATTGAAGAAATAGTTGTTAATAGCCTGAGTTTTTTAAGCTTCTCATGACACAAAAAATTTGATGCACTGAAGGATTTTAAGGCTGTAGATTGAAACACCTGGCAGATTTTTTTCAAACATGAAATGCTTGAGTGGGGAGACTCACTACATTATACTGGCAGAAGACTGATGTAAAAATAGGGCCTAAAGACTTTCTAAAAACAATTAAGATAGTCCAGTGTACAGAGCACTCTAATATAGGAAATGTTTTTGCCATAACCTTCTATTTTTTCTTCTTCTGGGTATCTTCCATGGGCTGCAATGACCACATGCAGTATGTCACACTTCTCTTCTGATTCTGTACAGCTGCTGTTAATATTCTTTTGAAAGTGTCCTCATTAAATTGTAATCTATCTCAGTTTTCTGTACCTTAAAGGGATCATAAATATTTCTGGGATTGTGTGGTCTGAATATATAGAATTTACTTACTAAATGAGCTTTCAGGTTGTATGGTGTATTAGCAGTCGATGCCTACACAATTCCACTGTCATGGACCCAGGCAAATATCTTAGGGGATAAAACCATACTTAGCTTTATAATAAAGTTAAATGTTGTTGACTTAGTCCCCTCAAATGCAGTTTGTTACTGTTTTTACTTCAGTTTGTCATCATGTTGTTATGGATTTTCAAACATATTGCTTCCCAGTCTTCATAACACAAATTGTTCTGATGCTGCAGAGTGCCGAGATTGAGGTTTCAATTGCAGGTTTTAATTGACCTTGCTTCTCTGTGTCATGTTGTTATGCAATGACATATATACATATATATATGGGAGTGTATTTATAAATATCTCTACTATCACTATATATAGTTAGATAGGTTAAAAATAGAAATTACATCGTTTTAAATTGTGTATTAAAAGTTACATACCTATTTTTAAACTGTACAGTCACACTACATTCTTTCCAAGGAAAGCAACTGTCACCTTCCTTTGACACAGCCCCCATCATGTTGTTGTCTTCCAGTTCCCCAAACTCGGCATTGAACAAAAAAGATTATGCATAGTGTTATCTTCTGAATGGTCAAAAATAAATTCCAGTGATGGTTGTTTACAGGAAAGTCTTGGTACAATTGTTTATTTCTGTTTAAAGAATTGATAAGATTTGCATTTGTTGAAATCCCAGAGACAGCACCACCACACACAGAGCAGAGGAGGATACAGATGATTTGGATAATGGATATGTGGAATGCAGCAGCTCTACCTTTCTTTTTCTTTTGGTAGTACTTTGTGGCCATCAAGCTCAGGAGGAGGGAGCAGCAATCCTGCTGTTCTGCACTTACCGTAAGAGTCATTTATATGCACTTGAGCCTAGAATGGCCGATGAAGAGAGCAATTCCATTTTGTTCACAATTCCCCAAACATTTTTGTAATAAGATTGCTTCATACTCCCAAACACAGCTGACAGTGTTCCACTGTACAGGCCAGGTCTGAGGAACTAATGTGCAGAAGGCTAGGCTCTTGTGCAGAGTCTGGAACAGGATGGCCTGCAGAAGAAATAATTTTCCCCTCCTTTCAGCAATGTCTGGCTTTAATCTGGCTCATCTCCATCCCACTTGGTTCCTTCTTCCATTTTCTTTTCCTGGGCAGTCTGTTCAGAAAGCTCTTCAGATTTCACTTTTCCTTCTGTTACAGCCTCTATCTTCATTGCCAGGGTCCTCATCCAGCTCATCTCTCCCCACCTGGAGCATGGTATTCAGCCCGTTGGGTTTTGCTTTTAGCTCTCATTCTGTAGAATCATTGACCAATTCCATGCTAAATCGGTCTCAAGCTTTCTTCCTGCATTCCTTGAGTCTCAAAATTAGTTTGTTTTCAGAACCAATGTGTCTCACAGCAGTACCAGCTCTTGAAAGAAAAAGGTTTCTCAGCTCTGCTGGTACATGCTTGACCTGCATGAAGCTTCAGGGAAAGCAGCTAAAAATCCAAGCCTGATTTGTGTGTGAATAGTCTTGTAGCCTTGTAGCGTGGGCAAAATAGGTGGGACTTCTTTTTACCAACTTTGACAAATCTGAAATACAGGGCAGCATCTGGAAGATTCCTATCACTTGACCTTGCATCCCCAAAAATGGAATGCAAGAACTATTCAGGGAACAATTTGCACAGTTTTTAAAATGTTCTCTAATTTGCTTCCTGCCTTCTCTCCCTTCAGAAAGGGCTCAACTGTTTTTTGCTTAAAACTTGCTTAGAGGATCATTCAGCTCAGCATGCCCCGCTTATTGAAATTCTAAATACGACTGCCTTTGCAAGTCTATGAATATTTCAGACAAGTTTCATTTTTAGCATAACCACCATCTCTGTCTAGTGCTTCTCATGATTGTGTTAGATGAGAGTGGATTTGGGTACATTTACAATCGATGAGATCTGTGGAGAGCTTTCCTGAAATGGAGTATGAATTCTGTGTCCATTATTTCCCGAAAGTAGGGCCCCTTGCTTGTTTCCTATTATGCATCCTTTGGAGATGGAAGCTAACCTAGCTATTAATTTGAGTGATTTTGATGACAGTGATGATGTTTTGAAGGGGATATTTTAGCAAACTGACATTGTTTTGTGTTCTAATATTTCAACACTGCATTTTTTGTGCATGCACTGGGAGGCCAAATATGTTGTCCTGAAAGTGCAAAGCAGAATTAATTGCAATATTGCAATTTATTGCAATATAGTCCATACAAGTGAAATGTATACTTTCTTTTTTGTTTAGTTTTGTTGGAAACTGTGAAATTGACTTGGAGATCAAGAGATACTTCTGCAGAGCTGGTGTGAAAAGTATACAGGTGAAATTCAGTTCTTTTCTTTTGATTTTCATGTCACTAAATCACTACTTTCTAATGAAATAATCTCTAAGAAAGCAACAGTAATTGTGTAGTTTTGCAGCTTACTATTTTTTTCTCATTTGAATAGTATTGATGCTGCATTAGAATTTCAGTAACATGACTTAACAAAGGAAAAAATCCTTTAACATGTAAAACAAATATATAACATTTACTACAGGAAAAGCTGGAGGTGATTTCACATCAAGCTGATGTGATGTGTCATGTGTTCAAGGGATGTGTCACTTTATAAAGGCACCACGAAATTTTATTTCATGTAATATCTAAGCGTCAGGTAGAATTACTGGTTTAGATGCAATTACTGTCAGTAGCTTTGCCTTGTGATGTTGTTTCTGAGGTTTCCTTAACTTTCTGATAACAGATCTCTCCCTAAGGAGCAGAATTAGCTCTTTTGCATGTGTGTCTTGACACACCTATGAGCATTTACCTGCTTTTGCTCTGGTGCCTGTGGATGCCCCTGTGCTTGTTGTGTCACATTTGTTTACATGGAGCTGTAGAAATAATCTACTTCACCCTTTAAAAAAATCACCACCAACATGACACTGCATGATACAGATGAATGTGATGAATTTTTAAGCACACCGGTTAAGTGCTTGTGTTTATTTTTTGGGGTTTGGTTAACATAAAGAAGTAATTTTTATATATATAAAATCATTCCATAAGAAAAATTTTAATGAATTAGAAGTGTGAGCATTGCCAGCAAATAAATTCTATTTAAAACTTAACTAAAGTCAATTTCATTGTCTTTTTTTTCTTCCCCTTTCACAGATCCATGGCACCATGAGGGTTATCCTGGAACCACTAATTGGAGACATGCCCCTAATTGGAGCACTATCCCTTTTCTTCCTTAGGAAACCTGTAAGAATTTTATCTCCCTTTCTCCTTTTTTAGAGTGCTGATGACAATAGTTAGAAAATGATGGAGCAACAATTAAGCAGCAAAATTAAAGAGTTTGGGAAATGACTACTGTTTGGTTGAACTTTGACAGATAAGCACTATAAAAGTTTTATGAGTGCTGGTGGAACCAAGATAGATAATGATTACCTTGAAATTTGGAAGTGTGTTTTGTCAAAGCTGTCAAACTTTTCTTACAAGTCTTTGGTGTAAGGAAAGATCAATAGGTACCATCTAGATTGATTGTAATAAAACGTTTGTTGCTGTTCTCATGATATTCTGTAGGTAAGCGTGATCTAACTTAAAATTTCACAAAATCTGTGCAAGATTGTTAAGAAAACAATGCTGGTGTTAGCACAAATTAAAATTAGAATGGGAAATTACCCACCTACTATGAAGGCTTTGTCCTAGGTAGCAAGTGGGCAGTTTCCATTGCATTTACCAGTGACCCAAGTGTGAGGGTGGATGAAGCACATAATGAGTTGGAATTGGAATTCAAAATGATCTGGATAGTAACAAAAGTGGAAAGGAGAGAGAAAGTCAAAGAATTCAGCTGGCAAATGTGCTAGGCCAAAGTGCATGTTTGGGCAGGAGTAATAGTGAAACAAAGGTGAGCCAACAAGGTCTTGCTGATATGAAAATGATACAGCCAAACTGGCTTGTGTAAACAAGTGGACAGCTCTCAAATGCTTTCAGTTTTAGGCACAGCACTTCAACCAATCTTTTTTTTATAAAAGTATAAAGGATAACATAGTACACATTGCACATGACTGGTGGAAAATTCTTTGATGTTGTCTATGTGCATGTGAGGCAGTTTCAGCAATTTGAAGTTTGGTACTGCTTTTATTAAGTATCTGTAAGAGCTTAACAGGAAATGTGAACAAAGTGGAAATTCTTAGGCTCCATGTACTTCTTTAAAGAAGTTAATTGTTTCCATCTTTTACTTGGAAGTATATTCTCCATTGGAAGCTTGCCTTGAATATGTTCTAATTAAACATTAAAACTTATTATGTCAAGGTTAAACAGTTTCAGACTGGCAGATCACAAATTGCAGGTCTGTGGGTTTAGACACTTTGAAGCATCTCCAATTGATCATCTTGGTTTTATCAGCAGTCTGAAACTCTGAAAAGCTGACCGGGCTTGGGGGGGGTGAGAGTGAATTCTTCAATAGCTTTAGGAGGTATGTTGTTCCTTTCTTCAAACAAATCACATTCTTGTGATACAGTTCTTTTGAAAAAATGCCCCATGATAAATTTTTGCTACCATGTTGAAAAGATAGGTTTGGTTTTAGGTATTTATGTGTGGCCTAGAAAAAACTTAGGTAACTTTTGTTGTCTGTGTGGCTTCTTTCATCTGTCTAGAGAAACCATGTGTGCTTGGGTAGATGGAGACTTAAATCTTAGTAAAATACGCAAGAATTTGGAAATACTTTGTGCTCTATTTATTCGGTGTTTTTGTAAAAGTTAATTATTTCATGCAAAACTGATAAAACATTGTTGCTCTTATTTGGAAATAGTTGAGGAAGTACATTGGGATGAACCAAATTTGTATTTTCACAGATTTCTTTGAAGTGAGCCTAAACACTAGGAGGTGTCTGCTTAAGTTTCACCTCATTTTTAATCTCTGGCTGAGCAATGAGTGTAGTTTATCCTAACAAAGTAAGCATGGCCCTGGAAAGGATTGAATGCTGTCTTAGGCTGGTTTGCACTATGCAATTGTTAGCGTACTCTCTGATATTATTTTGCTATTTAATCCTCTCCTAACCAATTGTGATACTCAGTACAGTCCCCAGCTCATTCCAGGGACCAACCAAGAAACAAGTCAAATGCAGACATTCTGGTTTAGAGGAGCGGGGAGAAAAGTGTAGCTGTGTGTGTAGCTGTGTATGTTGCTGTGGAGGCGTTGCCTTTTTTTTCCCTACAGCAATAACGTTTTTCCATTGTCTAGATGTGGTTTGTGTTGTCTCTCTGAGTTCTGTTTTGTACAGTACTTCCGCAGAAGCCATTGTGACACACTGTGCTGGACCCATGACCTGACCCAGTATGTCAGGATTGCTGCCCTAGGGTACCTCCTGCAGATGCTTCTGTTTGGTACCTTTTGGGGAGAGGTGGGAAAGCTGGCAGGGGAGGGAGGGAGAGATCAGCACCAGGAATCCTTTCAAGTGGTTCTGAGCACTGCTCTGCTTCCCAGTATCCTGCTCTGGTAGGAGTATCCAAACCTTCCACTTCTGGTACTCTCAGAGTCTTCTCCAGTAGATTTTAACTCAGGTACCCATGGCCAGTCTTTTCTGAGTGTGATGTATCTGTAAAGTGCTTAACTAGGACAACTTGCACCTGAGAGAGGAAACTGAAAACATGTCAAGTGAAACACCCCTCATTTGGGGTCAGTTTCTGAACTTTGGGAAATACTTTGTCCATAGTAAGTTTTGTATTTTGTCCTACCCCCTGACACTTTATTAGTGGGACAAAAGAAGGAGGGGAAGTAGGTTGGAGTATCAGCTTGGACTAAAAAGTCAAGCCCTCCCCAAAAGTATTCAGTTACAAAAAATGTTAAAAGTGTTTTTCACCCTTGTTTTCTTTAAAAACTATGGTAGTGGTCAAGGTCTGAGCAAATCTAAGGGGAATGATTCAAAAAATAATCTAAGATACCCTGTAACTTTGATGGTTTTCCATGGCTGTTCAGCTTTTTCCAGGCAGACTTCTGTCCCCACCACAGTCTGTTTTCTCAGTGTTTATTTTTCTAACTTCAGTAGAAAAATGTAGAATAGCGCTTATTATAGCAAGAACCAGATTCTGTTCACTTACTAGAGAGCAAGTGGCTGCTGCCAAAGAAAGCTTTTCTTAAATATTTTTGTTAGAAGAGAAGAGGAATTAGCTGGCAGCTAGCATTAGATTTTGTTCTCATATTTTCCAGTCTAAAGTAACTGGCAGCAGTTTCTCTTGCTCTGTATCATGTTTGCTGGGCTTAATGACTATATAAGGCAACATGGCCTATGAGTTTACCAGTCTCATATTTATGAGTAATAGATAAAGTTTGTGATCTTTTGAGAGGTCTTACACCTTATGAAGCGAAATTCTATATACTGTATTTTGTTGTTGTTATTGTGAAGAAGGTGCTAAAAGTTTCATCAGCTTATGAAATAAATCCAGATATGTAGGATATCTCAAGGGAGGGATATATGTGCATTCCAGTGTTTGAAGTAGTTTTTTAAGTCTCTGAGTGTCAGTGCTAGAGAGAAGGTAGCACTGGATTAACAGTCAGGATTTGTGAGGTTCTTCACATATTTCTCACTCTGTTAACGTTATGTATGTTTACCAGATAGTCGGTTCTCAAGGTTTTAGTTATTATTTTACTTTTAGTGCAAATCAGTGCATAGTTATTTTGATTTGTGGTTCAGTTACAGAAGTGTATATGACTTACAGTTGTACAGTAAATGGGTACTTTTCAAAAGCTTCGTTCAGTGGCACACTCAGAATTGAGGGTGTGTCCCAACCCAATTGTTTTCTCTTAATAAAAGCCAAAACCCTCCCAATAAGACAAACACATAAAAATACTATTGTTCTAAAATGAATAGCTGGAGAACAGGATGTCTTCCAGGAAAAAGTCTTACACCTTCTAAAGCTTTCACTTTCAGATTCACACTTTTGCCTTCTACTTGCTGACTTGAGTACTACTCTCATTCTGCTCAGTTTACAGATTGGTTCTGTCCTATAGTTTTGATTAATTTTTATATAGGTTTAATTTAATTTAATGTTGTCTGCCTTTAGAAAACTGTCTGGATGGGACTTCTAAAGTTCTAAGTCCTGATGAAAATTAGACTCAAAAAGGAGTGCTTGCAGCTATAATGAGTCCCAGTGAAATGGCTGGAAATAAACAAAGTGGTTACGTAGAATGTATAGAATGCCTGTAGAACATAGGGGACTGCCAGGTTTGTGGAATACCTGGATAAATGGTGATGCACAGCTACTGTTAGAACAATAGTTGTTAAAAATTAGCCTTGTAGCTTATGAAGTGAATGATTTGCACTACTACTCAGCATACTTAAAATTTGCTATAACTTACATTTTTTTTTCTCAGGGATTTTACATTTTGGTAGCTTATGGGATGTTTTAAGGGCCATCACAGTTGATGTTTCCACAGTACCTTATTTCTCCCTGTACCCTCCCATTCAATGTTGCTGTCTCTCCTACACCAGTGTTGAAACTTCTGCTGCTGGAGGAAGCTGGCTAAGGCATGTGAGCTGGCAGGATATTAAACACTGTAAGAAGTGCCCAGTTTCCTGTCCTTCAGATGTATTTCACTTGCCTGAGTCAGCTCAATAAAGTCAGGAGAATGTCAAGACTGGTGTGAGGATGTGAACCAAAATGCAGATTGATAGAAGGATAGGAAGGAGTAGAGAAGGTGGAGAGAATTGGCTTGAATGAAGCTGTGAGAAGCTGACACTATTGGAGAACAGCAGGTGCACTGGATTTGTGCAAAGTCAACTGTGATCCTTCTTCTGGTCACTTCAGCTCATTTGCCTGCTGTGTCTTCTACCCCCTCAAATACACATCTCACCTCTCTAGCAGTTGTCTCATTTAAATCTTCAGAGTTACAACTGAAAATCTTCTAAGCACCGTTTCTGTACAGAGATATGCCGTGTTTCTTACAGCAACCAGTGGGAACACTACAGCACCTGCTCTCTGTAGTATTGTTTGAGAGGTTGAGCTTATTATATATTTCCTGGGAGATACACTGGATAATGTTACATATTAAATTATTACAGCAATGCCAGCACTTCAGTATTGTAGGTGGTGATGGGCTTTGCTCTACTAACAAACAGATTGTACCATGTCTCTGTAGGGCCATTCACAGTAACAGTAGAGGGCATGTTAAGTCCCTTGCTTGTAATATATTCCTGAGAAGAATCACTCATCCCATGGAATTGTATTCTCGTGGCCTGTAGTAGAGCCTAAGTTTTCCCACAAAAGTCTTACACTTCTGTAACTAATTTAGCAAGAAGGTGTTAAAAATACAGCATTTTAAAATACAGCATTTTAAAATACTCTGTGGCTTCTCTTCTGAGAATTAGTGTTGCTTTTGGCAGCCAAATCAAGCCACAAGGTTGGTAGTGTTTAGAGGCTGCTTTTTGTACTTCTGTGAACTGTATTTATGGTCCTGTGTATTCTACATCCCAGTACGTATTTTTTCCCTGTGTAAAGGTTTCTAGGGTCATGAGAACACCCAATGTGTATAGAGATGCTCATTAGTTTTAGCCTCTCTTTTCTTACTTACTTTTTTTTTAAATTTTTAACCTCTTTCAGTGTATGTGTTGCATTAGTTCTCAGTACAGAACTTTAGTAGGATGTGAAGTTCTTAGTTTTTAGGGTGATAACAAAATTTGTTTTCACTTTTCTGAGCAGAGGAAGAATTGTAAGAGGTTTGAGTAACAAGACATACAAACTACTTCATTGGAAAGTGTAACTGGTGTCTGGAATCCTGCTTTTGTCCAGTGAGCTGGTTTGTAGAGTCTGCAAGGTACATCACCTCTCCCAGCTGCAGTGTGTTGTGGAAAGGCTTCTGGCAGAATTTCATCTAGTGACAAATCCTGCACGCAGTTTTTCCAGCACCTTGTGTTGTAGACAAGCAGCTGGCATTCCCTGAATTTAGCTAAACTACAAGAATTATGCATTGCTTGAAGTGCTGACAGAGGAGCTGGAAGTCCTTTGCTTACTCCCTTTTTTTCCATAGGACTCTTCAGTTAGTTATGCTGTAGCTTCTGTCAGAACCATACCTCAGGGGCTCCCATTCTTCTCCAGCAAGTCATGGCGTGGCAGTGCCCAAAAATATAGAATGAAAACCCCTTGTTATTTCCCTGGACTGTGGCTGGGGGGGCTTCATCCTATGAAGAAATTCTTTGCCTCTTCTCACTCTACTGCGAGCGTGTCTGCTGTCAGTGTTATTTCTATACTTTTGCAGGTATAAGGATTTTTTTTCTGAGTTGTCTTTTGGAAAGCACTTCTTAAATTGCAAACAGTGTATCTATTGCTGGTCTGATTATGTTTGGAAACCAGTGCAGACTTCAAACAACTTCATTGAAAGGAAGGTTTGGGTGGTGGTAGGGGGAGACAGAAAAATCATAAGAGGAGAAAACAAAAAAAGCATTTCTCCATAGTACCTGTAGACTAAGATGACAGTGTGTGCTCCTGCTGGGTGCTTCTGGTAGAACTGGAAATGAAGCTCTGTAGTGGGCAAACAAATGTATAACAAACTTTACCTGCAAGGAGAACCTACCTTCAAAGCCCAAACAGTGAAAGCTTGATTATGCCAGGAGTTTGAAGGCTCATATTCCTTCCAAAACATTTATTGGCTTAAGATTTATTTGCAAAGCTTTTCTAATAATCCTGTAAAGTGCTTAGCTGTAGTAATGTTTTTTAATTTCTGAGCTTCAGCTTCAAATGGAGGAGGATTTGTGATTTATCTTTAAAATTTCTGAAATTGGTCTTTGTCAATATTCCTGTACATTTAGTGGATGAAGAGAATTTCTGATATTGTATGTATAGTTGTATTTCTTGTCTAAATGACCACTCTTACTAGCACAAATCTCAGGTTTTTTGTATAATTGTTTTTCCATGCTTCATGCTGTAAGGACTGATGATGGAATGAATGGCTAGGCTTGTTTTTTAGCAGAGGTATGTAATAATCAAAATATTGACAGTGAGGTTGTACCGTAGGCTCTGTTTATGTTTCCTAGGCTGTGTTGCAACCTTTTGAAATGCTTTTTAGTCACATCAATGAAAAGTGTCACTTCTCACTATCTCTTAGGTTGTTCTTGGTTTTCTTTGGCCTGTGGCAGTTAATACAGAAACCACTGTGATAAATGTTTCATTCCTGTGCAGGAGATGTTTCTCAGTGCTGAATTTCAACATGCATTGTGTTGCTCAATGCATTTCTTCAGTGAAGTCTGTTTAGGAGACAGCACAGGACTTGCTGTGTTGATTGCTGTATGCAATACACCGAACAAAATATGAAAACAAAAGAATATGCAAATATTTTCTCATTTTTTATTTAATCTGAAAATATTGTTATGTAAAACTGTTAAATGCAGGATGCAGATGTGAACTACAAACACCATTTATACTTAGATTGGGTGAGTTGGATTTGGAAACACGGTGGTAAGTGGGTGGGTTTGGATTTGTTTGTTGCTTAAATATTCTGTTAACTTCTGTGAAGTTGATAGAAATCATTCAGTGAAGAGAGAACTAAGGGAACTCAGGTCTGTTGGTTTTGTTATCTAGAATTAGAATATTATAGGATCAAAAAGGATGTTTTAAATTAGTTTTTCATGCCAGCAATCCTGAAACAGAATAGGTATGTCGCTATAGGACACGAAAGAACACAGACACCCACTGCAGCTCAGGTGATCAGAAGAGAGGAGAAGAGCATTTATTTTTTCTGACTCCAGTATTTATAGTTTTCCAAAAGTGACAGTGGATTGGATGGTGGCAGTGCCACCTCTCCAAAGACACTGGGCAGACAAACAGACCATCAATTTTTCTCCTCCTCTATGAAGGAATGCAAAAACAGTGAGCTGTTTACAGAAAGTGTGTGAGAAAGTTCTTCACAAATATGTAAATATCAGAAGGCTTCGAAAGTCTTACAAAAATCAGGGCCACATAGGTACCTTTATATGGCATTATATTCTGCAAAGATTTTCAGTGAAGTATGCATGATCTAGCAATGAATTATCCCTTTTAGTTATTTCTGAGGATTTTTTCCTCACTTTGATACCTAGTCCTGTTGATATCTTTCTTCCTTTTAGTTATTTTTGAGGATTTTTCCTCACTTTGATACCTAGTGCTGTTGATACCTTTCTTCTTTATCAGTGATAGAATGAGCTTGTGCCTTGAAAACTGCCTCTTATGTTTGCAAGCTGTCATCACATCTTCCTGCCACATTTTTAATCCCAATTCTTGATTCTTTCTGTTGGTTATGTCTTCTAGATCTCTATTTTCCTGGTCTCCTGTGGGATTCTTTGTCAGTTTATTATAATTTGCAAATTCATGTTAATGACTGTTCATCTATAACAGGTCTATGGTGACTCCAGAAATATTTCTCCAGAAAATAGGACCACATTTCATTATTCTGTATGGGTTGTACAGAATAGATCCTGTGTGTATTGGGGAGTGTGTATTTATAGAAATGGTGGAAGTGTGGATAAGAGAATGGTGAAACTTTTTAAACCTTTTAAAAAATGTGTCTAAAAATTCTTAAGAATGGAAGAAGTTTGTTCTGTTTCCTTGTTTAAGAAAATCCTGGAAACTGGTTAATTCTCTAGTGATCAGAATCTATAACAATTGTGTTTATGAATTCTAAACTGCTTTTC
>VXBU01011434.1:676028-771913 GCA_013400315.1 Bombycilla garrulus | reverse complement strand
TTTTTTTGCCTGTCCTTTTGTCCCTCCCTCCCTCTTTTCTCTGTAATTCGCAGCTTTTGGAAATTAACTGGACTGGACTGACCAATCTTCTGGATGTTCCAGGACTGAAGTGAGTATACCTAAAGCAGTGTTTGATGTATCTGCACCCCAGTAAAGCCCAGAAAATCTCAGGACCATCAGTTGAATGGTCACTAGCTTACATGGCTCTGAGCAGTTCTCTCTTGCTGTAGAATTATTTGAAATTGCTCAATTTGCACGAGTCAAAGTATGCCAGAAGTATATCTAGTAGGTCTTGTTAAAAATACTTTGAAAATATAATTTGTGATGTACTTCTTTTAGTGTTGTCAGCCTTTCCAGATTTCCAGAATCTTGTGAATTTCCTGTCTGCCATCTCCTACGACAGCAGAAAGACACAGAGCCTTCCTTTCATGCCAGTGGGTTCATGACATCTTGGTTCTTGGCTTTGTATGCCAATCCATATCTATTTGCTTGTGTAAAGGTAGTTAGAAATACCTTAAGACTATTCAAATTAAATAAATTTTCTAATATCTTCAAGTGTTTGCTTTTAAAGCTTTCAGTTTATTATGTGAAGATCAAGTGGAGTAGGAAAAATATTGACTGTATAAAGCTATAAAATAGCTTAGCTTATTCAAAGCTTTTCTTAATACAGTGTGATAAAATCCCAAATTAAAAAGCAACAATAGAGGTGCAAATCAGGCTGCTTGGAATCTTTACAAACCTAAAGTTAAATCCATGAATATATTCATATTTATCAGGTTTTAATAGTTACCCAGGGGCTTTTTAATATGGAGACAATGGGAAAGGAGATAATGGCAGATCTGATACACACTTGGATTTTGTGACTGCCCCTTTTATTAGATCCCATACTCTCAGGAGTTGACTGACTCCAGAATTATTTTTTATTGTTTCAAAATGGGAGTTTGAATTTAGGTATTAAATTAGTCCCTTAGTAATCAATTGCATGACTGAAGTGGGTTTTGCTTTCCTTAGACATTGAAGCCATTGCATGGAATCCCAGCTGAACAGCTGGAAATTAGAACTTGCATTAAGTAGGTTAATGGCTGCAAGAATTGCTCATGTTTCAAGCCTGCTTAAGACTATCTCTGAGGAAAGAGGTTTTCCTGAAGAGTGAGAGAAAATGGCTTCCAAAATACAGCTCCTGAGTAATAATCCACTCTTTTGATACAACCTGGCTAAATTTACTTTTAGTACTTTACTACTTACTCCTGAGGCTCATATCCTGCTACATATTTGCCTGACTGCAAACACAAAACCTCAGATGTAAACAAAGTCTCGCTAAATATCTCCAGTTTATGGTTTCCAGAGCAACCAAACTTGGCCACATATGCACAAACCGGTGCCATCTAGATGTGGTATAGTTTCTATAGTAACTGTAACTGAGGTGACTCATGCTCTGCCTTGCCAAGAGGTTTCTTTAGTGCTGTATTTGGTTTTTTTATCTGTATAGATAAGTTGTGTATTTTGGTCTGACAACTTGACATTGTAGTTGTTATAAACAATGATGAACAAGAGATGGCTGCCACCACAGGTACCTTTTTAGTCCTATGGCTGTTGGCTGCCTATTTGTACTGTGTTTGCTAATTAAATTTCAGCATTACCTGCTGGAAGTTTCCCAGTCAGCTGTTACCAATTTTCATTGGTTTTCCTGTATGATTCCACAAGGGAAAGGACACACAAGTATCTCATATTCCATCATTAGTATAGCTTGCAGAGAGGTGGAATTAAAATCTCTGTGTGAGGAGGAGCCAGGCTGTGAGAATACTCAGGTGCTTTTCACGAGGGGATATGGATGATGGGAAGATGTTGTGGTTGTTTGAGATACAATGAAAACACCTGTGCAGTGAGAAATGTGCCGTTTTTTTCACTATGAATAAAGGTAGTGCAGGAAAAATACACAGATGATAAAAATTAAGTAGAGCTAAGTAGAGAGCAATACAAAAGAGTAGGCAACTAACAATTATTTTTCTGCAATGAAATTGAGCTTTTGAAGGCAGTCTAATAAACTGTATAAAACATTGCACTCTTCTTTCATTTTTTGAACTGAAAAAATAATTGCATATAGAACCACTGACTAAAGTTTTATGATCTTAGGAAGCTGTTTTTTAATGATGCATCAACATAAGAGTTTACATTAATGCATCTTTCTCTGTTGCTTGCAGTGCTTTGTCTCGGTTTTCCATAGATCAGAGTACTCACTTTAGATAAACAAAAATGCAAAAGTTTGTTATTTTTGCCTTGTGTTCATGAAGGATACTTTGCATCCAAGAGCACCTGGCTAATACTAGATGAGATTTAAACAGCTTGAAAGAATTGTGGTGTTTTAGAATTAATTTAATTCATTAGTTAGTTGCATACAATCTTCAGTGTTCTTTTTCAGCTCCCTATAATTAAAGTTAGGGTACCTGCTGCCTTCTAGGAGTCCAGTTTCTCTGTGTAAAACTTGGTGAAAATTCATTAATGCTGCCTCATTTTTCTCAGGTGTTTTAGTGAAATTCAAGCAGTAATGTTGGGGTAGAATTGTGAGATTGACCTTTGGAATCAGAGTTGGGGTTTGGTTCTGGCATAAAGGATTGTGAGTCCAAAGGCTGTGTTTCTTCCTCTTATTTAAGGAGATTTGCTGGATCTCTAGGTGAACATCAGTCAGTCTCTGAATCTTATGCTAGTCTAGAGTGGGTTTATTTATGCCTGTGATCACATAAAGTCTGTGATCTTAAGGAAATACAGTGGAAGAGCAGGGCAGTCTTTCTTTCAAGACTGGTTGAGATGTTAATCTTCAAATTTTTTGCAGCTCTTAACAAAATAATGAATTCTATTTTCTTGGCTCATTTCAGAGAGTTTAGCATACCTAAATTGAAAGCTAGAAGTTTGGCAAAATGAAACTTAAAAGTTTGAAAAGCAGTATGTTAAAATGATGACTAAGTGAAGCTACGCTTCAGATAACATAATTATCTTGTAGTATTTGTGTTAAGAATTACTGAAACTTAATTTCTATGGTTCACCATAGAATGACAGTCTGTAAATGTGATTGGATCTGTATGAAGGGGAGGGGAAGGAAGACTCAATAGGGCAGATGTGATTTAACTCACAGAAGTGGAGAGGAAACTCTTTTCCTCTGAGCAGCATCTCAGCATTATCCAGCGTTTATTCTTTCTAACCAGAGGCCTGCACAGACCTGTCCATTGATTCTGATGCAGCCTTGAGCACCTTGTGTTCCTGTTGTTCTGAGTACCATTAAAATCAGCCATGTTCCATCATGTATTGTAGTTATCTGGATTTGCAGTGGAAGTGGGCAGCCAAGGGGGTGCAGACTTTTCAGGCTGGTGTGCATTTCTAGTGGGACACATTGTATTTAATGGGTTCATTCTTTTGCTCATCTCTAGCATAATGTTAATTGCTCACCACTACATTTTCTTTCCAAATGAAACTGAAACACGTATCACATTTCACTGCAGCTTTTGTGTTTTTATATGCTAGCTCCTGAGTTAGAGCTGTTCCCAGCTTCAGATTCAGTCTTAGAAAACTTCCTAAGGTGCTCACACACAAGTGCTTTATCCAAAAAATGTTCAAAGTAATCAAGCATTATCTGCATCTCGATTTCACAAAGACTGTAAAAAGGGAATCGTGGAGTGTATTTAGGAGGACACATTGCTGCTTCGCCAGCTTTAGTGAGAATGCACCTCTGCAGTTCAGAGTATCTAAGTATTGTTGTAATTACCTCTCTGAACCTTTGTACATCCTCCTGACACATCCTGGGTACTCGTGTTCCATGTTCTGCCTTTTGCCTGTGTAGGCAATGTGTGTAACCAGTGCTGTTGGTCTGACAATGATTTGTTGTCAGTTCAGGCCTGAGCTCGGTGACCTTGTAGCTTAGGAAATGTTCTCTGCTCTGTGTTTGTGGAGGGGTGTGGGATTGGGTTTTATGTGATTCATTACCAGGGTGGTTGCACTGCCACTCCCTTTTCACTGAACAAAACCTGTTTTGCTTCCCTAGGCTACAGTTTGCTCATCCATGAGCTTGTGTTCTGTGTGTCTGTGGTTTAAGTGATGGTCCTCCCAGCTCAAGGGGACAACTGGTTTCATAACAGTACAGGAATGGGTAGCCAAACTTCCAAGGACAGATAAATCATTATTGAAATACAAAAGTAAATAAACAGTTACCATCTGCTTGGTTATAAGCATTAGAAGCAAGAGAACTTACACAATAGCCTTTTACCCAGCCTGGTTATAAAAGACAAGAGTGAGGGGGAAATTTGGCTGCGGCAGGGAAATGGGAACTTCATCCCTGTGGTTTTTGCTGTTCGGTGTCAGCTGCTTCCACCTGGCGGCCGTTTGGGCAAGAATCCTTTATTTTAAGTTTACAAACTAGATGTGTCTTCTACAATAAAAGGCAAATATTTTCTCCGTTTAGTTTGTTAAGTAGTAAAAGGAATATTTTTGGAAGTAACTGAGGATTCTTTTCTCCAACAGTGGCTTATCAGATACAATAATATTGGATATAATATCCAACTACCTGGTCCTTCCAAACAGAATTACAGTCCCTCTTGTCAGTGAAGTGCAGATCGCTCAGCTGCGGTTTCCTATACCAAAGGTAAGCATGTTTCTGCTAGCAGTAACAATTGGGCATTTCCTTTCTTCCGTAGTAACTGTTCAAAACAATCTGTGTGAATTTCAAAATACAGTTACTACACAGGTACAAGTTGCTGTGAGTTCAGTCATTGATAATAACTGATTAATTTATAAACGATTTCTGTGAAGTTAATGTTTCAAAAGAACACCAAAAAAGATTGATTGATTGATTCTGTTTGGTTGGAATCTTAAGCACGTTAGTTTTAAAATTTCTAGATTGCTGCAATCTAGTTTAACTGTATAGATTAAAAATAAAGTAGCATGTATTTTATATTATCATGAAAAATTACTATTAGTGTGCTTCACTAAATAGTTGTTGCTATTTTTTGCTACTCTCTTCCAGAAATCTGGTATTTCTTGATGTAACTGCATGTTTCTGATGGTTGATGACAGTTTATCTTTTCAGGAGTCTCTTGAGTGCTAGGTCTCTGGAGTGTGTGGATCATCACTGATATCTTCTATTTATAGTATGTCCAAAATAAGTTTCATGTTAAGGAAATGACAGTGGAAATTATAAAACATCTTTTGTGTACATTGTTATGACATGGAAGGTTTCAGATTACTGTACAAGCTCATCTTTTCCTTTTTCAGGGTGTTCTAAGGATACACTTTATTGAAGCTCAGGATCTGGAGGGGAAAGATACTTACCTAAAAGGGATTGTCAAAGGAAAGTCAGATCCTTATGGAATCATCCGTGTGGGCAACCAAATTTTCCAAAGCAAAGTCATCAAAGAAAATCTCAATCCAAAATGGAATGAAGTTTATGAGGTATGACCAAAGAAAATACCTTGTATCTATGTTTATCTTTACAGAAGAAACAAAAGAAGAAATATCCTTTCTTTTGTTAAAGAGATTATTTTGAGGGTATCTTTAAGGAGCTTCTTGATGTCGCCCTCTAGAAGCCCAAAGTTCAAACGAAACAGAATTTCTCCCTTGATTTATATACTTTTTGTTTTGTTTTGTTGTTTTTTGGTTTTGTTTTTTTTTTTATACTGAGCATCAGTAATTCTGAAAAAGTAGATTGGGCTTTTAGAGCTAACATTGACAAATTTTATCTGAAAAGCTCTTAAAATTGCTCTTCTCATTAAATTGAAATTTTTTAAAGCATTTGGTTACTGATGTATTTTATTATACAAGGGTGGTGCAGCTCAGTGTTTTACTGTTATTATGCCATTTAACCAAGCTGGTCAGTTTTACTGGTAATGCCCTCTCACTGAACTTGCAGGCCTTAGTGTATGAACATCCAGGACAGGAGCTAGAGATTGAGCTCTTTGATGAAGATCCAGATAAAGATGACTTCCTGGGAAGGTAAACGTAATGGAGAATATGTTTGTACATATTGGGAAGAGATGAAATATTGTAATTTTATTTCAGTTACTATTTTTATTTTATTGCAGTTTTTCTGCTACCTAAATGTATTTATAAATCAATTATCTTGGTAGTAAGTAATTCCCTAACTACTTCATATATGTAAATACATTTATATGAAAATGTGGTTGGGTGTGTATATACACATCTACATGTTTGCATCTTTTTTGAAAAAAAAACAGGTAAGTGTGTTGTGGGTGCCCAGAATTGTGCCCTAGCTCCTTTAATGTTTGTGAGCTAGCACTAAGTCTTCATTCTTTCTTCAGGCAAAGTTAATACAGTTTTATAACTCTGTATCTTCTTCATCTTCATAGCTTCTAAATGACTGTCTGGAGTTTGTTTTTCTCTTAAGTGCTGATCTTAACTATATGATTAAAGAAAAAATTTTGCTGTAATGCTTTCTATAGACCATGGGTGTTTACCCATAAACATTTCAGGGTTCTACCCAGCTTCTTTCTGCAATAATCTGTCACCTTTATTTCTTGCAAAGCATTGGGACATCTCATTTTTGTTTTCCATACAGAATAGAGCTCCTTTATCTTTCCAGCTCCTTCTCTCTTAATAGGAGCAACAGTACCTACTTCTCATTAAAATAAAGTAGGTAGTGCAAAGGCTTCTTTTTCTTGGCACTTCCCTGATCTTACACTGAAGTGAGGGTGAGAGGAAGTGACATAATGTGTAGATCAGTACTAATAAAATAAAAAGCCAGACAAATATTCATGCACTGGCATGCAGTTGTCTGCTCTGTTTAATTTTTAGCAGATTCATTCCCTGCTACATTTTTAGCTTGTGTGAGCTAGAACTCTTCCAGACACTGCCAAAGCATGAATTTGGTCATAGCATATGTCCAGGTGCTATTTCCAGTGGGTAGTTTGGACGTGCTCTCTGTTTTGAGAGTTGGGTCATACATATGTGAGTTATATTGTGCCAGTTGCCCTCATAGCTACAAAATGGGCTCTAGTGTAGGCATTTTTCTGTTATCCTGCACTCACCTTGCATCAGCCATTTAATTCCCTACTTCTGCTTTTCTTAGGTGCTAAAAGCATCATATGCTGCTCTTTTGATCTCAGTGGATACGCAGCAAGCACAGGGTGGTGCTTCAGTTCTATGCTAGATCTTTTGTTTCTTGGCTAAAATACTACTTCTTTTTCTCCTTTTTTCTAGTTTGATGATTGATTTAATTGAAGTTGAAAAGGAGCGTCTGCTAGATGAGGTAAGCAAGTTCAGTAAGTTTTGGTTTAAAAAGACCCATATGTTGTACATGTAGTTGTTCTTGTATTAATTTTTCCTGGGCATAGTTCTTGTATGTGCAAGAATAATGTTAATGCTGTAGAAATAGATGCTCTGATGATCAGTTCGGTGGTTTAAGAGATATCTAAACTGGTGAATCTGAAAAATTATGACATTCTTTGTCAGTCTTGGGGTTTTAAGGCTAGTCCTATGCAAATGCAAAAGAATAGTAACTTAGGAACTTGGTGAGAAGGTTTTTTTGCAAGAGAATAGTCAATTGCTGGGCAGACTAATTTTTGTTGTGTATGTGAGAGAGATTTTATAGGAATGTTGTGCAGGGTTTGTTTTCCCAGAACATCTCTACAGAACTTTAAGAATTTTTTTGGTATTTTAAAGATGCTTTTATCATATAACATAGAGGTTTGTCTGGGTGGTTTTATCATTCTGTGTTGCAATGCTTTATGTAAAAGAAGACATTTAAGGGATCAGATCTTCTCAGGCTATGGGGACTTCAGCTCTGAGAGATTCTTAGTAGACTCTAGTGCTTTCTAAATGTCCTGAAGAACCAAATGCAATAATGTATTTGTTTGCCAGATTATTTCACATTACTTTGCTTAATTTTCAGTGGTTTACTTTGGATGAGGTGTCCAAAGGAAAGCTGCATTTAAAACTGGAATGGCTCACATTGATGCCAACTGCTGACAATCTAGACAAGGTATTACTTTCATTCTAATCTTAATTATTTTGGGGTGGATTTTTTTGTGACTTTTTTGTTTATTTGTTAAGTATGTAATCAGTTCTCTAGCTGATGTGAATTTGAAGAAACCTGTAACTTTATTCTAAGTTGTGTGTCCTTAGAAATCTCAATCATAAGTGTCAGTTGTTTAAATGAGATTTTGAAATGCTTTTGTGTTTCTTTTATTTTCTCTTATTGTTTGAGAATATCTGATAACATTTCATTAGTCTGGGAGATAAAGCTGGATATGATATTATAATCTGTCCAATCTAAAAAAAATAAGTAGGAAGTGGGTGCAAATTTCCATGCAGGTGGTTTTGAAATGTCTGTATATGAGTCTTGAAAACTTACTCTTTATGCTTCATGCTGTGAATTCGTGAATGTTTGCTTTTTGAGAGATGATTTTTGGCGTCTTTTTTTTTTTAGTGGTGGTTTTTTGTTTTTGGGTTTTTTTTCCAGTTTTTTGTTTGGTTGGTTTTTTGGTGTGTTTTTTTTCTGGTTGGTTTTTTTTTGGTTTTTTTGTGTGTTTTGGAGTTTTTTTTTTTCCTTTTTCAGATATGGGACAGAAATAGTAATACTTGGTTTCCAGAAAGGCTTACAGTGTGTTTTTGTTTCAGGTGCTAACAAGCATTAGAGCTGATAAAGACCAAGCTAATGATGGGCTTTCATCTGCATTGCTTATTCTGTATTTGGACTCAGCAAGGAACCTGCCTGTAAGTTACATTCTCATGGATACCCTTTTGTCACAGAGTCTCTTGGGTGCTCCCAGCATGTGGTGCGTGGTAGTGTGACACATTGCTTTACTAACACACATTGTGCCATCTTCTCTGTAATTCCTCTCCTTTCAAGACGTGTAATGTAAGGTCCATTTTTTTAGTAGCATAGTATTATAGCTATATATTTAATAAAACATTACTCTTTAATCAGTGTGGTTTTTCTTTAAAGAATGCTCCTTTCCTGGACTTGAAAGGCTGCATGTTTTTATTACACGATGTTTTCCATAAATCGTATGGATTAGCATGAGGAATTTTAAGGAACTAACTGGGAAAAAACCCACTTCCATAAGTTCAGGTAAACTTGCTTTGGCTTAGGGAATTGCTGGAGATTTGAAGGTACTGAAGTCCTCATCATGAAATCAGTACTGTGCAGTTGATGTTACAGTGCCAGAATACTTGCACGAGATTTCTATCAGATGGTTTCTTGCATGGTGGTTTATTTGCTTGTGCAAAACATAGAAATAAAATGTTCTCTCACTCGATGAATTTATCCTATGGGACTGTGAAATAACTTGTTTTGGGGTTTATTTCAGGTTAGTAAAGTACTGTTCCTGGTTTTAATTGATAGCAGTAATAAAGTTAACCCTACCATGAAGAGATATGTGAAGCTTAACTGAGTCTTGCTGGTTTTCAGCATTGCTGTTAGATGAGAGGTTTTGGAAGTGATGGCTAAAATATTAATCAGAGAATACAGTTTTAAAGCTTTGAAATTTTTTGCATGCAATTTGCAGATTTGTCTACTTAAATTTAAGTTAAAATTAAATTAAATCAAAGTGGTAGTAACAAATGAAACCTTAGTATCCCAAACCGTTTACATGACTGACTAGTGATTTCATGTCTGTTCCAGGGTGTAGAGTTTGGAAGTAGTATTTCTGGCTATTTTAAAAGCTAAAAAGACTCATTTGGAATAGATCCTCACATTACCTTTTTAACCTCACTGCATATTGAATTGAGGCAAAATCTGTAACTTAGCATGAAAAGAAAATAGAATTACTACAGTACAGAGTAAGCAGTAGCAGAATAGAATAGAATTATGGTGGGCTTAGCATCCATTTCAGTGTACTGAAACAGATAGAAAAAGTCTGTCCACCATCTTTTTTGTGTACTAGATTCAACTGAACCAGTTCATGTATCTTCTTGTTCTACTACTGAATTTTACTGAAATAGCTACAAATTTAATATGTTTGGAAAAATACACTAAAGCCTCTCATTTAAAATAAATGGTGTAAAGTTCTCTCATACACCAGTTCCAGTCTTTTCCATACAGCTCTGATTCTCTGTTACATTCTCCAGCAAATACTCTGAGGTTAAGTCATAAACTAATTTTTTTTGTTTTAAACAAACATTCCTTAACATTTTTTCCCTCCTTTGGAAAGATTAGGTTGTAAGTCTTGAGTTCTACCTGTTTTTGCAGACAGTATTTTAATTTCAGTGCATTTAATCAGTAGATTTCTAAACTCTAGGGCACAGAAAGGGGGAGATCTTTGCACAGAGCTGACCATTTAGGAAATTTGGGAACGGCATCCCGAATTTCCTATTGCTGCATCTGATCTTCTGTCTGTAGTACAAGAATCGCCTGGGTGGGTTGAGAATGATGATCATAGTGTGAGACCTGTTTAATCCTCTTACTTTTTTCTTCCTCTCCCAGCCCAGCAAAGCAGTTGCAACAAATAACTCAATATTTAACTTCAAGTCATTTTCTTTCCAGTGTTGTAAAGAATATAATAGAAAGTAACATGGAACAATTGCAAATTCTATGCACAAGTTTACTATAATAGAATAATATGATACTGTGTTAAATGAAGTTTTCCAAAACCAGAGACCAAAAGGCTTCACAATTATGTCAAATAGGGGGCAAATACCACGGGAAGACTTTTTATGCAGGAGAACTGAAAAGGTTCCTGTACATTCTAGGAAGACAATGTCATAGAGCTTCTGAACTGCAGTTAATTGTATTAAATAGAGCTTTTTTATGGCCATAGGCTTCTAATGTGGAGCAACAGTTACAAGACTAAACATGAAATTTGCTGGTTTCTCATTGCGCTCAAGTTCAGTGCTAGGCATTGAGTACAGCAATAACAAATTAATCTCTTGGATTGCTTGTATTTATGGAGAAGAGAGAATTCAAAGAGGACGAAGGGTTAAAAACTACACTGAACCCTTATAAATAGTTTGAAGACTTTTTGCACAACTTTAACGTTGGAGTGAAATGTTTTGTACATGAATAATTACTTTTTATTACCTTGAAAATTGCTTCAAGTGAATCGGTGGTGCATTTTAGATCATGCCTTCAGCCTTGTTTTGTTTGAGTTACAGCATTGAATTAGCCCAACACAGGCCTTTCTTTTGTACAGGTGCATCACAGTTGTGAGTTTCTGGGATGATTAATCTGGAAAAGAAGTAGAAATGGTGTAGAAGGTCTCTAAGTTAGTAAACATTAGTTGGATGTACCATATAAATCTGAACTACCAAGAGTGAGCCTGGAAAGTGGGTTAATATATTTGAATAATTAATAAAAAAATTCAAAAAGCATTTCACCTTGCTGTGCTACAGAAATTCATTTAATGGATGAAACTATTTGTAATGACAGATATTTACTTTTTGTTACCTGCTGTTTTCTCTGGAATCCTTTGACTATTTTCCTTAACTTTTCTGTGTAGTAAAGCTGCTTATGCATTCATTCTGCCACAATCCCATCACTCTGCTTTCTCCTTCCATTTCCATCTTCCTAAGAGTATCTACGAGGGAAACTTTGGGTGTGGATACTTAAAAGAGAGGAGAGCATCGGGACTAGTCTTTTGTGAAAACACTACCTCACTCTATAGAGCACTATTTGTGAGTTCTCTGGTATTGTTTGTATTGTACCTTTTCTCTGCCAGAGTGTGGATTAGTGCTACTAAAGCCACTCACTCTAGTGGAATGAGAGCATGCAATTTGTTTTCCTGCATGGTTTCAACAAGTGTGCATTGTTTTTGTGCTATTTTTATTGCATTTTAAAGGCTACTTAAATTTCATTGATCAGCATATCATTGGGTAAGTAATTAACCTTTAATGATAAAAACCCAAGATAAGTTTGTTGTAAAAGCTCTTTACAGTTAACTTACATTGCTGATTCATTGAGAAATAAAATGCATACTATACTAGCACACTGTGTGCTGGTTAATTGTTGGCTTTCATTGCAAAGAAGGTAATAAATATTGCAACCAACATCCCCATAGTTTCTTTAAAAGGTGACACACTCAATGTTTGTAAGAGCTTGCAACCTCTCCACACTGGTTGATGTTGCTTTAAAAATGGGTGCAGTTCTTTGTGCTTCCCAGACTATAAATTCCCTTGTAAATTCTATCTCACTCCATGATGCTCCTTGTTTTGCGAATTCCCAAGCTCCTTTTCTTTATTTTAAATTAGCCTGTAGTTGGGAGAATCCAGGCTAGGGTGAACTACCAAGTAATATTTTTTGCTTTAATTTAATGTTTCAAAGTTACTAAAAACTACACTGAAATCTGGAAGTACAAGCGTGGTATATTCAAAAAGACTCAGAATAAGTATGTTTTTGCCAGAGAGAGGTGGGTTTGTCTTTGGAGATTGTGCAGATAAATTTGTTACTGGCTGGCTACATCATAATCCTTAATTTTAGAACTGCTTTCCAAAGCCCAGCATAACCCTTGCTGCTAGTTTCTTTGTAGAGGTTAATTTTGAAGTATCTAAAAAGTTATAACCATTCTATAACCTTGTTAAAAATTAAAGAATGAGAAAGACAATTTGTAACCTACGGTTCCATGGTCTTGGTGTTAAAACTGTTAAGGAATTGCTGTTTCTTTTAGTTGTACAAATACCAGATGCATCTTTAAAGTAATTATTATTTAAAAAAAAATTGAAATGCTGGACTAAGGATGCAGCTGTGATGTTTTTTGTGGATCTTAGGATCTTTGCATTGAGAGGTTGTCTATATAGAGCATTTATTTAGAAATCTGAGAAAACCCTCCAAATCCCTGAATCTATTTGTGAATCAAAGTGGAACAGCAACTGTTCAAAGAAAGCAGGGTCTGGATTCCCTTCTGCAGCCCTGGGAAATGCCTGGCTCTGCAGTATTCTGGGTGCTGATCTTGCTGCAAGAGGAGGAGAGTTGTGGCTGAAGGCCAGGAGAGGGGAGAGGTCTGTAGTAGCCCAGGGATAACAAAAGGCTCAGCAGCCCTAGAACTGCAGTGGTTCCAGGGCATCCTTAAACATGGGCCGTTACAGAAACATTCACACCTGCAAGCTCAGTCTCTCTTTAACATGAGTTGCTGGGGAAGTGTTAAAAAGAAAGCTCACTGCCTATGGGCAGAGGAAAATCCTTAGTGTTCTCTGTTCTTTTCTAGATACTTTATTGACCACTATAAATCTCGATTTGTGACACCAAGACATTTACCCATCTAAATCCGATTCAGCTGAAGTTAAGGTGTAAGAATAGTGTTAGTTTAATTTTCAAAAGTAACACTAGTTTTATGATAATCAATAGTTCATAACAATTTTGGTGTCTCTATAATATATAAATTATCCACATTTAAAATTAGCTCTTACAGGTAGTGACAGTCTCCTGGTTGTCTGGTGAGGATGCACTCAGAGATACCCCAAGCAACACTTAGTGAGTCAGAAGAAGTAATGAGTCATACACCCAGGCATATTGCATCAGGAGCTGGCTGAATAACAAAGCAGTTTGTTACTTGTATAATTTATGGTTTGTTATTAGGATTTACTGTAGATGTCAGTGGCTTCCACTGAACGTCATTATCAGTATATTTCTTGGATAACCCGTCCTCTTTTCCTGTAACTGCAGAGACACTCAGAACCATACCAGGACTATTTTGTCACCCAAAGCAAGACCTTCCCTTTTTATACTGGACATCCCCTTTTCTCCTCTGAATCTCCTCCTTCCCAGCCTTCCAGCCACCATCTTCATGGACGTGCAGCTTCTTCCCTTGAAACCTGAAGCCTGGCTTATACTTATTTGCCCCAGCTGATGTCCCTCTTGGCCTATCCTTGCTATGATTCCAGAGGAACTGAGATCTGTTCAATATCCAGGAGTCAGTGGTTGCCTGCCCTTATGTATGACACATAGGTTTGGTTTTGACTTCTAAAATTCTTTGATATAATAATATAGGAGGGGAAAGATTTGTATTGAATAGGCAGGTGAAGATGGGAAGGAAAAAAGTACAGTAAGTTGAGTGGCAGTTTAAGATTAAAAATTATCTTGGTGGGTTGTAGATGCCACCTGACAAAATCAAGTACTTCTCTGTAGAGGATAGTCATTGCATCTTTATAAATGTGGGATGGAAATAGAATGAAAGAAATATGAAGAGAGATCTTTCTAAGGAAACAGATTTGTAGTTGTGCTGTGTCATACCATTATGAAAGAAACTCTACATAGAAAAGAGGAATGCAGCCTGTGAGATGTGTGGCCTAATCCTCTTGTTCTACTCAGCCTTTACCAAGGCCCTGATCTTGGTTGTAGCAATTTAAGCTGGAGCACAGCACTGATGATGAGAGAGACAGCAACCATGGCTAGCAGAGGATAGCCTTAGGAAATAAATCATGGAACCACTGAAAGGCTTGGGTTGGAAGGGATCATAAAGATCCTCTCCCTCCAACCCCTCTGCCATGGGCAGGGACGCCTTGCGCTAGGTCATGTTACTCAAAAGTTCCATTCAGCCTGGCCTTGAACATCTCCAGGGATGGGGAATCCACAACTGCTGCAAACAAAGTGACACTTCTGTCTTTGTCAGAAAATAGGGAACAGTGCTTAAACTCCATCAAAGAACATACCAGTGGAGCATTTAAAAATTTCCTAGTGCAAAACAGTTAAGCACCAGTGTCAATGAGGGATGGCTGGTTTCAGTTAGTTTCAACTAGGGATATTGGGCAGTCTCCATCTTTGAAGCTGTCTAAGTACAATACTGAGTTCCTAATGTACCAGATAAATAACTGTGGACAATTCCTTGATTTTATTTTAAGAAAGATAATGTTAAAAAAAATACCCCACAAAAGTAGTCAAAACCTTATTTCTGGCTCTCTCAAGTTTAAGAGTTGGACTTGATGGTCCATGTGGGTTGCTTCCAACTCAGAATATTCTGTGATTTTGTGCTGGATATTGTATTTTCATTCTGAAATAGAAATTTTTAATCTGGATGCCAGGAATCTTTGGAATATTTTGGCTAACTGGAGTATATGAAAAATAATATTTCTGCATAAAAGTTAAGTCTTTTCAAATTCTAGTCACTTAGATTTTAATTTCAGAAAGGCATTTCTTCTGGCAAAGCATTAATATCAGTTCTTGTTCATAAACCAGAATATTTTAAAAGGCCACTATGCAATTTTCTATTGCCACAATCTACAGCTTCTAAACTAGAATTCTCTGTTGAAAGAAAAATGTATTCCTAAAGAAAAAGCCAGCAACACAGTAACTTGAAGTCTGTTTTATTTACAAATCTTATTTCCTGAAATTCTTTCTTATGAATTGAATGCAAATTTTCCTAGACATTATTGTGTCACTTAAAGAACAATATATTAACCTTAAAATAAAATTCTAAAATTTCCATATTTAATGGAAAGCAGTCAGAGGCTTTGTCCTGCTAAACATTTTAAATTCCTATTTTTGGTGTACTTGCATGTCATCATTCAACTGAGTAAGGCAGCAGACCTTCATTCTAATTAGCATGCATTATCTGCATAATTTTTCTGAAGAGGCTTAAAGAACTTTGACTTTTATAATGATATAAGTCCCTATTAATTAGATGATGTACCATCAGAGAAGCTTCTGGGTTGTATATGCTCAACCAAATTCTAAGAAGGTTAATTCAGAAGGCAGTTCATATGGCATCAGACATGAAATAAAATTATTTTGTGAATTATCTTTATTAGGATTAAAAAAAAGATTAGAGAAATACAAGCAGGCTGAAATAGGGAATATTAGTTTTAAAGCAGAATAAAAATATCTAGAAGAGAAGAGGAAAAAACAGTTTTGTCAGACTGTTTTGTTGTTGTGCTGGTCCTTCATTGTTCTGTTTAAAAAGATGTTGTTGTTGTTTTGTTTTTTTTTTTTTAAGATTGATTTTTTTCCCCCTTCTTTGTCCTATGTTGTTGTGTCATAATTTATTAACCTAGTGAAATTGCTTCATTGCATGTCTTATTAACCCTTCCTATGTTCATTCTCTCCTGACTTAAAAGAATAATCCATTAGAATTTAACCCTGATGGCTTGAAGAAGGCTGCTGTTCAGAAAGCCCTAAAGGTAACATTAATATAGTTGTCCATTTAAGGTCACAAAAGTAATTGGAAATGCACGAATGCCTGCAACACTCTGCTTCCAACACTGGCTGGCATCTCTATTGCCAGATCCATATTTAGTGTAATTCTGTTTTACTTGACTTGGATTTCAAGAAGCCAGTGTCAAGGTGTTGTTAAAATACTGTGGACGGTGGTAATTTGAACTCTAGGTCAGATTGGTGGGGTCCAGGCTGCTTGAGAAGACTGGGGAAAAGTGCTGAGGACTAATTTGTAGTAGCAACTACAGAACAAAGCTGACATGAAAGCTAAGACATCTTTTATATACTGAGTGATACCTTATAACTCTACTCTGAATGATTGGTTTGGAATAATCTTGTTCCTGCTAGATGTTTTCAGAAGGTTTTAAATCTTTTATATGAGTGCTGAAGAAATTTAGGCTAGCTTTTTGGTAGGCAAACTTGGAAAAGGCTAAGCCAATATGTTCAGCTGGAGGAACTTGAGTAAGGGACAGACTTCAACAGGCTGTCCACAAGAAGTCTGTCAGTACCTAGTGTTAGGGGTGCATTTTATGTGTGTGTGCTAAATTTGCTACCTGCTTAATTTGAATTAAAATTATTCCTATTTAAATATCAGCATAAGTCACAGGGTCTTTCTGTCAACTCCTATAGTTTCAGCATTTTATGAAGGAAGTTTCAGGCACCATTTTGGGGACAAAGAAAAAATGAAGATAATGCCACCTACCATTTTAAAACGCCATCTATTGCAATGTAATATAGCTTTCTTTCTGTTCTGTAAAACTTTGTATTTGATTTTATTTGAGAACTAGATATTTTTTTATTAGAAATCATAAAAAAGAAAGGCAGCATTCATCCAAGAAAGGAGTGATATCTTAACAGCTTTATTTCTAAAGGAAAGTACGGTTCTAAGTAGTATGTCACGTTAAAATTGAGAATTATTAGTGGAAGTATGATGTTCAAAATATAAGTTCAGATCAAAAAGTATATCCAAATTATGCACTGTCTTAATTTAAATCTATAAAATATTTGAATCACTTGGTTGTAACTGTGACCTTACATGCATTAAGAAGATTTTAACTAACTTTCTGTTGATATATCTGATTTTCCTACAGGGTAGAACTCAAAGTAACCATGTATCCTACATTTTCTAGGCTTTTTAAACTGCATTAACACCCGCTTGAGATGATTAACTTTCATGTCTAAATTTTCTTTCTGAATTGAATTTTTGTTAGATTAAATTGAAATTCATGAAAGAAACATAGTTGGAATGTTCCTTCACATACATAATTTGTTTCTAAACTGCTGTTTGTTTTCACAGTTTGATGTAATGCTATACAGCTGGTGAGCAAGGCTCAGTTATGGCAGATGGTTGATTCTCTGATAGAGTATTTGGTAAACTGTAGAAATATCCCTCACATACATTATAGTGCATATTTGTTCTCCCCAAACTGAAAAGTAGGGAACATCAATGTTGGATACCACATCCAACTTAATAGCTCTACAGCAGTGTATATAAAGTTCCTGAGTTTGTGCTTTCTTCATATCTCCCATCTGCATGCAATATTCATTTTGCAGTTTTAACTATGCTTCATTAGTTTTGGGGATTGTAATGCTCATTAAAAGATAAGAATTTGCATCTTACCAGTTTCATTTAAAGAAAATGGAAATGAGTCTAAAACTCCTGCTTAATAGTAGCATTTTGCTTCAGCATATTCAGGTGGTTGGATGCCTTCGTGTTGATGTTTTCACCAGCTACTCGCCAGTCTGCTGTTCCAGCCGGCTGAATAAAATACTGAGAATAATAGAGAAGCATGTAGCAGAATGCATATGATTTGTGTTTTTAGGATGGAAACATTAAGTTGCAGATGGGAGAGGTTTTGCTTTATTCTGAAGGCAAAGTTTTTGCTTTTTTCTTTACCAGTCAGGAAAGAAAATAAACAGCAATCCCAACCCACTTGTTTTGCTGTCAGTTGGACACAAGGCGCAGGAAAGTAAGGTAAGTTCCTACTCTTTAGACTTGGCTCTGTCTTCAGATGTTTGGTAGGGCTGTGAGCTTGGCATTTGGCTACCAAACCATGGAGCAAATACACACCACTAAGTTGCCACCAGAACTGAAACTGGCCACAGACAGCCAAGGATGACAACCTATGACCTAAAACCACCTTACCAACTAAACCATGGCACCAAGTGCCACATCCAGTCTTGTCTTAAACACCTCCAGGGATAGTGACTCCACCACCTCCCTGGGCAGTCCCCAGTCGCTATTTCTGTGAAGAATTTTTTTCTAATGTCTGGTCTAAACTTGCCCCGGTGCAGTTTAGACTGTGTCCTCTTGCCCTGTCAGTGGTTCTCTGGGAGAAGAGGCTGACCCCCACCTGGCTACAGCCTCCTTTCAGGCAGCTTCCTGCCAGGGAGTTGTGGAGAGCAGTATGGTTTCCCCTGAGCTTCCTCAAGACTAAACAGCCTCAACTCCCTCAGCTGTTCCTTATCACACATGTTTTTTAGACCCTTCCTGAGCCTTGCTCCCTTTCTCTACACACACCAAATAAAACAGCAAAATGAAAAATGTGCTCATCTCTTGACACCATTTCTAATAGACAAACTGTTTTATAATTTGTGTTCTTCCTTTTTCCTTAACTTTAGATTAGATACAAGACCAATGAACCAGTATGGGAGGAAAACTTTACTTTCTTTGTACACAATCCCAAAAGACAAGATCTTGAAGTTGAGGTATGTATCTCACTCTCTTTAGATACCTTTCTTTTCTAAGATGTTGCAGTAGTAACACACATTAAAGGCTGTTATGAAATGAGACTGAATATAATGTGAATGCCATTAAAATGACACTTTTAAAATTTTTTTTAGACCAGGCAATGAAATGTTTATTTCCATTTACTGCTAAAAGGAAGAAAGACTTTAACCAGGCTCTCACATGAATAATATGTAACATGTCTTTTCTAATTTAAAAAAAAATCCAAAAGTAAATTTGGTATACCAGACTGGAACTAGGAATCTTTCTTCTCTCATACCAAGGCAGTATTCACTTTATCCAAATACTGTATCCCTTTACACTGTTGACTGTCTTAGTCACTTTTCCTCGTATAGCTGTGAGAATTCATTTTCACATGGACAGTTTGGAAACCATGTAGTTATTTTTGATCAAGGGTCTGGTAGATGTAGATGTGGTGTTTACTTTTCTGTCTTACTTTTGCTGTAGAAGGTAAGGTTGAAGAAATAAGGCATTGAGTATATTTATTTTTTTACCTCCTTCAATGTAAAGTGATCTTAAAATCAGGGAAACTTGGTTTAAGAACAAACTACTTTCAATATTCTTTGTATTTCTTGTCTTTAAATGAAAATGTAATTTCCTTCTTTGAATTCTTGCAAAGCAGATGAGAAAGAGAGACCTAATTTCTGTGTTCCTTCAGGTGAGGGATGAACAACACCAGTGTTCTTTGGGGAACTTCAAGCTGCCTCTAAGCCAGCTGCTAGAGAGTGAAGACTTAACTATGCATCAGCGGTTCCACCTGAGCAACTCTGGTCCCAACAGCACTATAAACATGAAGATTGCACTCAGGGTACTCTAAAACCATTCCCATTGTAAATATCTGAAAGCATATTCAGGGCTGAAGTGACTCCTGGTCTGCCAGCTTTCAAAGAAGCCAGTAATTTTCCTTTGATGTCACCTGCCAAGTTTTCTTGGTTGTGCAGAGCTATCAGTACAGAGATAGTCTCTAATTGAAAAAAATTCCATTTGAAAATTGTACAATGCTCAAAATGAAACAATAGCCACCTTCATTAATTAAAACCGAGGTCCCCTGTGGTTTTAGGTTTGGAAATCATGTTTGGAATCTGAATTCCTTCAAATCTCTGTTGAACCCAGTGGGTTACAGATCAGTGAAATAGCCTCTATCTAGAAATGGAACTGAGGTTTTGATGGTTTAAAAAAAAAAAGTGTATAAGGAAAGGAAGTACCTGCATAGTACTGGAAAAATTGAAACCAGCTTTCAAGCATATTGGAGTCTGAAAACAAAACTTGCATACCTGACAGCTGGTTTATCTTTTTTCCCCATCTAAGTTACATGGTTTAATAAGATACTATATCTTTTTGCAAACACTGTCAGACTTCTGTTATTTTTCTTTCTAAAGCACTTTGTTGCTTACGTGTCGTTAATAAATTAAAGCAAACTATAAAAGAGAAAGTAAGGACAATTAATAAGAAAAAATTACAGAATATCTTTCCAGATGGCTAGAGCTGCAAAGTAAATAGCATTTACACCGGAAGTGCTTAGAATATGGGAAGGGAATAATGAGGAGAATAATCCTCAATGAATGGAGAATTTCACGTTGTTTTGTAGTTACGGTGGTTGCCAGGAAGAAGATGAAGATGTTGTGTCATGGAAAGCATTTTATATTGTAGAGCTAGTAATTGTGAATGTTTTTGGTCCCGCTTTAGTGTCTTAACTTTATAACTTGGGACCAACCAGTAATCTTGTAGAAACAAATTTCTTCCTGTTTCTTATACTGCAAAATAGTAACTTGTATATTTTCCTGTATCTAGGTCCTTTCTCTTGAAAAGCAGACAAGATCTCCAGATCATCAACACTCAGCCCAAGTAAAAAGGCCGTCTCTTTCCAAAGATGCAAGAAAGCCATCTTTTAAGCCTCAGGTTCCTGTCTCGCCAACATCTGATCCAAACAAGCCAGTTCCAGCATCCCCAGTGACTGACAGTGATAAAAAGACTGATCCGGCTGATAAAAGTCAGCCTGCCAATGCCAGCCCGCAGTGGCCAACAGATCTCAGCCGCAGCTCCTCCAGTCTCCATGCCTCCAACTTCTCGTGCTCCCCCAGCCACCTGTCGGTGAAGGAGCCCACGCCCAGCATCGCCTCGGACATCTCGCTGCCCATCGCCACGCAGGAGCTGCGCCAGAGGCTCCGGCAGCTCGAGAAGTACGGCCCCGCCGCTCGCTTCTGCAGCTCGCCTCAGCTGATCCACAGACAGTGACACCAAAGCAGCAGGGCTTAGCTCACATTTCAGAAATATTCTTTACTGTTCAGGCATTGGGGTTTTCTGCTTCTTCCTGGTATCTCAGGCAGAAGCTGCAGTTAGAAGTTCCTTACCATTGTGATTGTCTGAAAGATAACGTCCCACTTCTTCTCATAGCTGCACTTTGTAGTTTTGTGGCAGTAGTTGCTTTTTTCACCACTCAATCCTATTAGCATTAAGCCAATTAAGCTGGAAATAGTTGATCTTTTTAAATAACTCAGAGGGATATTTGCCTATAAAAAGCGTTAAATAGGTACTCGGTTACTATGCAGTCACTGAAGATTGCTGCACCTATGATTTCTTAAGTTCTTGAAATTTTTTTTACTTGCCTCAGTGGGCAGCTATACTTACCAAGTACAGACAGCTGAGCAGCCATCCTGCTCTGAATAGGAGACTGGAAACTATTCATTCCCTATTCATGGAGCTTCTCTGTGAATTTCAGTAGAAAGATTTTATTTTTTTATTTGCAAGGCATTGAACCAATTAATCTTTTTCTCTGTCAGAGTTCATAGAATCAACTGAGTCAGAGGTTGGACAGATCTATGGTTGGTCATTCCTCTGATCAAAGCAGATCCCTTGTCCAAGTTAGATCAGATTCCATGGACCTTGTCCAAACAACTTTTGGGTTATCTCCAAGGATAGAGATGCCATAAAGCTGTTCAGCAACTCCAGTGCTTAACCACTCCACTGTTAAAATGTTCTTCCTTATTTCTATTGAAATTTATCTTGCTACAGCTTGACTATAGCCCCTTGTTGTTTTACTGTGTACAGCTGTGAGGAGTTTGACTTGGTCTTCTCTAAAACGTCTGTTTTAAGTAGTGGAAGGGCTGCAGTGGAGTGTGCTGTTGGCTCTCCCTTCAGTTGGTACAAATGCACCATCTGCTTGTGTGCTCCAGACCCCCATTTATCTTCACAGTCACATGCTAACTTGTCTTGACTTTTGTCAGTCTCTCTCCTGGCCCAAAACTGAGTTAGAGTTTTTAATTGTGATAAAGATTGAAATACTAGTAATGCACAAATGTCATACTTTGTCATTTGGTAAGAGTGGCAGAGCTACAGGTAATGAGGTCCTATATTGCAGACTGCATGTTTTTACATGCTCTGATTTATTTTTTTTAGCTAAGAAAATACTGAAATTAAATCTTCATTCTATTTTTTTTTAAGTGAATGACTTGGGAATTTTAATGGAGCAATCACTTGGTAGTAGGTAGTCACAAAACAGGCACTCTTCCCCCTTGAAGATACTCATCAGGCAGCTGAGAAATGGCAAATATGGCACATGCTGTCCTGTGTGATATGGAAAATACTTGTAGCCAGTTCACACAAATTAAAATCAGCATTTTGTGGAGATGAGGGAACTGCACATGTTGGCCATTCTGTAAAACACAAATTCTTAAGCATAGTACTTGCTTTTTATTTAAATGTGACCTGTAACTGTAAGTTTATTCTAATCTTATTTTTACGGTGATATAAACTATAGAAAAGTAAAATGGTTATGTTTATACTGTGGTTTGAGCTTTTATGACAGGAAGTAGATGTAAATTATCACTATTTTAATCCAAAGAATATCTATATTTCTGTGATAAGAGAGTTTAGAAAAGAATGAGCTGATCTTCTAATTGGCTTCTGGCCTTAGGTAAAAGTGGTCCATAGCTGAGGCTTTCATTTCAATTAGCATTTTTATTCTTTCAAATTTCCTAGATGCTGCTTTGATGTTTATTTTAGGGCAAGCAAGTTCTTTACTCGTACTGGTTTTCAAAGTACAGAGGCACAGCTGACCTCTAAACTGACAAGAATAGCTGGCCTGTTTTGGAGACAGAGTTGTTGGCCAAGGAGCTGAAGTACAAGAATCTGATGGGGATATGCTCACATGCTTCCATGTGTTCTCTTCTTTCACATTGCGCTAGAGAAGCTAGATGGATCATACATGATTTCTGGGAAAACTACTTAGTCGAGTCTCACTTCTAATATGCATTTTAAAAACTAAGCGTAATGTTCTGCCTTTTCCTGCAGTGGAACAACTCTGGGGCAGTCTCCATTAGGACAGATTCAGCTAACAATTCGTCATAGTTCACAAAGAAACAAACTGATTGTGGTGGTGCATTCCTGCAGGTGAGCATACAATACACAATTTCATATCTGAGCATATTTCTTCATAAAGTTTGTCATATCCTGACTTATTCTTAAGTGGATTGGCTAATCTTTGTTATTTTTAAAACAACATATGCATAAATAAAAAAATATACAGAGCTGTACTCAGAATCAGTAAAAACTTTGTGGAAGGTTTTGCCATGATTTTATACTTGTCTATTATGCGTCTGTCAGATTTTAAATGAAAATGACATTTCAATTTTTATCAGCAGTATCTGAAAGCTGTTTCTAAGAGACTGAATTTTTTAATGAATGACCAAAATATGTGATTTCTAAAAAGCCATATCTGAACTTCAAATTGGAATTTAGAAAATATTGCATTCCCACCTCTGCTCTCTGCTTACTGGTCATCTGGTCTTGTACAAGTCACTCCACATCCTATTTTGTGCAGGGGAACTGCTTCAAGTACTAAATTAAGTGATGGTAGTGTAGACACCTTAGCAATGCCTAAGTGCTTTTCCTTGTATTTTCATTTTCACAGAAATCTAATAGCGTTTTCCGAAGAAGGATCTGATCCCTATGTGCGAATGTATTTATTGCCTGATAAGAGACGATCAGGAAGAAGAAAAACACATGTATCAAAGAAGACATTAAACCCAGTGTTTGATCAAATGTAGGTTCTAAACTGTGTGTAGTAGTTTTGTATCATGTAATTACAAAGCTGTCAAGTCATGATTTCTGTGCTTACTAAAGGGTGAGCTGTTGAAGTTCCTGGTTGTCACCATTAGACTTGACCATACCTTTCTCTTCTGCTGCAATAGCTATTTTAACAGGTAACTGTGGTACCACTACAGCCCTTTTTGCTGTTAGCAGCCACTTCTGTCTTTCCTGCCTTCCTACACCGGTTCCCTGCCCCTTGTGCTGGTAGCTCAGCTGCAAGATTCACCTGCTGCTCTCCTGGCAGGTGATGAGAACACGAGTGCCTTTAGCTGGCCAGTGCTGCTGATCTCCCTTCCTGCCAAAAAGCTTGGCTGGCTGAGTGCCTGGCTGATGCTGCCAGCCAGTGCCTGTGCATGGTCACATTGCTCAGTCACTCGGTGGCACTTCTCAGCATCCAGGGAGTCAGGAAATTTCCTTGTCGATTATATCCTGGCCTGTATGTTGGAAGTTGTACCAGCTTGTGCAATATTATATTGCATAAAAATCCTTATCCCTGCATTAATCTTTTTGATAGTAGTTTCCTTCACATGTCTGCCCCTTACTGTCCCACCCATCACTTTTCAGTAAAGACCTTTCTCTACAGAAAGCAAATGAACTCAGGAAAACACCACTTCAGTCCCTTCTGTCTAAGGCAAATCTGTAAATCATTAGTTAGAGCTCCAGCAGATTTTTTCTAGTGCAGCTCTCTCCTGTTCATTCCAGGTAATAGATTTCCCTGTGCCTTTCCAAGGAAAATGTATTGCAAAGCAATAAAGCTGTTCAGGAACTGTAATGACAAATAGATGTAGGTTGTGGTATAACCTTGTCCTGACTTTGTCTAAGTTTCAGCTCTAGCGAAGAGCTATCTTTGATAGTTTTCTTTAGCCAGCCAGGAAAGAATAGGAGCTCTGGTTATCAAGTACCAAGGATCAGTAATACTGACCAATCTTTCCCTTTTGGAAAATACTAACACTGAACTGTCAGTACAGTAGGATTCTACATTCTCTTTTCTCTAGAGTCAGTGCTTGACCTTTGCCTCCTTTTGTGGTGTTCATGTGTTTGTTTTGTTTTACCAGTGGCCTCTAGAGGCCAAAGGTAGCCAAAGTCTCAAACATTTGATGTTGATAGTGATCACAATTATCAACAAAAACTTTAGGTATAACATTGGGATTTTTCTCTTCATTTGTCTCAGACCTCATTTTTTAATTGGGAGAGGGAGATGGTTTGGTTTTGATTTGAGTGGCTGTTTAGCTGTAGGAAATGAACTTGAACCTCTGGTACAGAATTCCCTCTAAAGCATCTCTGCCTGTCAGGTTTGATTTCAGTGTTTCCCTGCCTGAAGTACAGAGAAGAACACTAGATGTAGCAGTGAAGAACAGTGGTGGATTCCTGTCCAAAGATAAAGGACTGCTTGGCAAAGTAAGTTGACAATAAGCAAATTCTATTAATACAGCTGCTTTGTATTATAGAAAACAAAAATCCTCTTGACATATGAGTGTGTGTTGATTGAAGCAGCTGATTCAGGTATGAAGCTTTCAAAAATTCTAGGTGCCTGAGATGTCAGGCTTCAGTAAGGGAAGGAACAAACTGCAGAGCCAGACTTAGAAAGATGAGGCAGTAATCTCTTATAAAGAGAGTGGTAAGTTCACAGTAACAAGAGAAACGTGCTTGTCACTTACTAATCGTGCTGTCAGAGAAAGGAAAGAACCAGTAGAAGGCAGGCAATATTTCAGAAAATGTTCAGACAAAACTGGAAAGACAAACGAGTACTTAGGGAAACACACAAGTAATTAAATTCCCAGTTTGTAAAATCCATGAGAAAGAGCTGCTACTGGAGACATTCCCAGTGCTAACACCAGCTGTTCTGTTTGTAACTTCAGTGTTATATAGGCACACATGAAATCACCCAATTTGCTACACATGATTTGGAGCATGAAAAAGGAACAGTAAATTCCTACACCCTTTCAAATTGCCATATTTGAGTTCTGTGAAGAGGATGAGAGATGCAGAGTCATGGTCAGTTCATGGTGAACAGTGTCCTCAGTTTTCCTGTTCATCTGTAAGGCTGTTAGTAGGAACACATCTGCTGATGGCCACTGCCATGCTGTGACATGCTTGGGGACTGTACCACTGAGGGGAGTGGATTTTAAGGTCAAAAAGAGCAACTTGAAACTTTAGGCAGATAGCAGAGAGCTGTGATGACAAGGATGTAAAATACATCATTTACCAATGGCATTGCTCACACTGTAGGTTACAGGATTGTCAGATTTGATCTTTAATAGAAATAGAATGAAAAGCACATACAGTGCATTGACTGATAATTTAACTTTCCACAGTTATTAATACCTCTGGCATCTGAAGAACTTGCTAAAGGCTGGACCCAGTGGTAAGTACAACATTTCCTTCATTAATAATAATATTATGTACTAACAACTTCTGTGTTAATAGTAGTTTTAATAATACATGCTTAAACGTAAAAAAACCAATCCTTTGTTTTTTTCTTTTTCAGGTATGATTTGACAGAAGATGGTACAAGGCCGCATGGTGCAAGTTAGGCCCATGGATGCCAGGAATTCCTCATGCATAATTTTGCCAACCTTTATATATTTTTAGTGCGTTGTTTTCAGAGATGTACCAATATTATTTTTATAGCTTTACTATTTAGTTCTTAGACACAACCCCAATAATTTTATAACACTTGGTCATTTTATGTAGACATAGCCTTCCTCATCGTTAAACTTTGTTTTATTTTGCTAAACAGTTCTACGTGTTACTGTAATGTGCAATAGTATGGTAAAGTAACCTTTTGTGTTTAAATTTATCTTCATGATGGCTGTACCTACTAGAAAGTGAAAAGAACATGTTCTGCTGTTTTCCTACCTTGTTTTATATCTCACCAAGGTATATTGTACCATGTAAATATATACTATTTTTTTATAATTCTTTCATGCTGGTTTCAATTCAGAAGAAAATTAGATAAAGGATACAGATATTTTCTTCTAAATGCATGTTAATTTCTTCAGATGAATCTCTTTTGTCTTTGCAGCACAATGGTCTTAATCATTTTGTGATACTCTGCAAAAAGAAACTGCAGAAAAACATTTTTACTTTATTGTGTTTCTGGCCCAGGGGGGCTAGCTTAAAATGTATAAAACATTAACATTTTAATATTTATATATAAATGTATTATTGGAAAATCATGTTATAGAATATTATAAATAAAAATGAGAATTCTATAAATATTGTATAAATAGAGGATGAGGTCCACAAATCACAGTTTCTAAATCTGAATTTTCATTTAATGGAGTAAACATAACGAACAGTACAGTTTTATTATACAGGTTCATTTGGATTTTGTTATTTATTCCTGTACTCTGGAGTACTAGACATGTGATCTTTTGAAGGTATGAGGATGTGGATTTTTCTGTATTATAAGGAAGATCTCTAACCACTTTAAACTGTCCTTACCACCATGCTTCACTGATTTATAAGTAGACAAATCAGCTTGCAAGTTAAGTTCATATAGTAGGCATATGTACAAGACATATGTTATTTTTATAACACAGTACTGTGCTAAAATAGGATGTTAAGCGATACCTTCTGTAATCTTCAAACGAACACTAGTAGGTAAGAAAGTGGGGAACTGGGATGAAGCTGACTGTCTTTGACAGTAGCTTCATTGCTGCTTGGTCTGTTTGGTGCATGAACAAAGTGCACCTGAGCGACCCAGGCAGGTTTCTGAGCAGTGCTGTTTTCCTGGAGCACTGCCACAGGCTGGGCAGGAGGCAGCAGGGACACCGTTAGCACAAACTGATCCAGGCAGGCAGCATCTGGAGGGAGAGTATCAGCCCCAACAGCTGAGCTCCTAACTCTCATTTTATGAATTATGGGAATTTTTTTTTTTTTTTTTTGTATTCAGAACTGATTTTTCCTTTTCTGGTAAGTTTTTTCAGACTGTTAGAAAAATGTGCATTAAGAATCCAAGAGAACAGCTTGGCTTTTGCAGAGCCGGTGTCCTCATCCTTGGAGAAGTATGCAATTAGACAAAGTATATTATTTAGCTAAGATTCTAGAATGATGTCTCAGCCAAGAAAGAATTTTAAAGCAGAATGATAAACTCCTGAAATTAGCTTTATTGTAAGACTACTGACAGAACCTTAATTCTAGGTGTAGAATTTGCCTACATTACTAGATGTACCAAAGTGCCTACCATAGATGTAGCTTTTTGTCTTTTTCAAGTCTAAAAATTTAAGTTTGTCTAAATTCAATTTAACATGAACATTTGTTCATGGATATGTGTGACCTGCACCATACACCTCTATACAGTTATGGCCTTCTCATTGCCACATTTTATACCAGAAAATTTTATCAAACAATCTCACATTGTAAATGCTGTTACTGGGCTGGGCAATAGAGATTCTTTGTAAGAAAACATTTCCATTTGAAGGCTTCACTGTATATTGGAATGTATGAGTAGCTATATATTCACTCATCTATTCATATAAAATATATTATGAAATAAAATACTTATTTTGCTAGTTCTCCATTAAGGTGTTAAGAATGGAAAGACAGAGAATTGTTCTTAATGCAGTGAAAATGCAGAAACCAAATGCTAATCTGAATAAATGAGCTCCAAGAGTAGCAGTTCAACATAATTGTCTTTTGCCTTGGTTCAGTCTGAGATGGAATGACTTTTCCTCTGCATCTTGGCCAGTGACTGCACAGAGTTTGATCTGCAGCCAACAGATAAGGTGTTAAACTGATTCAGTGTTTAAATCTTAAGTGAAGTCTGGGGGCAGGAAACTACACTTGAACAAAAAAAAAAATTCTGTCTTTTAAGGTTTCAGGGTGGAAAATAATGTCATGTTCAGGCAAATGTGAAAGGATAGCACAAAGTGAGTGATTAAATAAAGAACATAGGGCAGGTTTTCAAAATAGCTCACTACTTAAAATTAGGGACTGGTTGGTAGAGATCCCATTTTCCATTTAGGAATCTGAAATGAAGAGATCCAACTGTCATTGCAATTCAGCAACTAGAATTCCCATAGTCTAATCAGTTCTGGATGACAGATCTTCAGAAACATTCTTGTGAGTGAATTTGGATCAGACTGTGAGTGCCTAGATCAGATCGATTCTTTGGATAGTGGATGCAACTTTTGTATTACCACATTCCAGTTGTTCCATTTATATGGAAGTAAGAAGGACAATTGTGCATCTGGGCAAAAATTGCACCTCATTATCAAGTCATTTCTTCAATATCAGCTGATAGCTTTTCATGTAGTTCTTGTTTATCCTGTGCCTTAAAATATGAACATATGAAGATGTTTAAGAAATGGTTAAAAATGAGCTTTGTTACCTGTATGTACCAACCCATGTTCTGTACTATTGAAACTGTTTTTAAAATTACTCTGCTTCACTGACAAGAAAACCAGCTTTCTTAACTATAGCAGTGGTATAACTTGAACTCAAATCAGCATGCGTATCACTTGGAGGTGGACTAAAAGAGTTTTAATTTTCTGTCTTGAATCCTTTATCAGAGTTGCAGCAAATGGTGAGAGTTAAAATGAGAACAAAGGGTAATCAGTTTTGTACAGATTGCCTTTTTTGCTCATGTAATTCTACATTATGATGCATGTATTTATTCAATAAATGGTTCGTATGGAAGTCAGTGTGTTGCTTCCCTCTACACACACACCCCTTCTCCTCTCTTCCATATCCCTCTTCTAACTGGTAATACAATGAAGTGAATTTTTAAAATAGTCCTTTATCCAGACCTCTTTCTGTAACCTAGGGAGCCTTGCTGTAGGGTCTGTAGGAGGATTTTTGGGTCTTACATGAGAGAAAGTAGAGTGAGAAGTGCAGGATACTTAATGGGGATTTCTGTGTTTGTTGTTCTGGAACAGAGTCACACATAAGAATTAGTAGGTCCTTTGTTTAACATCAGTGTCTTAATTTTTTTTCTCTTAATTTGATAAATTTAACAAATTGTCTTAATTCTAGCACTTATTAATTAATTGTCATTAATTACGCTTTCAAAAGAATCTAGAACTGTATTTAATTGCCTTAGATTTGGAATCAGCAGATTGCTACCTGTGGCATGTGGCATTCTTTCCTGTTCTTTCATTTGCTTGGTAAGGCTAATATTAAAGGAAAATATGATGTACTGCATAAATAAGAAAAGGGGTATTGTATCCCCTATCCATTCCAGAAAAATTGCCATAGAAATTATGCTCTTTGCATTAAACATTAATCTATAATTAGTTACAAATCTGTAATTAATTATGATACCTCTTCCCAAAAACAGCTGCAGCTTTTCTGAACTCATAATAATCAGTCAGTTTTCATCAGCCATAAATAAAAGCTGCAAAACTTCATCAACCAGTCACTATCCCATTTAGAATGGGCCCTACTGGCTAATCTTTAATGTTACTAACTACAAAATTATTTTCCATTTTGGTTTGGGTTATTTTTCTCTTGGAGATACATTCCTTTTTTAGCAGAATAAAAAGCATTGCTAGTCAATGGGAAGGCAGCTAAAGCCAAAGAAAAGCATGGCTGTCTCCACTGCACACTCCCTGACAGTGCCAGTACTGATCAGGTGTCTGCATTTTCCTGACTTGAGTCAAGACCAAACCTTCCCTTCAGTCCTGCAAGACAGGTGGTACCTGGATCAGCACTGCCTGTATATTCACAGATCTTATTAGAGACCAGAAATAGCTGTGCATGACAGTCCTGCAGATGGCTTTGGTATTAATTTGATGGGCTCACCCCAGCCTAGGATTCTGCTTAGTATTTGCTGTACTGTTGAGACTGGTTTGGGCTTTTAGTTCATCCAGTCTCCACCTAGGAGCACTGTTTGCCAATAAAGTTACCAATGTGGCTCTTTTCCGTATTTTCTCAGCTAAGAGCTGAATACAAAACTTGTTTCCTTTGAAGTACCTCTTTTAATCAATTTAATTGTTTATATTCTCCCCCAAACAAATTCTGAATATTGGATGGTACCTTTGGTAGAAAGAACCAAAACTGCAGATTGTCCCTGAGCCATTTGTGGTTGTAGCTGAAGCAGGTGGGTTATTTAATCCCAAATGGTGGTTTTGTATATTCCAAAGTGTGCAACTGTTGTACGCTTTCCTACTGATTTCTAAGGCTCTGAACAATATTCTCAGGCACCTTCTGAAATCTGTTTTATGAGAAATGCAAAAATCCACTTGTATTTCTTTCAGTGTTATGCAGTAAATTTAGCTGCCAGAGTAGCTCCCAGCTCTGGGAGGAAGGTTCTCTAATCTGTATTCATGTGATAGAGGTGATACTCTCTGTTCTCACTGTCTGCAGGGAATATTGCTTGCCATTCATCTACAGTGGAATCCAATTTGACAGGATCCTGCATCTCTTTCCTCAGACACCAAAAAAGTGAAGCCAACCTGTCTTTCATGTTAATCTTTGAGTCCTCAGTAGCTGTAAACTTTATAGCAAGGGAATTAAGGCCTAATAATGATCATTCTTCCCTTTAAGATCCACATAGAAAAATGTCCAAGGACAGTCCAAAGCTAAGCAAGATTCCAGGCTTTCACACTCAGGCAGTGGAAGCGCTGGTTCCAGCCCAGGGTGGTTTGTGGCCTGGAGACACGTGGGCCATTCCTGCAGGACTTGGTAACTCAACCCTCAGAGCTGGGCACCAAGCACCTCAGCCTCTGTGCAAGAAATGACAGAAAGAAGCTGTGATGTCCCTGCACCCAGCTGTGACCTGTGAATTCACTCATTGACTGTGTGGTAAGGGTCTAACTGATGATGAATTTTATTATTAATTATTTAAGCAAAGTAGCTCCTTTCTGCGGGATGTTGCACTAGATGACCAGATGAGGTCCAGCCTCCCTTCCATGGCTCTCAAGTGTATTTTTGAAACATGAAAGTAAGCTCAGTAAATGTGCTGGAGCTCTGTGCACTCCTGCCCTGTGCTGTAGGTCTGCTGGCCATTCTTCTTCCTGAGCCCAAGCTCTCAGGGATGGGCATGGAGCTGCTCCAGCTGGGCAGAAACAAGGAGTAACACAACTGGGAGCTGCAAGCTTTGCAGAGTCAGGATGCAAAAAGTCGACAGGAATTAAAAATACATTAATCTGTGCATACAACTTGAATTGTAACATAGATAATGCTAGCAATATGGTAATTGTACTGGATGAAGGTCAGTAATTTTACTCCATAACTAGGACAAGATCCCTAAACCCAAAAAGGGTGCATATGTTTAACAGAGGCTATTTCCAGCATGAAATTTCAAACAAGTTTTCTGTTCCTTTATTCTAGTTGAATTTGCAAGCTAGTGTGTTATTCTACAGATTCTGAGAGCCTGACAACTTGAGCTTACTAAGTGCGTCACAATGATTAATAATTTAATACAGAATATTTTGCAAGACAGTTTGATGCAGACTTCCCAGGGGAGAAATTCTTCAACAGATTTCAGGCTGAAATCCCTCTCTTTTGTGTGAATGCTGTTGCTGTCTCTTGGGTTAAGTTGAAGTTACTGTGGCGCAATGCTTTTCACCTACAATTTACAGGAAAGTTTATCTAGTTTAGCATGAATCATGAAATTCTCTGAGCTCAGGTAACCATGATAGCCACTGAATAGGTGCTCTGTTGTGACTTTCAGCTCAGAGTCCCACTGGATATATTTGATGGATTGACAACAGCATCCAAACAAAGGACCTGGATTTTCTCTAGACCTGTGATTTATCCAGGTGATGACAATGAAATAAAGGGTAAAAATGGGTTAATGGAAATGGATATTCATGACTCATGAATGGTATTGGTAGCAATGCTGGTTCTTTGTTTTATTTGTTAAATCATTAATTAATATGCATGTAAAATAAATTGGAATCAGAAGTTTAAAATACTAAGATTAGCTTTCTGACAAGTTTCAATATTAGTTTTAGGCAACTTTGTTCTATGCTGTAGTTTTTTATTCAATATGCTTTTTCAAGTTCAGATTATTTAAGTCAAAAAATTCTTCATTTCTAACTTTTTTGATTTAAAAAAAATTAGTTTTGCTTGTTTTTCACATTGAGACATTAAAGTTTTTCCACGCATAGTCATTAGTGCCCAGTGTTTATTTCTGAAGATACTGTTATATTCCACTAGATGGTAGTGCAGACCCTATTCTCAGAATCCTCTTTTGCTGCCTGTGCACTTCGTTCCTTGTACAATAAGGAAGTGGTCTGGATGAGAGGCATGTTTGGGAGCGCAGCCTCAAGTCACCCTGGCTTAAAAGCAGTTAACAACTGTGCTCTGCTCTCCCTCTTTCCTCTGAGGCACAGGAGATCCTAAAAGAATTTACTTTCATAATGGAGGATTCAATTTGCCAAAATGGTTTTGTAGAGGTATTTAGTCATGAGACACAGGGAAATTTAAAAAATGGTCCATGATGTGAGGAGACATGAAACTTCTGGAAAGATTAGGGTTCTCAGTTCACTGGACATTCTGCATGCTTCTGTCAGCAACTCACCATAGGTGTTTCATGCCTTAGATACCAAATTAGATTTGATTCTAAAACTCCCTTGAGTTGCTGACACAACTTTAATGAGATTAAGTGCAAAATGCTGAAATTAATCAGAAGCAGGCAGAAGTGAAATTACAGTTTAGGACATGGAAAATGGCCTTGACCAGCACATTTGAAACATCACTATGCTTTAAGTATTTACTGTTGATTCAAGCATGTGGCCAGAAACTCGGGATAGCTAACAAAGAAATCCATCATGGAGCAGTACAATAAACACAGGGGTAAAGGGAAGACAGATAAAATTGTACTAGAAAAAATAAGTTAAGAATCAATTTTCCTTTGTTTAAGGACATGATCAGAAAGTTTGCTAAAACACAGGTCTTGTAATGATAAAACTGTTGGATGCCCAGAACAGGAATAAATGACAAGTATGTCTAAACTTTGTGGATATGGAAGCCCTCATGGGTGCCTGGCTCCACAGTTCCCCCCAGGCTGATACAACACCACTGTCAGTTCTGCATGAAGGCAGCAGGACATGCAGCCTGTAAAAAGCCCCAGTGGGCTTGGGTCAGGCTCCTGGTCTGGATCAAGGACATGGGGAACACCCCTGCTGACAAAGCCAACACAGATGTGAGAGACAAGTGAATGCTGATACAACGTAAAACTATGTAAAGCAGTTTGCTGTGGATGAGCAAATCATGTCCACTCTGATATTTGTACAGTATTTTCATGTTTTGTTCTAGACAGATGGCGTCATATCTAAATGATGCATGTCTATCACAATGAAACCTCTAAGAGCACTTGTAAAATTAATAATAACAGCAATTTTGTACCTTAGAAGTAATTTTTCTCTTAGAGACTAAAATAGAAAAAGAGTTGCAAAGAGACAGGACACTTATAAGAGCAGTAAATCTCTATCAGAATGTAATTTAATACGGTTAAAGTAATACAGACATGGCATTTGTAATTGGAGTGTTTTATATCTGAAACAATTTAACTGACAAACTAGTATTATAAATTTACTCAATGATACATAATGTTCTGAAAGATGACAATGACTTTATACTAGGAAATGTCTGCTGTAGTTGTAATGAAGAATTACACTCCTTTTTTTACAGTGGGATGGATTCAACTATGCAAATACTGTTATTGGAATTTGTTTTTGTGAGCATCATATAACATTTCAGAAATCTTTCAATTTTCATGGTACTAATAGTGAGCAGAGAAAAATTACAGTGACTTGTAACACTGCTTATAAGAAGTGAGTGATCACAGCAAGAGCATAATAATACAGCAAAGAGTAATTATAGGACCACAGAATGGTTTGAGTTGGTAGGAACCCTAAATATCATCTATTTCCAACACCCCTGCCATGGGCAGGGATGCCTTCCACTATCCCAGGTTGCTCAAAGCCCCATCCAGCCTCACCTTGCACACTTCCAGGGATGGGGCATGCACAGCTTCTCTGGGCAACCTGTGCCAGTGCCTCACCACCCTCACAATAAAGAATTTCTTCCCAGTATTAACCTAAACCTGGCCTCTGTCCGTTTAAAGCCATTCCCCCCTGTCCTGTCTCTCCACGCTCTTATAAAAATTCCCTCTCCTCACTTGTAAACCCTTTAAGCACTGAAAGGTGCTCTAAAGTTTCTCCAGAGCCTTCAGTTCTCCGGGCTAAACACCCCCAGCTCTCTCAGCCTCTCTCCATGGGAGAGGTGCTCCAGCCCTCCTCATGATTTAATAACTAAGTATTTTGTCATGAAGCATCATAACAAAGCAAAGCAAAGGAAGCCGCAGCGTTCTCCCAGCCGCAGTTGAGCTGGGTGTGGATCCCTGCAGAGCCGGCAGTAGCGGGCAGCTCCCGCGGGGCGGCAGCTCAGCGCTTCGGTACCGTCGGCAGCGGCTCCAGGGAGTGGCTCTCCCCATGAGCTTTTGCACTCCCTCTGCCCATTTCATTTCCTTATTTTTGTGTGACTTAACAAGGATTTTTTTTTTTTTCTTCTGCAGCGACTTCTTTTTCCTACTTAATCTCTTAAACTCTAAAATTGATTCATGTTAATATTAATAATTTAAGGGAAATAAGCCTTTTCACGGTCTAATCACACGAGCATTGAGAAGTGACAGTTGCCTCTGAATAAAGGATGGCATGATTGGCAGGATTACCTTCAGGCAAGGGGAGATCTGGAGAAGTGGAATAGTGTGAAACTTCATCTCTCTCCCATGCTGTTCGGATTATTTATCAAAGTATGTGAAGATCAAAAAAAAAAAAAAATCAAGGGAAACGCATGCATGTAAATTATTAACAGCCCGCCTCAGAGGATGAGCAGATTTTGTTCATACTGTATTAACTATAACAAATTTTATTACACATTCAAAGAAAAAGAAACAGAAGTTACAGCTCCAACATGGTAGTAGATAACGCGTGAATTAATCTCGTAAGAAACTATTATCTACAAAATAACATTGTAAATATAAGAAAATATTGTCAAGAAAGCGTCTGACGTTCAGGGAACTACTTGTTTATTTTTTATTTATATTGTTGACTCCTAGAGGTTGAAATGGAATGCTTGCTCATGCCCAAACAACAATATTCTGGTGTGAGCCATCTGTAACCGAGATCTCTAATGCAGGCCACCAACAAGAATAAAGACTGGTTCATGAAGCAGTAGCACAAAAGCAAATCTTTATTTGCTGTTGCTCAGCAACCATGTGTGAAAGGCCCATTTTTCTTTTTTGCCTTAACTTGACAGGAAAATGATAATAAATATGAGTTTATTATCACAGGATATAGATTATTTTGAACAGATGAACAGATATGTCAAAGAGAGGCATGTAATTTGGTACTCTTGAAAGGGAGAATATTAGAGAAACTGAAAATAGAGTTGTAGGTTTATTACTGGCTTGCAGTTCATGCACAGTTCTTGAAAAAAACCTAGAAAACATTATTCTGCCTCTCTGATTTCTCTATAGGGTCCTTTAAAATGAATCACTTGGTGTTATTCAGCCTGTTGTTATCTGTGTCAACTTCTAGTTTCAATACTATGAAAAAAAATCATTCAGTGGTTGCTATGCAACAGAAAATAAAAGCTAAAATATGTTTTAGTTTGTTTGGTAAAGGGATACGTGCCCAACTAAATAAACAGTAACCAGGTGACTAAAGTAGCATCTAATTAAAAGACTCTCTAATCAAGGTATTAATGAAATATTCAGTCTACGTGAGTCATTATAAATAAATCCATCAATTTTGATCTAAAATGTCAAAGATTTTTAATATATGCAGAAAAATTTTAATATAAGCAGACATTAGCACAATGTAGAAATGTCAGTTGTTATACTTCTTTATTTGTTTTTACAATTCTTCAGGTATGCTGATTGCTTATGCAACTTACTCCAAGCAAACTGTTTCACAGGCTTCTTGCACTTAGCTGAATTTCTAACTTGGGAAATAAAGTCAGATCCACGGGATCTGAAACAAGCCAGATTCTTGTATCAAATAAATGCTGCAGAAAATGTGAAAAATCTTAATTTTTAACATAAGATAAAGCTGAGAAAGGCAGAATCATTAAGGAAGATTCTATGTGAAAAATTAAAACATCAGAAGACGTAAATGCTACTTTTAAAGATTTAATAAAAAATAAAATCTGAATTAAATGTATTTTTTAAAAAATACAATCCTGAGAAGTCCAACCAGATGTGAGAACCTCTACAGAAATTATAGTTGGTTTTCTGTTTGCACAGTAAAGCAGCACATGCTGTACTGCTCCTACAGATTGAAAGTAAATTACTTCAGTTATGCACCTCTCACTTCTGAACAGCCAACACTGAGAAATGCTACTGAAAATGCTAAATGGAAAGATATAAATAAAGCCCTTAACAAGATACTTTGACTGGTTTTGGTTTACAGAAGAGCTCAAATAAATGGAATGGGGAATATTACAGAATTCAAGATCTTACTCTATTTCCAAACACTGCAAAGAAGAAACAGAAGACATAATTTCCTGATATATTAAAAAAAAAAATCCTCACTTATCAAACTCCAAATATCATCTTGCTTACATAGTCTCCTGTACATTCTGGCATATAGGCTGTTTAACTCTTGATTGCTTTGGATGAAGAGTGCAGAGTACTCATATTGTTCACCAGGACTGTGAGTGAAAGCATAGCTGTCAGCAATAGCAACAATTGCAGAAAAAAACCACCAGTGTAATCAAATGCGTGATGTTTCTGTAAAAGCAGTTTTGTCCACGTTACCAGAGATCCATGGAAGAAGGAATAGTGTTTCTTAAGCACGTACATGAATTTAACCTAGCATGTCTTACCCCCGTTTGGAAGCACTGACACTTTGCAGGTAGGTACAGAAAGTCAAGAGCGGGGCGGTGGCTTCGAACCATGGCAGTTGCCTCTGGGTAACTCATGGGATGTTCTCCTGGGAAAAGCCGTATCTCCAGCCAGCCTGTGTTAGAAAGCAAGGAGGAAGGAGTTAGAAAGCAAGGAGGAAGGCGCGGCCCGGCGCTGCTCGGGATGGAGCCGGGGAAAGAAGGGGCAGGAATGCTACAAGCAGCGGGTGGGGAAGCCGGGGGGTGCTCAGCCTGGGCCTTATCGCTCTCTATAGCTCCCTGAGAATGTAGCCAGGTGGGGATCGGATTCTTCTCCCAGGTAGCCAGCGACAGGACAACAGGACACAGCCTCAAACTGCGCCAGATGAGGTTCAGGTGGAACATTAGGAGGAGTATCTTCACAGAAAGTGTGACTGGAATGGGCTGCCCAGGGAGGTGGTGGAGGCATCCTCCCTGAAGGTGTTTAGGAAATACTGGACGTGGTACTCAGTGCTGTGGTGTAGTTGACCTGGTGGCGTTCGGTCATAGGTTGGACTCAATGACCTCAGAAGCTTTTTCCAGCCCAGCTGACTCTGTGATTGAACACAACCCCCCTTGTCCCAGCTGGGTTTCCAGGGCCGCCTTTCCGCTCCCGCACTCAGAGCTGCCGCGCGCGGGAAAGGGTGAGGGCGGCGGCCCAGATCTCGCGAGACGAGACGGGAGTTCCGCGGCGCGCGCTCAGTGTCGGCCGCGGGAGGATTCGAAAAGTGGCGGGCGAGTGAGTGACTGACTGAGGGAGGGAGGGACGGAGGGAGGGGCCGGGGCTGTCCCCCGGTGTCCCGGGCTGTCCCCCTGAGTTCCGGAGTGTCTGCGGCTGTCCCGGGCTGTTCGCGGCTGTTCCCTCCGGGGCCCCTGTCTTCTCCGGCGGTGCCGCCCTGCGCGGCGGGCTCTTCTCCGCGCGGGTCCGCCGGCTTCGTTCCGCTCGGCTGGGGCGGCGCCGCGGTGTTGGAAGCGCATCTCGCGGATCCATGAGGGCTCGGCCGCTCTGAGCGAGCTCGAGGTAAGCGACCCGTCCGGCTTCCCGCTGCCTGCTCTGCCGGGGCCTGGTGTGAGCCCCCGGAGCACTCGGGACGGGGTCCAGGAGTGGCCCCCGCCCCGTTCTGTGATGTGACTTCACACGCACTAAATGCTATGTAAGTCATGTTCCCAACTGGCAAAGCACGCCAGGAGACACCTGGGATGTAGCGAATGTTTACGTGAGCGAATAAGGCTCTTGGTGGCCTTGCCCATTTCCCATGGTCTTCACCTGACAGTCAAGGAAAGAGACCGTTTTACTACCCCTCAGTGCTTCTGATACAAATAAATAACTACTGTTGTTGGGAATGATGACCAGCTTAAATTGCGAGTGTGTGCTGGGGAATGCATTGTGCTTTTTAAAAATCCAGATATCCATTAAATATTTATTCTGCTTTAAGACTTATTTACTAAAGAAAAAAACCAAAAACTGAAAAGAAAGCAAGACCTGCAGCCTAGTGATGTTGTGAATCTAAATGCTGATTCAGATAACTAAAATATGTTGGAGGGGAAGATTATTTTAACTATGTAGTACATGTATAACTACTGTAATATATAACATATATATGTAAATGCTATGTATGTAACTGATATATGACTACAGCTGACACCAAAATTATCTTGTTTTGACATGCAGTACCTTCTCTAATGTTATGTTTTGTTTATAAAGTCAGGAAGACCAATTCCAGGATGAAACGTGAAGCATTTTTGCAAATTGTGTCTAAAGAGTCAATTGAAGACTTCCTGCGTTACACTCAGAGTCCTGTAAGTGAGCCAGTTATACATGTATCACTTGTGGAGTCATAAATGGCAGGGGCAGAATCCTGGGACAGAGGGACAGAAACTATTTGTGTGGTACTTGCAGATGTGTGGGCGTAATTGCTGTAGAAATTAAGTTCAAATGGCACTTGAAGGAACATGGGCTGAACAAGTTGGGGAATCTGAAATATGGATATTTATAAAGCAACTAATTTTTTGATATTTGGTTGTTTCGTTTCACATGCTGTTTTTTAAAACTAAATTATTAGTACTGTGGTAATTCTGAAAAAAATACTAATTTGATGTTGCTGAAGTAATACATTTTTAAGTTTCAACCTATGAAAGAATTTATTGTTATGTAATGAATATGAGTTAATGTACAAACGTAGCAGGAATGTGTTTCACTAGTATTTGTTCATTCATTTGATAGCTTGGGTTGTCCACTTGTTCTTTGGTCCATGTTTAATTTTACTTGAATTTTTCTCTCTGTCACTGAATGCTTTAGAGAAGGGGTAGATGGCTCTCTCTGAATGGAGTGTGGAGAGAACAGGGAGGAACAACAAAACAAATCCCCTGAAATCTACTATTAAAAGCTCATTCTCACTGTGTGTTTATATTGCATAATGAGAAGTAATAATTTGCATTGAGGTGTTTTCCACTCAGATTCAATCTCTCTGGTGTTAAGATATACCTGAATTCTTCCAAACATCTTTTGCTTGCTGCCATACATAGTATTGTCAAGTTAATTTCTTAAGCTTTCTAATGGGTATTTTCCTAGTAGTACCTGTGTCAGGATAAAGTGGATCAGTTGACCTTTGTGTGCACAGGGGCATGAACTGATTTAATGTAGCAACTATATGAAACCCACAGTCATGTTCTGTATAATAAGGTTACAAAGTTTGCCTCCCAAACATCCTTGAATCTTTCCCCAAGAAATTTGCTATTTCTTTTGTGTGCCTGTATGTAATTATAGATCACAACTTTATTACCAGATTGCCTCTGCTTAAAATCTCCTTCCCATTTTCCCCTAAATCTAAACACTTTAACAAAAAAACTATTCACTTGAGTTTTCACTTGCAATGTTTCCTTTTCAATTGATTTGGTTGGGTTGATTCTGCCATCTGCATTCAGTAATTTATTTTAATGTGCCATGGGCTGTTTGGATTAAAAATGGTTGGGTTTTTTTCATTCTTTTATTTTTCATCACCAATTCACAGGAATTCTCTTGCACCAATTTTCAGCTGTTGGCAGTATCTCTGGAAACTTTGTAACCAGCTACAATGAGTATATTGATTAAAATATCCTTTCAATGTCTGTTTGCTATACACACCCACCCCCCCTTTTACTTCTCCCTTGAATTTTTCTTTTCCACACTCTCAGTGCTTAGATTAATCTGTGTCTTCTAAACTTCCAGGGCTTTGCTAATTTTCCTTCAAGGTGACTCGTGGGCTTTTCATTTTTTCCCCAAGAAATTTGCTATTTCTGTCATATTGTGGTGCTGTTCATTGTGATCTTCAACAGGTGCTGTTTATTTTTTCCACTCCAAATCTCATTCCAATTCAAGAAAATGTACAATTTCTTAGGCAGAAAAATAGGAATCACAGATATGATTATCATTCACTATCATCTTCTCACCTCACAGATTTTGGAATAATTATCTCTCTTACCATCCCAAAGAAAAATCAAAAATCTCTGGTCTTATTATGAATTAATTTTTTCTGTTCAAATGGTACAATCTTAATATCCTGTCTTTTGGGTTTGTTTGAAGCACAGGGCTGCAGAACTCCCTGGGAGGCCTTTGGTTTATTGTATTTGGTTTTAGTTGTAGAATAGAATAGAAATTCTCTTATAAATATGTAATGGAATCCTTCTTCTCATACCTTCTGGGAACTTTTTAGTACTTTAATACTTGCTGCTTCTTTAATTCTTTTCTGTTTTTTACCTTCAACTTTTTCTTCTTGATGCCTTGCAGTGTATCTGCAAACTAAAAATGTATTTATTCAAGATCATGGACATTCTCCCTCTTTCCTCTGAAGTGTTTTTGATCCAGTAAACCTTCACTTCAGTATTGCAAATTACATCTCAGAGATTATTTGTTCTTTCTCTTGGTTGTGCCTGGTTTTCTTTCTCATCTCTCTCTGCATACTCCCTTTCCTAGCAGGTTGCCTACCCTTCTTTGATGCTAACAGACTCCTTGTGTCTCTGAGGTAAATTCTTCTAGCAAAGTTCTTACTAGGAAATAATTCAGCCTCGTGGTGTAGTCTCTGCTGGAGACTGATGGTGGCTTCCCTGTCAGCAGGGCTTCAGCAGGAGCTGTGGGGTCAGCGGGCTCAGGAGCTGTTTCATGGGGGCTTTAAAACAGTGCAGTGTGCAGATGATTTCCCGAATTAGTGCTGCCCCTGTGGCTCTACTGACCTCCTTGCCTAAGGGTTTTCTTCCAACAGCCATCATCAATCAATATTTAAGAGAGCAAAGATACAATCAGGGACTTAAATTCTGTGCAGTTTTGAGCTTCTTAGTTAAGGGTGTGGAATTGTCTTCATTGCTATTAAGGGCTAAAGACTTTTGCCTTAAAAGCAGCACTCTTGCTTCATGATAAAGAGTTATCCAGCAGGAATTTCTTATGCTAATTAAAAAAAATATAACTTGTAGAAGATTTTTTTATCTCTGTAACTGCAGAAGAATGTAAGTTAATCTTTAATGTAAAAATTCACATTAAGTGTAGAAAATGCGATGATGAAGTATAAGCCGCTTCACTGATGTGGGATTATGTGGTATCTTCTGACCATTTATAGAAAAGTACATTTGATCATTTTGACTTGAATGAGCTACTTCAAGAATTGTCAAGAAAACAAAAAGAGGTACTATGGCAGAAACTGACTCAGCTATTGACAGAGAGCTTGATGGAGAACCCTGTGGAAACATGGCACAAGACTGGAGATGGTAAAAGTGATGGTGACATGGAAGTTGAGATAGTTCCAGAAATGGTAAGAATCTTGTAAAATGAAAATATGGTGTATGTTTCATGTTCTTTGGGAAATAAAATGGAATATTTCCATAACATCTGAAAACATGCAAGGGTTATCAAGTAAGATCACTTCCAAATATCACCTTCCTGCCCATTTTTTAAATGACTTAATGTATGCTTGGGTTAAGCTGAACTTATGACTGGCCTATACTGTAAAAGACTAGATCTGCTGATAATTTTAATTATTAAGATGTGACTTAGTTTTCTCCATAGAGAAATGGGCTTTTTCTATGTCTTATTTCAGTAAACAAAAGTTAATGTTGCAGATGTTCTGTTTAAGTAGCTGGCATATAGTACAAGAAATTCACTACCTGATTTGTGATGTTATTTTATTTAATGAAAGTCATGAAACCTAGATTTGTCTGCCCCTTCCACAAATTTAGAATATATAGAATTTTTCTGACTCAGACCCATATATACTGCCTTCTGTGCTGTAGTCTATGTAACCTTGAGAATACTGGGGGAAAAGGTTATTTGATTTTGGGGGAAGGAAGGAAATGCAATGGGGAAATCATTAGAGAAACCTAGAGGCTTGTAGAAAAGCCAGTCATCTGTTCAGAGGCCTGTGGAACCACACACTTGGAGTGAAAGTCACCAGGTGTACACATCTCTGAGTTACACAAGGCCCTGCTAGTTAGGGGCTTTCCTAAAATGGATGTGTCTTTGAGTGGGTTTGCTGCAGATGAGGATTTTTATGCAGGAATGGATGCATGTGTACAGTCACAAAGTTAACTACTAGCTGGAGCTGAAAACCCTTTCCAAACTTTTTCAAAAGATATACTTCAAAAATCTATTCTTTTGCCTCTTTGATAGGTTTTGGGTGCCAGTATGCTCCTTCTTCAAAATGGAAGCATTGTAACAATTCATCTTTGCTCTCTGTTGCTAAGGTTTATGTCTTGTTTGATTTATTTTTCTGAGTCCAAAACAAACTGCAGAAGTGTTTCCTCAGCGCTGCTTTCTTTCAGAAACAAACTGTAGCAGTGATCCAAGGAGTGGCAGCTGTCGTTACTGCTTCCATACCTGCAGTGGATGAGAATGTAAATTATGAAGCTCTTTTAGAATGTGTTTTTATACTAAATGGTGAGTACTCCTCTGTACAGAACGCAGCATTTTACAGAGGCTGTTTGATCTGACTGAAATCCAGCTGGCTTATGAAACAGAATTCACAGGACAAAAGTTGATGCTGGTTTGAGTTCATATTCATGAGACAAAATTATGGGAATGTTTACCTGAAAATCAGCTGCACAATTAAAAGTTGGAATGTAAAATTTTTTTTTTCTCCTAGCAACTTTGATTGTCCTGTAACTTGTATTACTTTTAAGGGAAACTTAGTATTCCCTTGTTACTGATCCAAAAACTTGGGCCAAACCTTAGACTTGCATAAAAGCTGCAGTGAGCACAAGCCATGAAGGTGTGTAAATGTGGCAGGAGCTGCACCTCACAGTGTAGTTTGTGTGCTAACTGTTTTATAGGAATGACTTGGTTCATTGCAGTAAATAATTATTTCATTATTCTTGTAGGTATTTTTCCGGCGTTACTTGCATCTGAAAAAACCCTACAGGATGCCATCCAACGTATGTGTGAACTGTGGTGGAAGAAGGGACTGGAAGGGAAGGAGCAACTGGGGAAAACTCTGTTTGTCATTCTGCTGAGAAAAAGCCTTAATAAAGGTGCTACGGTATGCTGACTTTAAGGTTATTATTCTTGAATATTTCAAGAGACACAATCCCTCCAATAAAACACTGCCTTCTCTAGAACAAATTTTAAAGATTTTTGGCATCAGTTTCACAAGTGAACTGGATTTTTTTTTTTGCATTCCTTTTAATCTTTTCACTCTTTTGTGCAGTCCAATGACCAAGGTTTTTATTGCAGTTAACTCTTTTTGTCAACTCAGATTTTAAGTGCTATGTTCAGCTTAACATAGAGACAGCTTTTGTGGGAAGCTTCATCTTTTCTTGCTCTTTCTTTCTACAAATAATTTTTCTTTCATTTTTCAAAACGTGTGAGTTACTTGGAGTAACGTGATACACATTTTTGCACTAACCCAATGGATGTATCTTTATTTCTTTCCTCTGTTTTTCCCTGTTAACTCCATGTATTGTATGAAGTTTAAGAAGTGGAATGATGGGGTTTTAACATATTTTGCATGGAATGGCAACTTTTTTTTCTGTACTTGACCATGTCTTCATTTGTTGGAAGTCAGGATTTATGCAGTTACATATATTTTTTCCCAGTAAAGTGATGAAATGAATGTTCATAATTTCACAGTCTGAAACAATGCATTTCAAGTTCATTATTTAAAATAATTTCAATGCCACTTTGCATTAAGGCCATGCCTACTCCACTCTAATGTGGGCTTCTTCTTTCCTGTCAGGGTGCAGATATAGTTCGTGTATGGAATCTACATCAGGCATTACTTTGTTTTGATTATGATTCAGATGGGAGTGATGAAGTCAAGGACTTGTTGCTTCAGTGTTTTATGGTTGTAAAACACATTAAGAAGGAAGAGGTAAGCCAGCTTTTATCTTACTGTGGTTTTGTGCCAGTGAGCTTTGGTTGCTTTTAATAGTTTTGCAGTTTGTCTTTTTTTACTGTACAGTAGGTAGCAACATGAGACAAATGAGCTCTGACTCCAAGCTATAAATGGTTGATACTCTGTTTCATTTGGAAAACTTGTTTCTATTCCAGACTAAAGTGTGAAGGTTTATGTCTAAATCTTCAGTCCAGTTCATTTATCCTGAGGCAGTAAGAATCAAGCGCTTTCCTTCCAGTGCATTTCCCTTGATACTTAAAATCATTGCCTGGTGTAATTCTTTTCTTTTATAGCAGTTTTTCTTTTGTTGAAGACAAGTAACTGTAGCAGTGTAATTTTCCTTCAAAATTATTCCATCTAGAAGATTGCGTTGCCACATTCTGTTTTAAAAGTAGCGTAAAAAGAACCCAACTTTACAGAAATATGAGAATTGCTTTATTAAACAACATAGATTTCTCTCAGTGAACAGTTGCTCTTTTGTTGGTTTTACATTGTGCACCAGAATAGTGGTGTCCAAGCCTTTTCTGGTTAGGGGACCAGGCCACTTGGCTTTGTCTCTGAAGTTCTAATTCCTCCCTGAAAGTGTAAAATAGATGTATTCCTTTTCCTGTGGAATATATGAACTTCTGTCATAAAATGAGATCTGAGATTGCTGCATGATTGTGGCAGTATGTGGATATGGCATTTTAAAAATGGAGATAGCAAAGGAGTTAGGTGAAATGTTCAACAGAGCAGGGTTTGGATACCTGCCAGGAAGCTGGTGGGGTTTTTGCTACTTACATATTTTAAGCTATGTTAGTTTCGACTAAAATGATGATGTACTAAGGCAATATGAGAGGTGGGAATGGAAGAAGAGTAAATGGGGGTGGAAAGAGGAAAGACAGGTAAGACTATTGACAGAGTTTACAATTGATTTTGTGTCCTTGGTGTATTTCATTTTAAACAATTTTTTCTCATCTGGGAAAAGGGGTGTACTTGTGTGTGTTTGTCACAGTATATAAAATGCATTAGCTATATTTGATTGTGTATGTTTTTTCTTCTGTTATATTTGAATCCACTGTATTTAAATATTTCATCTTCATATAGGCACAGTAAATAATTGGCAATTATATATGTAAAATGCAACTGCTATCTACAGTTCAGAAGCAAATTCTTGCAATTCTTTTTTTCATCCGTGTCTTGTGAGACTTTTAGCATAACGTGTTAATTGCTACACAGCTTTTCTAAAGGAAGTTTGCACCTTAAATCTTTGAGAGAAACAGCCTTCAGTATAAAAGTTGTGATTTTGTTGCAGTGTTTTGTTTTGTTTTGTTGGTTTTTTTTTAATATGAGGGGAAAAAAAGCAGTGGTAATCAGATTTGGTACTGAATATTTTTCCTGGCATATTAAGACTCTTCCACTTTGCTCCACAAGAATGTGCAGGTTTGGCCATGCTTTGCACATTCACATCTCTGCCCAAGATTTTTCTCTTCATTCTCCCAGGGATTTCTGGTTCCTGACATTTTTTCACATTTGCATTTTCATGGGCCTGTCTCTTTCTAGGTAGATATGGAACACCTTACTGCACTCTCTGCTCTGTCATCTGGTCATTAGTGGTTTAAATCCTTAATTCTGGATTCTTCTCTTTCTGGCTGAAAGGATTGACTGAAAGTGGTGGCTCTACCTTGGAGCTTGCTGGCATTGGCTCTATCAACTCCGGGAAAGCTTCTGGCAGCTTCTCACAGAAACCATCTCTTCAGGCCTCCACTACCAAAACCTTGCCATGCCAGCCCAATACACAAGTTACTTTACATCCTGGAGGATGACAGTTCAAAATAAAAGGAAAACCTTAACCCATTCTGGAAAGACCCCAGGACAGGGTTCAGTTAAATTAAATGTCTGAAATAAATTTAGATATCTGCCTAGGAGCACAGTCAGTACAGGTCTTGGGAAGGATTTGTTTGCTTAAGTGAATGACCCCTGCTACATTAAATGACCTAAGTTGCCTCAGACATCCACGTGGGGCTGGCATGTAAAACACTGTCGTAGATGTATGCCTTCTGGAAAACCATCTGGGCATGTCCAATTGCTCTGTGTTTAGGGTGTGTGTATTAACCCCAGTCAGCAGGGTCAACAGAACAATTCAGCTCCATAAAATAACTAAACAGCTGATCGTGTGAATCATTCTTGAGACAATTAGCATTTCAGAGAATTAAACACCCAAATTGACATGTCTCAGTTGTGAGCAGAAGTGCAACTTCACTGTGTGAACTTTGTGTATTTATCCGGAATGGTAACCACCTTGGATTTTCCTAGCTCTACAGACAGGAGATTCAAAGTGTTCAAAGCATTTTCCTGTTGCTATGAAGCCATTGTACTTCAGTTGCAAGTCCTTTTGTTTGGGATTTGTGTCCTGTGGGAGTTCAGTTGTAGTGATACCACACCTCATGTGTGTTCTCTAATTTCCCTTCCTGGCTCATTTCACTAACGACAGATTTCTTGTAGCAAGAAGAAACCAACCTTGTCTCCCCTGTATTTCTGCTGGACCTTTTTTTTTGCATCCTGTATTGCTTCTAAAATGCTTGTAGGAATACCAGATATCAACATGATGTATGTATTGCTTTGAGATGACACTGAGCTTCTGTATATCAGGCCTAATATTCCCTTTAATGCCTGCAGACTTTTCCTACAGTTCCTAAGAAAATTAATCCTAGTATTTTTAGAGTACATATCCCAGAGAGCAGCACCATAGCAGGTTAAGCTGCTGTAACTCCAGGTTGCAATGATCCTGTGTTGCCGTGGGCTAGCATTCCTGTTTTCCTTTCCACAGTGCAATGTTCAAGCAGCAATGTCATGGGTTGATTGAAGGAGGTAGCTGTTTTCTCCTAGGAAGATTATTTTTCAGACAGATTAACTCTCTGGAATGGTTCATAATATGCGAGACTAAAGAAAGGGAAGGGTCAGGAATGCAGTGTATCAGTTCTAAATCAGATTAAACCGACAGAGAACTGTACATTTATACCTCATTGCAAGATCAGGGAGTTCAGTGTTTCTGCCTTCCCAGGCTGTGTTATTGAATACAGAATAATATTTCTCAGAGCCTTATTATCAGGCTGCATTAGTGGAGTGCTTCTCTGAATTGATATCTGTGATTTATGAAAACATTCTTGTTCAGATGAGGTTTCCAGTCAAACAGCTGCAGAGCAGGTTATTATGTTCTAGAGGTGGATCTGTTGGACTGTTTCCTTGCTAGCCTTCTGGGTGTGTGTAGAACAAAGTCACGTGCTCTGAATCCTGGAGCGCAGCAGTACCAGACTCCCAGCTCTGATACTGCATTAATCCCAAAGATGGCAAGTTCACAGTTTTATTCACCTATCACCATGTTACCTCAAGATAATGAGAATGTTGATACCAATAATTGTTTCAGATCCATTTATTACAAGCAGCAGATTAAGTTAGAGGCACTTATCATCATTTTCAGGAGCAGGGCCAATCTTTTGAAACCTGAGGCTAAAAAGAATTGCTGGAAAGCCATTTTTTGGCTTTTTATCATCTGTCTTGCTGCTGGGGTTGTAGAAGACGAGGTGGAGTTTGTCCTTGTTCTTGACTTTTTGAGGAAAGAACTGTAGGTCAAAACTGCCTTCACCTTTTGTTTTGTCAGGGATGTTGATGTGTCCCATGCCAAGTGGGACTTCTCTGTTTATGTTAGGCCACCCAAGTTGGAGAAAGAGACAACTTTCCTTGACTACAGGAAGGATTCCATCAGACCTGTAGACAAGAATCTTGACATTGTATTTAGCCTTTAGGTCCTGGTTTTTATGAGCTTTTGAGTTATTTCTTCACCCAAAGGTATTTCAGCTGTCAGTTACACTACAGGGCAGTTTCTGACTCTGTGCTTCCATCTCCCTCCCCTACTCTGTGAGATGCCAACTCCAAGTGTGACTGGCATTCTGTTTTCTCTATTTGGTCTTAGATGTGAACACAACTCTCAGTCCAGCTCTCAATGGAAGTGCCTCTGAACTTCTGCCGTTGGTTCAGTGACCCTTTTGCACTTCTGCCAATGTGCTCTTTACTACTGCACTTCCTTTATTAATATTCCTAATTTATTTTTGGCTAGAAAGCTGACAGGTAGAAAGGATCCTTACAATTGGCTGACTCACCCTTATGTGTGATCAAACATTATGAAGTCTTAACCTTCATCTGTAAGCTAAGTCAGAGTGAGGCTGCCTGTACAGATACTGTATAAGGCTCCAATTCCTTGGGCAGATCTTGCTGATTCTGGAAGAGCATATTGGCTTATTTCCTTCATCCACAGCCTTCCACTGCCTTTTATTGCAAAATTCTATTTCTCATCAGATTTTTCATCATGGTTCCTGACTTGTTCAAATGGAAGGAAATTTAATCTGGGAAGAATAGTTTGTGTTTTCATGAATGAAAGCAGCTCCAGGAGGTTTTCAGGATTACCTTTCATGTGGCAAGAGGAAAGGAACTGTCCTTGCTGATCAGAACATTTAATTTCCTCAGTGGCCTAGCTATTTTCTGTGGCTTTGTTAAAAATGCTTCTGTGTCCAGTGCTGGTAGAACTGTGTGGTGTTTTATTTATGCCCTCACTGTGGCTCCAGTGTCACCCTGGGGTGATGATATTGCTCTTGGCAGAGCTCGGTGATCTGGCCTTGCTGAGGGTGCTGAGTGCAGTCTGTTATCGCTCTGGAATGCTGTTTGAAGGCACACCAAAACAGAAAGGACATTGAAACAATGGAGGCAGATATGTGATTCACATGTTCATTTGTTATGTCTTTGTTCTACAGTATGAATAAAAGTAGTGCTTGAATTCTGTTTAATAATTAAGAATCTTAAATATTTTTTTCCATTTCACCTCTGCATTTTAAAATTAAAGATGTAATTTATTTTGTATTTACTGATTTTTGAGGTAGCTCTTAAATTGGGTATTCTTCTGAGCTTTGAGTTCCTTTTGTTTTTCCCTCTTTTCCCCTCCCCACAGGGAAGAAGACTTTTGAGTTTTTTGTTCAGCTGGAATGTAAACTTCATTAAAATGATACATGGAACTGTTAAAAACCAATTACAGTTCTTTCCAAGGTATGCATCCCAGTTAGAGTACTTAATTAGTAAGAGCCTGTCTCAAATCTTGTTTGTCTCACTCTAAAAATACCTAGGGTATTAAAATAAATAAATCAGTATCCAGAAACCCACAAATCTTCTGAATTTAACTGCTGTATTGTTTCAGCAACTTCATTTAATAGTAGCTCTGATGTGCCTGGGTGTACAGTTATAGGAGTAGTAAATTTGACATTTACCATTTGCTAAATGCTAAATACTGCCGTTTGCCATTAGCTAAAGCAAATGACTTTCATAGAAACTGGACTGCATTATTTGCAGTGCTTATGTGAGGGTTGCAGGTCAATTTCTCCTTTTGTAGGGTGTCTCTATTTTATTTCCTATGAGCAATCTCTAATTTAATTTGCTAGGTTTCTGTATAAGGCATTCTAATAAGAAGTGACTTCCAAGATATATCATAGCCTGAGAACTTGGCTGATGGATGAAAAATATGGAGATTTTTTTTTCTTTCATTATTCAATGAAATATTGCAGGAGTAATTGCATATATTAAAATCAGAGGCTTTCTAATGCTTTCAGGTAGAATAATGTATTCCTGTACATCTCTATGAAGATTTAAGGCATACTTCATGACATAAATGGTCAAATGTCTCTCTGAATGTTTTGACTCTCCCACTATAAGAGATATTTCAAGTATCATGTAATAGTGCTTAGGTTAATTAATTAACAGTTAACCTAGAAGTTATGGGTGTAGACTTGAAAAAGAGAATTTCTTCTTCTAAAAACCAATTTGATGCACAGAATTAAGAACAATATTGGCTCTTATACAAAATTTCATGTTTCACCTTTATGAATTGTACATATAGTTAGTATGCTTTCTTGACAGTGTTTCCTATATGTTAATACAGATCCTTGATGGAATATATTGCAGAAGTTTACTTCAGGGCCTGGAAGAAGGTGCCAGGAGAATTCATAGAGGTAACACTATGCTTGAAATTTCATTTGGATACTTTTGAATTTCAAGGTGGGAAAGACTCATGACTTTCCACTTCAGAGGGGTTCTTTTAACAAGCCCTAAAGAATTATTTCCCTAAGGAAAGGGCCTTTTCAGCATTGTCAAGGAGTATGTCATGCTTTGAATGTTTTCCCACTGAGACCAGCTTGGCTGCAGTTAAACACCTTGAATTCTGCTGCTGAAGTATTGGTTCACACAAATATGCATATACACAATGTTTTTCATAAACATACCCATTAGTTGAATTACTGAAGCTTTTCTTCAGTATGTGCAAGTCTGTATAGTTGAGAGTTCATATATTTATGTAGTTTTTGTGGATTTCCATGGAAATTATTAAAGACATAATTACAGATCACAACAATGCTCAAGCAAAATTTCAGATACCAAAATAATCTTATTTGCCCTGCTTTTAGCTTCTTACAAGTGGATTGATTTTATATTCTGAAACTCTGAAAATCAGTTGAGGCAGTCTGAGGCCCCCAGCATAAAAGAATTTGGGCCAAGCAGAAGCCAAATAAGATATAATAGCAGATACTATTTTCAGTTGCTTGTTTTAGGGAAAAATATGGTTGCTATACAGCTACAGTACTTATTATTGTTTTATTGTGTTAACAGGAGCATGTGTGTGTTTTTACTGTAGGTGCTTGAATATAACTGCATTCAGGATTTCATGCATCATGGAATTCATCTTCCCAGAAGTTCTCCTGTTCATTCTAAAGTTAGAGAGGTAAGTTCCAGGAAAGCATGACATGAACTAGTGGCATCAAAATGAGATCAGTTGCTCTAAAGTGGAAAATTTCCATTTCATGCTAAAATACCGCACCAGGTGTGGCTGGAAGGGAAATACTTTCCTTCCTAGCAGCCTGTGTGGGGCTGTGTGTGGGGTGTGCTGGTAGCACAGCAGTGTTCTGGCGGCTCCTGAGCAATGTCCCTGTGCTCCCAACGCTTTCTCCTCCCCACATTTTCCCTTTGGAGTGGGCTGGGAGTGAGCAAGAATTTGGGAGGTCACAGCTGAGACAGCTGAGCCAAACTGCCCAGAAGGATATTGCATGCCATACAAGCATCATTCCCTCAGCAAACAGGGAAAGTGGGTTTTGGAGAGGCAGCCATTGCTGGGAGGCTGCCTGAGTATTGGTCTGCTTGTGGCAGGTGGTGCATGGTTGCATTTGGATCGCTCCTTTGGGGATTATTTTGGTCCTCTTTGCTTCATTTATTAAACTGTCCTTATCTTGACCCATGAACTTACTTTTCTCTTCCAATTCTTTTTATTCCCCACTGAGCAGGAAGTGTGTGAATGGCTGTGGGTGATTAGTTGGTGACCAGGGGCAACCCACCAAAAACACTTTAAAAGTAGCATATTCTGAGAAATAATGTTAGAACAAATTCTGGAAGGAACCTGCTTATAGTTTTGCACCAGATTTGTCGTTGCTGCTCAAAAGTAGAAATACAAGAGGATTTTCCAGAGTGCCAGAAATAGTTTGTGCTGTGTGTTGTCTAAGCTTTCTTTACTCCACAGATGATAACAGGGATGAAAAGTCATAACCTTCTTGCGGCAAACTTAGTAGATGGGTCTGAAATGAAACTTGGCTTTTTTTCTTTTCATTATATGTTTATATATGTTTGTAGGGACAGCCTTTGATTCTAGTTGTCTGTCCGTGGCATTTAGTCAAGAGCAAAGCATTTGAAGCAGAATGAGAAGTGCACAAGGCTTTATGTTCTTAAAAAAAATTTGTATTTGATCAATGCCCCCTCCCCTCTCATGCTTTCTCCCAAATACCAAGACTCTAGAGTGTACACTATGTGCAATATCCAGCTCGATGTACCAGTGTACAATACTGTAGTGGGTTTTCTGTTTGTTTTGGGTTGTTTTTTTTTAGGGGATTTGTTCTGTTTTGTTTTCTCATAGCTACAGGATTTTCTTGTCCTATGATTCCTGCTTTTAACAGGGCATTTCATGTTTTTCAGACTCCAGGGCTTATGATCTTGAAAGAGGGCGGTGAATAAATATGTCTTTGGCTTCAAGTGGAGTAGGTCGTGGAATAAATTTGAACTGACCACTAGAGGGTCAGCTTCTTTTCAAATTTTGTGTAATCTTGTATTCTGTTTTCCAAGATCTTCAGGGAATTATCAGTGCTGTATTGATCAAGGCCAGAAATGTTCAGAGGATGATCTCATGTCACTTTCTGATTAATTACCAACCTCAGAACACAGCTCAAACTGCTCAGTGTTTCAAGTGGTGGAATTCTTCATATCAAGTTACATGATGTCCTTTCTCATATTCTGCTCTGGTCTTCCACTTTCTTTTCTGCATAATTCAGATACAAAAATAACAGGATTTTTAGCTCATTAAGCACAGTTTTGAGTCCCAAGGAGTGCTGATACTTGCTTTTCATCAGTGCATAAAAAATGTATTAGGTTTGTATATGTGTGTTTGGATAACTCCACTTACCAGATAAATTCCTTTGTTTTTAACAAAGAAAAGTGTTTTTTTATCTGTAGTTCATAATTTCACAGTTTCAAAGTATTTCTGCCAGTTACTTTAAAAATAATTTTTAGTGACAGACATGAGGTGTTGCTGTGAAATTATCAAGCCATGTTTTTTCTTAGTTGTAGATCTTTATATAAACTTATTGACTCTATAAAGTTATAAAATATTATATTTATTAGATTGTTTTAATTTTACTATTTTTGAGACTTCCTAATAAGATATAGGGTCAATTAACATGTTTAGTTTTATCATTTCTATAGTATGGAAGCTCTGATCTTATATAGGTATGAAATGCAACAACCCCTTACCTCTTCCTGAATGTAGAATGTTAAAATGGCTTTGGGGCCTGTTTTATTTGTTTGTTCTTAGATCCTGACTTATTTTCATAAACAAAGTAAAGTTCGTCAAGGAGTTGAAGAAATGCTCTACAGATTGTATCAGCCCATCCTCTGGAGAGCACTGAAGGTAATTATCCTTTTCAGAGAATGCAGCTGTCTTTCTCCAGCTATTAAATTTTGGGTCCCTTCCACATCTTCTGTTTTTATTATTAGCTTTTAAAATGAAATGGCCGCAAAAAACAAAATTAGTGTTTAACATCACAGATGTAGCTGAGTAACTTTGCAAGTTGTTATTAGGCATTGCATGCACAATAATACTCTGATTTGTTAATATAATTTACTTGTGAAATTCACTTTTGTTTACAGGTACCTAGAGTGCTTTCCAGGATTGCAGTTGGTATTCTTATCTTCTCAATCTGAAAATTCTGTGTAATCTTGTATTATCTTTTCCAAGATCTTTAGGGAATTATCAGTGTTTTGTTGATCAAAGCCAGAAATGTTCAGAGGATGCTTTAGTCTCATCTGTTGATTAATTACCAGCCTTAAAATACAGCTCAATGAATTTGTTGTAGTATTAATTTAGGAAAACTTTTATTCTAGTTGGATTGTATGGACAGACATTCATGGTATGGATGTGCACTCAGAAAGAAATTTATTACTTGTGGTTCTTTTATAGTCTGTGTATGTCCTTCTGTGGATTGCATGCTTGGACTAAAGGGGGACCTACTGCAGGATGTCTACTCAGTTATACTCTGTGATTAAGAGGAGCCAAGCTTCCTTCCTTGGTAACAGGTTTTATTTTATCTGAAGTTCTGAAATCCCTGTTTGTGAGAGCATACACAAACAGCCAAGTTAATTAATTAAACATTTACAATTCCATTTACTCCATGGTCATAAGCATCTTCTCTGGATATGAGAAAGTAAATACTTTCAACTTTGAGAATTTGAATAACTGTTATCTTCAAAAGTTATTTCTGATGGATTTTATGAGTTACAGGAAGGAGCTGAGAGCTGTTTGGTTTCAGCAGAACCCTGTGGGGGAGGTGGGAACATGAACAGTTGTGGCTAGTCCAGTATCTTGTTTGGCCTTACATTAAAGGTTGGATCCCATCCTTTGAGAATTGATATAAACTAGAAACCTTCTGGATGAAACATTGATGTCCTAGTGCCAGAGAGCGATAGCTACAAAGCATGGCTTCCTTTAATTCCTACATTTCTGCCCCTAAAAAGAATAGGGGTTTTAACTGATGTTTGGTAAGCTAACAAAATGCAGTGTTCCATTCTTAAGGGAGTTGCTGCCTGTCAATGGAGGCTCGTAGTCACTTTCCAAAGCCTGGGACTCAAACGTGAGACCAGACTACTTTTTGGAGGAAGATTCTATCAAACCGTATGAAATCATAAATTTATTTGGAGAAATGTAACAGAAATTGTCATTTGGGAAAAAAAAGGGTTGATGATCGATTTGCAGCAAGACAGCAGGAGAATTCCTGATTCCAGAAGTGGCTGGAATTTTTAACAGCTGCTGTTCTTAATTTTCGCATCAGTAACGATTCCATTGCTAGAACAAATCATATAGTACTGCATGAAGTATTTAGCATTTTGAACTGTTGCTGTGACTCAGAATCACCAGTAGTTTAAGATACAGAACTAAGAAAGGAAGCTTATAACTATTCTTACTGTTATGGATTCTACTCCAAAGCTTAAAATGTCAGTTTGATTTTAGATAACCAGTTTGATGCTTCTATTTTAGCCAAATCCCTAATTTAATATAGTGAAGAACAAATTCTGTTCTAGAACAATGGTTATGAAACAGAAAGGACACACAATAACTGTTTGCTCCTCCTTCTTGCAGAAAGTAAAAATACTTCTGAATTCCAGAACTGTTGATGCTGAAACTACTTGATTTCATCTCTGAAATCTTTAAACTGGGAATGCACATTTGTAATGCAGTTCTCTGTTTTTTCTTCAATTGCTTATTTTGCAAGCACTTAGATTGCACAAGCTTCTGTTGGTGCTTTTACCAACAGATCTTTTATAAGCTTTTATGCAACTTTAAGTTTTTATAATTTGAGACCATATGTAACTTCATCTTTTTTCACATTCTTATTATGAAAAGCAAATGTCATGCAAACATAAAAGAGATGTGCATTGATTGGTTGTTAGTATGAGAAGATATATGGATATTTAGTGTGAGGTAAGTAGTGATTAAGCTATTTCTTATCAAGCTGAAAAAGTCAAGAACCACTCCTCCAGGAATTCAAGCTGTCGAAGGAAGTGACTTCTTTAAAGTGTTTGGTTGTCTTTTTTTTTATTTTTTTAACATCCCACACATTTAAACTAACATGTCCTGGGAAAGCAGTGTTTTAAATAAATGGAAGTGAATTTCAGAACCTGTAAGACCAGATAAAATTTAAAAGAAAGCTATGAAAACTAACTGAAGAAAAAACTAAAATATTGTTTCAAAAGATTCTGAAAGTTCCTCAGAATAGTGCAAGCATAATGGTAAAAAAATATAATTCATTTAAATAACTGCAGGCTCTGGCATGGAAAAGTCGGTGTGGATTAAAAAAAGGCCATGAATTTAAAGTCTTAGGTTCTACCTCTCTGAAGACTTTGTAAGAGCCTGAATATGCAAATACATTGGGATAAATTCCAGTTAATTAAAGGCAGGAATTTGAACTGTGGGTACTCAGTTCAGAATTAAAAGTGAGCTTAATGGAATTCAGTGTAATGCACTTAAAAGTTTATGAAAATTAACTTTCTGGAATGGCTATGGTAGACAAGGTCTAGGTTATTGCACAAAAACACATTTGAATTAATTTTCACATGCACTGTTAGTGCAGAAGAGCTATTTCACCCTGAATTCACATATTATCTTGTTATGTGTTAATTCTTAAATATAGACAAGCTCAGAGTTAAAGGATTTTCTACAACTTTATAGGATAGAATTAAGAATTACAGTCTTTTCATCTTTAAACTGTCTGCATTATCCATAATAAATAAAGGAAAACACAGGTCTCTAACTAAAGAATGTATGTATGTGCTTTATTTGTTTTTGTAGTATTCAATTTAGAATTCCTAGTAATTTTGTTGACTCGAAGAATTTGCAATGTTATGGTTCTACTCCACCATATCAGGACTGGTCAAGAAGAGAAACCCAAAACAGACTGTGAATGAAATAATGGTTTCATTATAAATAAGAATGTAATTTCTTTTGTGTTTTTCTGGTTTTATTTGTCATTAGTTTATTTAAGTCTAAATATTACATGGTTATTGCCATGCTTCTTTTCCCTGCTTTTGATTTCAATGTGCTTTATGACAAGGGAAGAAGAAAATTAGATGATTAGCATAGTCAAGAATTTCCCCAAACTGTCTCATCTTGCTGTTAAAATTAGGCCTACTTTGCTTGTTACATTGAGAGATTTTATTTTTTTATTGGACCCAAAGTTTGGACAAAATTCTTCCTTCTCTCTTCTTTCCAAGAGAAGTCAGCAGAGGCTTTTAATCACTGCACTGCTATTTTGGATAAATAAAATGCAGTTTGGTGCTTAGATTTCAGCTTTCTCCTTCAGATGCCTTGAATTGCTTCATGGTTTCATTGCCTGTCTCTTTTTCTGTCCTTTTAGTGTCCACAGGATCAACTATCATTCACAGAATGAGTGTCTGAATTTGCATATTTTTCTTTTTCCTTTTTTTTGCATTTGTGGCTCTACAGCCAGCAAAATATATGGTGAAGTATACTGAAAAATTTTAAATATGGTAAAATGTTGTGAGGCTTTCTGTAGATTTTTGATGAGCTGCCTGGAGCACAGAATATGGTGCTAATATTTCTGTGCAGAGATGCAGAACTGAATATGTTTTTGCTTGCTGGATAAGTTATGCTCCAAGCTTTCTGGTACTTAGTTACTAAATACTATTCTCTTGAAGAAATAGGGGCTTGAGCTTTTCAATTAAATCACCTGTCTCTTGACAAGCAAGTTAATTAATCCAATCTGATTGAATTCAAGAGTCTTCTGTCCTGAAGAGGAGCTTTAAGGCAACCAGGAGATATCCCAACTGCTTTTAATTTATTCCCCATTACAGAAGGCAGAAGGGCTCTGACTGTGATTCCTCAGGGTCATTGAAGCTGATATGCTTTGAAAGCTGATTGTAACAATAACTCGGGTTTTACTGAGCGGGCAGAAATGTAAGATAAAACATTAAAACTCCTGTGTGACTTCAAGTTCTTCCATGCATTTATAAATTAATCTCTTCCATTTAGTTTATTAAAAACACTTGTGTAAATGTTTGAGAACAGTATTTGACAGGATACACCTTTGGATATTAACAGTTGGTCCTTATGTAAAAAATATCTTTTCCTCCATTTTAACAGGCCAGAAATGGAGAAGTTCGAGCAAATGCAGCATTTTTGTTTGCTGATGCTTTTCCTGTTTGTGATCCCAGTTTTACTGCTGAAGAGATGGACAGGGAAATTCAGAAACGGTTTGAAGAACTTTTTGTAAGTTTTAATGAAACTAATATGTTAAAAATGAAACTTTTATCTAAGCTAACTCAAAAGAATTTTGATGCAATTAAAATCTATGGAATTTCTGGCTAATTTGTAGGGAAATAAGGTGTCTGGTGCAGAAAATACAAAAGTAAACCAATATTTTAAATTTCTATAGTATCTTTTCTGCAGATGCTATACACCACCTTAAACTCTAAAAAGGAAATATTTTGGTTTGTTCTTCATTCTCTAATCTAAGAATTAGAGATGTCTTTTAAAGATTAAATGCATGAGTAATGATCTTGATCCTTACTTAACCTAGGACTGGGAGGGAGAACTTCACAGTTATTATGGAAGCACTCAGTGAAGGTTCAGTACTGTATTACTAAATACTTCTGAAGTTAAGTATAATGGAGAGAACCTAAAAATCTCCTTACCCATCCATATGGGTGAGAATGGGTGCAGTATTTTCATTAAGAAGATGTTTGGGGATTCCTGAGTAAACATCAGATAATTGAATGAATTTCAGAGTTTTTATGATGTTCCATAGGACCAGTGATCTGTGTAGACTCAATTAGGAATATTTGGACTTCTATTTATATAAGTCACAAATGCAAGGCTTGATTTATTTAAAAATAAATAAATTCAAACATCCAGTGAAAAAAGTTAGCCAATAGTTATCTTAATTTTGCTTCTGATTGAAATTTCCTTGTTTTCTACATGGTAAAATGCCTTGAGGGACTATTAATATTATATTTATTTTATTGTATGACAATTTTCATAATGATTAAAAGGTAATGGAATGCATTTTGTTTATGATATGCTCGGGTCAAACAACAATAGAGTCACAATAATCCATATGCTCACAGTATTATTCTTCTGTTTGTTTTAGAGTCTCTTAGAAGATCCTTATCCGCTTGTCCGCTCTATGGGGATACTTGGAGTTGCTAAGATCACAGCTAAATACTGGGAGATGATTCCTTCAAGAGTTCTTGCTGATCTTTTAAAAAAGATAACTGAAGACCTGGCATGTGATGTAACATCTGATGATGTTCGATGCTCTGTTTTTAAAGTAAATGTTTGTCATCATGATTATAATTTTTCTATTTTACTTGATGTTCAGGTTTCTAGTATAGGCCACTTTAAATCAAGGAGATTACTTCTTCAAAATGTCTTAGGCAATGGAATTCCTAATACATGAAGGGTTTGCACATTTCACAAAAGCCACATGCTTGGGAACACAAATGTCTTTTAAAATAGTAACTGATTAGCGTTCTTACTTTCCAAGGTTTTTCAATTCCTGTTGTACACACACTTTTTTGTACCCAATAATTGGGTTTTTTTAGCTATTAGAAATGATGCTTAGACTAGAAAATATATGTAGCCAGGTTCCAGGATGTTCTTCCATCACAGGCTTTAATGCATCCCAAGACATGCACAATTAGGATTTTGTACCCCACTTTGTGTGTCTGAGGTTTGGATGGATATAATTCCACAGTTTGTCTGGTGATGCCTCCTCCCATGCATTGCTCACTATGTTAGAAATAGTTCATCTGCATCTTTCTGGCATATGAGAAATAACTGATAGCTTGGACAGAAAAATGAAGTCCCTAAACAGCATTTTCACTTGAAGATTTTGTGTCTGTATCAGTTCAGCCTTAAATTGCAGCTGTTGTTCTGTTAATCCTCACTGCTTTGTGGGGGAGCTATCCTAGGTAAGCAGAAAGTGCTGATTTAAAAATTAATTGAAAAAAAAGACTATAATTTGAAAACAGCATTTTTTTGAGAGCTGGTGTGCCCTGAGGTAGAGGGCAAGACCATGGTCTTAGTGTAGGTCTGAAGCTGATTCAGCTGAAGTGAGTTCAATGAACACAGTTCACTGTAAATTTGAAGTAATCAAAGCAGTTTTTACCAAACATTATTTAAAAAAAATAAGCATGCCCAGTGTCTGCCTTGCTTTATTTAACATGAGAAGTGTCATGGTCCACTTCAACATTTTTTAGCGACAGATTTTTCAGCTCTACTCTTTCTGCATTTGGTTTGTTTGTTTTTATTTTTGTTTTTTTTTTGTTTTTTTTTTGTTTTTTTTTTTATTTTTTTTTTATTTTAGTGCCTACCAATAATTTTGGACAACCAACTAAGTCACCCACTCCTGGAACAGCTCCTGCCTGTAACCAAATACAGTCTTCATGACAAATCTGAGAAAGTACGAGTGGCTTTTGTGGAAGTGCTGCTCAAAGTGAAGGCTACCAAGGCTGCAAAGGTAGGATAATGACACTTAATAAGTAGCAAGGGGACAAAATCAAGGCATTTATTACCAAAAAAAAAAGTAAACTAGATTTTGAGACAGCATTCCTAAAAAAGAAATAAATAACCTGCCTTACTCTGGTAATATTCTTAATACTTGTGGTATCCTGAGTGCTCTGTGAGCCCTTGTCCTCTCTGTGGATGGGCAGGGGAGAGCAGTGGGTTACAGCCACACTTCCCTCAGCTGCCCAACTCTTCTAAATGCCTAGCACCTTAACTCAGTAGCTTTTTTGCTCTGATTCTCCTATTTTTATAATGTCTGTTTCTATTCTGAACGCACATCCTTTGGGATTTTGTTGTCTTTTTATAGTGATTTTTAATGTATTTTGTGTTCTGCTGTGGACTGTTATTTAGGGTGCTACTGTCCAGCCGTGGGCATTATAGCATCTTTGAGCTCGTATTCCACTCTCTAATGTTAACATTTTCTTAATTTCTATTTCATATTTTAATTTAGCAATGATTTTGTCTCTTGCTAAGCCTAATAAACACATAAAACTATTAGAAAGCGTCTAGAGGAGGGCTCTGAAGATGGTGAAGGGCGTAGAGGGGAAGCCATACAAGGAGTGTTGCTTGGTTTGTGAATTATTCTGAGTTTGCTGTCATTAAAAACAGAGAGAAAAGATAATTCTCAATGTCAGGGATTTTTTAAGGGAAGAAAAGATCAGGATCAGAACAAAAAATCCTAGCAAATGTTAGATGTTTTTCAATAACTTGCTATTGATTTAAAAAGTATAATGTGTATCTCTGGTAAGTCCTGGGATCACTTTAAACTTACTTTTTATGACAGCTCTCTAATAGGGACATGCACAGTTCAAATTCACAGGGTAATTAGCTGCTGCAAATATTTCTGCTCAAGAGGAAAATAGGTTCCATGGCATTAAAACATACTTTCTTTTTGTTGGTTTTTTTTTGTTTTAATTTGAAATTTTCCTGCATAATTAATTCAAAATCTTCTCACAAATATTAAAAATGTACTGTTGGCATAACAGCTGTGTAGTTTTTCTGAATTTCATAGCATTTGATTTCTGTTTTACAAATAAACTAGAGCTCTGCTAAGAATGGAATGCATTCAATATTTAGTAATGTAGGATTTGAATGGTTTTGGAAAGGGTGTTGATTGTTGATTGATCTTTTTAAGGTGTACACAGTCTTTGGAAGTAGTCTGGTTCTTCTTTGTCCTATGAGGGGAATGTAAAACATGTTACATTATGACAATAATTGTATTTTATGGTGATATCCTTGTAGAGTAAATAGTTCTTCCATGTTGCATTAGTGTTGCAGGTGTATTGAGCTGGAATTGCTTGAGCCACGATTTTACCAGTGAGTCAGAGATACCAGGAGATTTAAAACATCAGCACAGCAAAATAACATTATTGCAGCAGAATTTGACCTCCAGTACATGTTGGTGTAAAAATAAAAAATGCTCATGTTTTCCAGGTTAATGTTCCTTATATTCATTTTGTCTAATGATCTGGAAATCACCTAATGAAGGTGGTGGCTTTTCCCTCTATTTTTATTTAACTTCTTTGAATATCTTTCTCTCACTTTCCAAAGTTCTGGAATATCTGTCCCATGGAGCATCTCCTGTCTCGCCTTGAAGCTGATTCTCGGCCGGTGTCGCGGCGCATCGTGAACCTGCTGGTGAACTCCTTCTTCCCCACAGCCCAGCCCGAGGAGGTGTGGTGTGAGCGCTGTGTCACCCTCATCCAGATGAATCCAGCAGCAGCCAGGAAGTTCTATCAATATGCTTGTGAATTTACTGCCCCCACCAATATAGGTAAAGCACAGAACCTTGTGAGCTTTTGGAATTACTGACAGCACGCCATGTAAATGCTTTTTTCTTCTTATTTCTGTAACAGTTGCTGGTACGTGGTTGCTAGATTTTTTGGGGGGTTTAGTATAATAATAGTTCGTAGTTTTTGAAATTCTTGACCCCAGCAATAAGCACAGCGGGCAAAGTCATCAGCTTTTTCAACAATGAGGAGATCAAAGCCTTTCATCTCTGTTCTTAGATGCTGTACTGTACACTTCAGCCCATGGTGGTACCTGGTCCTTCTGTTCTCCTTTCTTCCCACACATAACTTAAAACTATCTCAGATGATACCTATTTCTCATGTAGAAATAGGGTAGCAAATACCCTGCTGCCTTAAGTGATTTGAGGTCTTCACATGAAAAATTATATAGAAACTGAAAAAATGTTTATATCTGGTAATGGGGTTATCTGGGATTTGAGGATCAGTATTTTCAGGTTGCTCAGACAAAATCTAAAAAGTCCTCCTTCAGAAAGCTTCAGAAAAGAAGAGGGCATGTACTGCCCAGAATGTCACTGCTTTTTAGAAAAGTTCTATTGAACCAAGTAAAATCAGGAAAATTTTGTTTCAGAGGTGTTGTGATAAAACCTGGGTAATCAGCATGGAGTGACTTGGGTGAAATGCCCAAACCATTGCCTCTCAACTGATCATCTTGATAAGGTTATGGAATCCCAACTATGAAATCGGCTTGTTGTACTTCCACCAGAGTGGGCATAACCCTTTAACTTTTTCTGGAGTTGAGCTCTTTGTTCAGGAGTGCAATGGTTGGGCTATGACATCTTTTCCAAAGAATGGGAATTGACATAGGAATGAACATTGACATAGGAGGGAATATGTTCTTGAACATGGGTCATTAAGTTAACAGCTATGCCAGATTAAATGTAGGAGTTGTAGGAGCTTCCTCTGATTCTGATTTGATAAGTTATTTTTTTTAGTATGCTCTTTTAACAATAAAATTGAAGAGCCTGATGATAATGTTGTAATTTCTTCTTCATACTTGAGGATATAAAACATGTTCCTTTTTTTCCATTTTCTTTACAAGGAATTTTTCTCCATTTTTTCCTAGCTGTTTCTGGTTCTGTTGCCTACTTTTTCATACTGGCTTTCCAGCATTAGAAGCATTTATTACCAACATTCTTAGCAAATATCAAATGTCTACTTTATTCTTACTCTCTTTAAATGTAGCTAAATTGATGCTCACTATTCGGCGCTGCTTGAATGCCTGCATCCAGAAAGCAATGAAAGAGAGTCTTAATGATAGTGGGGAGGATGATGATGATGATGAAAAAGAAGACAGAAGTGAAAAGGAGAACAGCAGTGTAAGAAAGTCCACTTTATGCTAAATTCTGGTAACTTCTTTTCAGTGGTGCTTAACGTGAGACAGAATTGTGACAGAAAGTCTAAAAGAAAGCCTTTGGGCATCTCTGGAATTGGAAGGGGGAACTGCCGTTATTGGATTTTCATGTCCTGCAGTAGCAGAAATTTGGTCAAGTAGCTGGAATAAGACACAAGGAATATGAAGCATATTTTAAATTAAAAGTTGCCTAATTCCAGTGCTGTTTATAAATTGGTATGGTTTTGCAGTTAAATTATTTTAAAAATTACCATTGTAAGATAAGTGAAGTTAGAGAGATTTAGTCTGCATTGTGGAATTCCTGTTCTACAGCAGCCACAATGCCTTTGTGAAGGGACTAGAAAGATTTTCTGTGTCTTTTAAGCCTTATTTTAATTTAAATTTCTATTTGAAAATATAATGGGTAATATAATCTAAGTGTTTGTATTTCAGGTGTTGGATAATGTGTTGTCAGTAGATGATGTGGCCAGCATGGCAGGTTTGTTGGAGATCACTGTAATACTCTGGAGAAGTATCCACAAAGCACTAGATCACAATGAAGATGCCAAAGATTACACTATCAGGAAGTTTGCTTCTGTACTTCCTGAATATTTTAAAGTATTTCAGGTAAAGAAAGCCTCGGTTTTCCTGTATTTTCTCAGCATTTTCTTCAGATGCTTTCATGTTTATGTCTTTTATCTATTTTTATGACATTAGTGTTCTTTTTCATTGTTGGTGTAAAATATAAACAGCAGCGAGTTTCTTGGAATCCCACAAATGGGTAGAAGCTGTTCTCCAGCTGCAGTGTCTGTCTGATGAACCATTATCTAAACAGTCAGCTCAGAAATACTTACACAAAAAAATTGCTCTCCTTGTAAGATTTTTCTAGGGTCTTATTCTTTTGAATGTTTTAGAACTTTTGTAAAACAGTAAATACAAAAGTGCCATAGCAGAATAAATATTCAGCGTATATTAGAGTCCACATGTGTTTCTACCCACTGTTCCCCAGACTCTTCCACCAGCACCACTTCTTATGATTCAGCTGCAGCTGAAGCAGCTGAGGCTCCTTTTTCTCTGGATATGAGCTGTCAGAGTGCATTCACAGCCCAGAAAGCCAAACATGTCTGCTGACCTGCTGGAGTGAGTCTAAAGGATAGCCACCAAGATGATGAGAGGGATAGAACACTTCTCCCAAATGGAAAGGCTAAAAGAATTATGATTGTTTAGCTTGGAAAAGAGAAGGCTTTGGGGTCACCTAATTGCAGCCTTCCAGTGGCTGAAGGGAACCTGCAAGAAGAACAGAGGGATTTTTTGCAGGGGAGTGTAGTGACAGGACAAGGGGGAATGGATTCAAACTAAAAGAAAGTAGGTTTAGATTAAATATTAGGAAGAAATTCTTTTTTTTTGTGAGGGTGGTGAGACACTGGTTTAGGTTGTCAGAGAAGCTGTGGATGCCCCATCCCTGGCAGTGTTCAAGGTCAGGTTGGATGGGGCTTGGAACAACCTGGCTGAGTGGAAGGTGTCCCTGCCCATGGCAGGGTGGTTGGAGCAAGATGATCTCTAAGGTCCCTCCAACCCAAACCATTCTGTGATTCTGAGGTTTCTGCTGATTTGAGTACTCTCTAATGATCTGTTGATGCAATTATTTCTTGCTTTGGTTTGATATAGGCAGTTAATTAAAATCAGTCATTTTCAAATTGTCAATCTCCTTGCTCTAATTGTTTTAGTGTATTCTTGAGGAGGATGCTGTCTTGGGAGCGGCCAATAGTGGCCGCTGCACCCGGAGTGAATTTGGAAGGATTATGTACTGAATATCTTTTCCTTAGTTGATGGCTTTTATGCTGAAGTATCCTGAAATATGGTGGCTGTTCCACTGCAACTTTGCTTTAGATAATCAGGGAGTGAAAAGCAGCTCACTGCTACTTCTTATTCTGCAGCACAGATACACAAGTGCTCTCTACCCTACCAAAGCATTTAGAAGTTGTCAAAAACATTCCCAACCTTTTTTGGTAGACTATGTAGCATCATTTTTGATGGGGTCTGATGAACAGACAAGATATCCAGCTTTAGCAAGCAACCTCTTTGATACTCTTAGTGAGTAAGCAGCTTGTATCTAAAAGGACCTATCATCAGAGGTATAGTTCCTAAAAAGCTACAAACATACTGAAGCAGCTTGTCTCTTTCCTGAACTAGCTACAAATGTATTTTAAAAGTTCTTTTTAAAATATGAGCTTTAAAAAAGGTTTTAGATCTTGGAATGGCTAAGTAGGTGATAATTTCATTTGGCTGTTTCCGTGAAGCTTGGACATAAATCATTTTTGAAGATTGGTTTCTATATAACCTGAGTGAGATTGTTGTTGCCTAGACCATGTATGTAGACATGTTGTAATAAATAACAGTGCATTAAACTTAAACAGCGCATTAAACAGTGCATCCTTATATAAGAACACTTTTCTTTGGAGTCTTTTTAATAAGTTTGTTATGTGAATGAATTTAAGCACTGGTTGAGAGGAGTTAGATGCTGTCATGGCTGTGCAATTAAACCTTAGTTGCTACTGGAAAAAACACGTGATGTGGAGCTACTACTTCTTTGGTAAAGATTATTAACCTAATGGAGCCATGACTATTCATGGTAGTTATTCTGGCAGTTTGTCAGAAAGTGAAGGGTACGATAATTGGTAATTTACCTCCAAACACAGGAATCAGACATTCCAGATTGCGAGCCGCATATTGTTTTGAGCTTCTTTCAGCTCTATTTGTAGTGAGAAAGGGAAATCTTTAATCTGGGAAAATGTAATCATACTTTTTCAGTACTCTCTTTAGTTTAGCTTGCATGTGTGTACTTTCACATTTCCATCATACAGTGTGATTCTTTTATCCTAGGATGAGCGGTGCATGACTCCGTTGATTATTCTGGCATCCTTTATGCCCCCTGCTGCAATTCCTTCTTTCAGGTACTGTTCAGAAATCCAAAATGCAAATGACAAGAAATTTCTTGTTGGCTGTATTTGTTCTTTTTTTCACAATCTGATATATTAAATGCCCATTTGGATAAATTAAAACACTAAAAAACTGTGATAAGTCAGTAAAATTTGTAATGTTCAAGTCTGTCTAAGTTGTTGGTGAATCCTTTGTTCATATTATACTGTTTTCTGCACTTATGGGCATAAAGGTAATGTATCTCTTTGTCTGTCTGTTTTCTTTTAAGCTGTAGTGTGGTTTCCAGACTCAGAAATATGGACAGTGGAGCTGACCAAAGCAAATATTCTATCCTCATTGACTGCCTGTGCCGCTGGGGTCAAGTGGGGCACATTATGGAATTAGCCTGCGAGTGGCTGTCTGACTCACTCACCCCAAGAAAGGTGTGCATATGACAGGGAATACAGGACTTGCCAGACAGCTTTATGGCATCATGCTTTTTTAAACAGAATAAGACTTTTTAATGCTATTATCATTCTACTTTGAAATCAGTTGTAAAGTCAGATACTGAGTTGTACTGGTTTTGTGCTTCCTTCCTATTCAGAGTACTAAAACATCTAAGCGCCGAGTACGTATCCATGTAACACATCAATCAAAGCCAGACTTAGCAGTCGATTACATTGAGTATTTATTGACTCATGCTGTCAATCGTGGTTGCCTCCTTTCTGTTTCTAAAAAGAAACTGAAGAAGCTTTTGAAAACCCTCAGTGCTGCAAAGGTAGTTTTCTTCTTATCATAAACAGTGCTTATGAAATCAGTGCTTAACTGATTAATCATATATTGCCTGAGTCAAACTAAAGGCCTGCAAGAACAAACAAATGAGGTTCATGTTCCCCTCTCCCTTTGTAAAAAGCTTTTCCTTTTTATTTGAACTTCCAACATACTCTTAACTAGAAGTAGAGTAGTTCAGAATGGTTTATAGATGGCAGATTTTAGCTAGCTTCTCGGTTTCAGGTGTCTCAAAGTTTTTGTGATCTAGTGTTGAATGTTTTAAAGGGACCTGATTTTTAGAATATGCAAATAAGGAATAGTCTGAAAATCAGTTATGGCATTGCAAAATGGAAATAATTAAAATATGCTTGTTGCTTTTTTGGGGTTGATGCTTTCCTGTTTTTATGGGTTTGGGGTTTTTTTAACCTTTTGTTTAAAGCTGTTGAGGAAAAGAAACATTTGAAAGGATTTTCTGAAAAATATAAATGTAAACCTTGATGTTTCAGGGGGTTCTTGGCTCAGTTCTGAATGGAAGAGATTCTGGTGGCTGGAATCAAGCAACCAGCCTAAAAGCCTTCTGCCTCTTTTGCAGATTCAGTATTCATCTTCAGCACAAGGTATGGTTATAGCTTTCCAAAATAAGCTGGGTTACAGTTTGACAGTATAAGGAAATTCCAAAGCAACTGGAGAGACAATTGGTAAACTTCCCTTTGTTTTTTGGTTTCTTTTTTAGTTTTCTGAAGAAGGAGATCACCTTTCACTTCTGAAGGAGACAGGTGCTTGGATAGAAAATAAAGTTGTACCTTTTATACTAGCAAGCAATCAAGAGGATGACAGTGATGTTTCTGTACTAATTATCCAGGTTAGAGGATTCTTGTAATATCAATCAAGCAGCTTCCACTTTGAAAAGCTGTAGGTGTAGCAATTTGTACGCAGACAGACTGCACTGGCATTTGTGTCATCACTTACAGCGTCCCTTACCCTTGATCTTGATTTGCCCTTCAAAGAAAGCATTTGATAATATAATGTGGGTGAGGTTTTAGCTAGTTCTGAATAGTTTAGTGTTGCATTCCTCTGACATTTCATTTAACCCAAGGTGAATTTTAGCACTGAGCTTTTACCAGATTTTGGTGAAAGGAAGGATTTGGTGATAGGAAAGATTTGCCTAACTTTGATCCCACACAGCATCCTTGAACAACCCAGCTCACATATACACAGACTGATTAAAAGTTCTCACTCTGTCTATACTTCTTTCTCATAATCTGTTTAGTCTGTAACAATTGTGTGTCTGTAGGGAAGAGCTCTTTTTGTCTGCTGGTTTTAATTTTGCTACTAAATGCAGGTAGAGATGTCATATTTTGCATCAGTAAATGATAAGTATCAATGCCTTTGATGTGAGCCTGAGTAAAGAAGAGGGGATTTACTGCCTTTTGAGAAACCATTTACTGTTGGGAAAGGGCAGTGAAAGCATTTGAAGGACTGGTTGGAATTCGTGCTTTTCAGCAGGTGTGAACTGAGTAACTCCAGTTAGGTGCACCAGCTCTCAGGGCACCTTAGTTAAGAGTTTGTGGGTTTATTATTTTTGAGTTGTATTGAATGGTTACTTTATATAAAGTTTGAATTTCCTATAATTTTGCATCTCTCTTTTAGACCTACCTGACAGTGTGTAAAGATGTCATAATGGTGGGCCTGGGAAATCTCACATTTCAAGCACACCTTTTAGAAATTGCACTTCTGATTCTGCAAGCAGGTACCCTATTTTGTATTAATAGCAACATCTGCATTTATACCGAGCTGACTTTTCTTGTATTAGCAAGTTAGTTAATCCCTAACTTTTAAGGGTTGGAGGGAACACTGGAGGGGTTCATACTTAAAATATTAATTGGACTGAATGAAAATTTCGGCTAAGGGTGGTCAGAAAGTAAATTTATTTTCTACGCTTGTAAACTATCACTATTCGTTGTATCTAACTGAGTTTCATCCTAAGCTTGTACCTGATGGATATTACAACTTTTATATTATGGTATTTTTCTCTAGGGAGAGGTGGCTTTTGTGCTCCAGTGTTGCTGTGTATTCTAAAAGAAATTATTGAAGCTTCTTTAGATCAGAATGCTGAGACAGAGGAAGTGACAAATCTTCACAACACTCTACAGAACGTCTTTCAGAAAATTTTAGAATTTGTGGCACAAAGACTTAAGAAAGAACAGGAAGAAGGGATTCAGGTATCATATTGCAGTTCAAATTGCTACGTAATAGCTAATGTGTAGATGAATCCATAATTTTTATGCAAAGGGGTAGACTTAGACACTTTGAGGTTGTTACCTCACTGTTATCTGTTGTTTGGGTAGGCATGTGATTAAATTTTCTATTATATTTTCAAAGTTTTTTTGTTAAAAAAATAATGTCCATTTTGGTCCCATGACAGAAGAACCAGTAAATTACAGAACAAATGCATTCTGCTACCAGTGATCATGGAGTGTGCTGGTACTTCTAGGTTGTTAATCTTTTCTGCAATTAGATGAATTTCCTCAATCCAGAGCAAAGGATTTGTTTATAGATATTATGATCTTGGAAGGAGGAGAAATTTTCTTCATTATTTACTTCTTTTAGCCTGAATGATACCAACTTCAAAATAGGTATGATCTAAAATTCTTGCAAATATCGCATCTTGACAGAGAAGTTAACTTTTTGTATTTTAAAGCAGATACTAAATAGTAGTGAAATGGGTGGATCACTCTGGGAAATTTGATGATCTGCTTTTCAGGACTTCTGAAAACTATTCAGTTCTTTTTTGTAAGAACCACTGCTTTGTTTCTCTCAAATTCATGAGTAGACTTCCCAGTTGTTGCTGATTTCCCCCTCTGATTCCGAGTGACTAGAATACCTCAAAAGCTTTCAAGGTCTGGTCTGCATTTCACAGAGAGGCTTGCTGGTATATTTCAGTTATACTCAAGCGATCTGAAAAAAAATAACATGTTTTTCTTTTTGGTTTTAGTTGATTCACTCTATTCAGATGCCTCTTGGAGAATTCATCAATGCACTGCAATGCTGGCATTCCTCGTTCCCAGCAGTTCATCAGGGTGTACTCTCCACTCTCTTGGCTGCAATAGTAGCAGAGATAAATTGTGTGCTACAGAAGGTAAAGTTAATCCTGATTTTCCTTTTTCTATTTAACACTTCCTGCTTTCTAAATGTTATGTTGGAATGACAGAGCTTTTTTCAGAAAATTCATCTTCATACTACAGGTGAGGATTTTGTGTGTGTTGGCATGGAACAAACAGGAAATTCTATTTGCTATCATTTCATATTCGAGTTAATCTCTCAGATTTCTGTCTACAGCTGTGTAGGAGCAGACTTGTCCTGATACCTGTTTCAGTATCTGTATCTGACAGGAGAACTTAGCAGTTAGGCAGTGTTGGAGGTTAACAGCGTGGGTTCTGGAATATTCCATCTGTACTTTTGTACTGAGTCTGGCTGGGAAGGAGTCAGCTTTCCTCTCTGCAGTCCCTGTGCAGCTGTGGTTGGCATTTGTGGCCTAGACACTGCTGCAACAGGCACACCAGTTTGTTTTGGCTCTTGCTGAGCAGTGCTTGCAGTGTCAATGTTTCCCTGGCTGCTCCACCTTCACTCAAAAAAAAGTAAGGCTGTGGGTGGGCAAGAGGCTGAGAGGGGGCGCAGCCGAGAGCGTGGACCCAAGCTAATCAAAGGCTTATGCCACACCATACAGAGTTGTGTGCAGCAATTAGAGCTCAGGGAAAGGAGGAGGACAGGGGCTTGTTCTAAACCTACCTTACTTCATCTCACCCAGCATTAGGGAACTTGGGAGCTAAGCCACTGATGTGTAATAGATTTCCATTCCCTATTCTTGGAATGGTCCACTAAGGTTCTGTTTCAAAGCAGGCTGATGCCCAGCTTGGTCGTGATCCCTTGTGCATTCTCTGTTTCCATACACAGATATTTCACGTGCTGCATCTTTTTTTTTGGTTCCTATGGTTTTTGTGCAGAGGATTTCCAACTAGCTTTGAGAACTAAAAAGGAAGAGCAGAGACTCTTCAGTAGAGGCTGGTCCTTTTGCTGTGAGTTCTGGATGTGTCAGAAACAGAGCAAGAAGCCGTTGCCAGAAAGTACCACAGAGCAGCTTCCAAGGTTCTGTTACAGGAGGCAGGAAAGGAGTACCAGCTGTCTGCCTGCAGATGTTGATGTATCTGCTGAGGCTATGGGGTGAGAGGTGCTCTTTACAGATGATGCAGAGGAAACATTTCTGGGCTTGAATATACTGGAGATTCACACTCATGGATTGAGTGTTCCTTCCAGTCACTCATCTGAGCTGGGGTTTTCCCTGCCCCCAGGGTGTTGGAAATCAAAATTCAGTTCTAACTAAATATTTGTCATACTGTTCAGAACTTTATACCAAAAAGAGCCGATGTCCAGAAAATTGCTGTCACTGAAGTTACATTTAGAAATCATAGGTGCACATTTCAACTTGGAGCCACAGAGGGGACTCATTTGTGTTTAAAAGGCTGTGCCTTTTTAAAGAGTGACCACCAGTGTAGTTAAATGCAACTTCTGGTGAAAGCATCTGCAGAGAATATTTGCCTTGGTACAAATACTGTTTATGTGGTTTAGTTTCAGTCTTTCTAATTTAAATTAGTTTTGTTTATTTGAACATAACACAGTTTGATTAAAGCTATTAAAAAATATTTGTGAATGTTCTAATTATTAAAGGATAGGTCCTGGTTAGTGTAATTATTGAAATACAATATTCTGCATACATATCTTTCTTGGGCTATAACACTTGTTGAATTTTTTCTTTTCTAGGCTTCCAGTGAAAAAGACTTCACAATGCCAAAGACTATTTCAGACCTTCCCCCTCTTTCAAGCAGTTTAATGGCTATAATTATGAAGTCAGTTAATGTTGTCAGGTAAATGTTTCTGTATTAATTTATCCAAGGTTTTTTGCTAATATAGAACAGTTTTTATGTTGTCAATAAAATTTCAATTTCTAAATTAAAATAAATTTTGAAGAACCAGTGGATTTTTAAATTTATCTGGACTACTTAATAATCCATTTTTCTTCACGTGTTGCCTGTAGGTATTGATTGCTGGGGTTGAGTCCACTTTTTTTAACCAACAGTGCTTCTTATTTACAAGACTGCTAATCATGATGAGTTTTTTAATCATACATCTTGGCTTGCTTCTTTCATAAGATATTTATAAAGCCGAGTCCCCTCAACACAGGGATGTTGAGATAAATATTTGCCAGAAATAGAATGAATCCTTTAGCTGAGCATCTGCAATGAGGTGACATGTACCTATGGCTGTATTAAAGACACAACATTCAAAATAGAAAGTATCTGAGTGCTAAAAGCTTTCAAAAGTGAGCTAATGTTATTTATTTTTTAAGACTTCAACTGGAGGGGAGGGTATTTGCTCTATTTAGTGGGGGCCCTGAATATCTTCTAAAATTGTCACAACTGAATTTCATTTTGCCTGGTTTGTTCATAATCAATTTTTCTTAACATGACTGTGCACATTAGACTTGTTTTAAATTATAAAGGGGCTTAGAAGTCCTATCACTCTCCCTGACATTCCACAACTAATTCCTCTTTTTAACTTCCTCATCTGACAGGCACTGAATATCCCTGTCTCTGGTGGTTTTTTTCCTTCTCAATCCTTCTCTAATTCTAGTTGAGCTTGCAAAACAAAAGACTCCAGAGAACTCGAACATGAGTCCAACTAATCTAAATCTTCCTCTTCTGTGAGGCAGCAGCTCTCCATCAAGGTGCTCTCTTCTAGTGAAACAATTCTTTTACACATCTCTTTTCAAAACAGATGCAGAAAATCAGTTAATTCTTCTGAAGCTTTATCCTATAGTAATCAAGGTGAATCTTGTTCATTCTTGGTTGAGAAAACTGCAAGCTGGGCCACATTTTTTGGAGTACTTGGGAAAAAAAGTATTTTCTAGTGTTTATCTTTTTGGGGCAAAGACTTAGAAATAATTTCCATCTGGTTCTACTGGTGCCTCAGAATTGAGACTATTTTTAAGGCTCTTTTATAAATTTGTATTGATAGGACATAATCAGAGTCCAGTAATAAATCATTCGGTATTTCAGAAATCTTTTTGCCAACGTGAAAGCCTTTGACATTACGAAATCTGATGTGAGCTTGTTCTCTGTGAGCTCACAGTCATCTTGCTCTGAGTTCTGCGGAATCTGTTTTATTGTCAGTACTATTAACCAGTCAGTCTCTAGCTTTGAATTTCTATCAGTTATAATACTGGGAGGCTTGGCAATATCTGTCCAGTTGTGTGAGTATCCTTCATTTTAGTAGGAAGCTATCTGTATAGGAAGCAGTTACTTCTGAGCCTTAGAAGTATTTTTAAGTAGCTTATTGTTCTTTTCTATTTTATTGTTGCCTGCAGGCTCATGTGACCTTTTTTCAGAGGGAGGTGGGGAAAGGCAGCTGCAGTGAGTCCTGCTACAGGTTAATGAAATTCCAGGGTACCTTCATGGGGGTTAAGGGTGTGCTTAGTGACCCAAACAATGATAACAGCCAAGTCAGGACTCTGATCCCAGTACTGTCCATCAGCAATTTAAGAGCACGGTGAAATGGAATCAATGCTTGCTCACGTTAGTCCACAGTGATACAGTGAAACTGATGCAATGCATGAGGAACTTCATAATGCTTATTTCTGAAGCAAAAGATTTTTCATCCTTCTCAGCTCTTAGAAGCAATATTTGAATTTCTGCAAAACATTTTTACTGAATTGGTTCTTAAGTGCATATCTGACTTCAATAACTTAGCACAATAAAAGCCTGAAGAACACTTGAAGTCAGAGCTGGCAGTGTATGATGTTCAGTTTTCATAACAGATAATAATATTGCTAAAGGTATTTTGAAATATGTTAGGGAAAGTTACTGTGTCATTGCTGCTCTGAGTTTCCCCTTTAGTTCTTCGCAGAGCATTTAGCTTTGTGCTCTGGGGAGTATCAGGATTACAGATCTCTTCCATCTCCTGTTCTATCTCTCTTGATCTTTTATTTTTTTCTGGTTTTGAGAATTGCTTCTGAGTTAAATTTGGGGTTTTTACCACAAACACTAATACCAGTTACTCTTTCCATTCTGTGGTATTGACTTATTCCCTACTGCAGTTTAGTTTGGTTGCTAGATCCCATCTGTGACTCTCATTTCATTTTTCTTCTTACCTTGATCTCCCAAAACAGCACTAGAGTTTGGTGGTAATACTTTCATTTCTTGCTAGAAGTGACAAAATCTCTTAAGGTACATATTGAGTTAGTATTTTACAAGGAGCTACTGTCATGGTTCTGTTATTCTGTCCATAGTCTGAGTAACTAAAATGTTGCTTGGAAGTGTTTCAGGGCATTGTTTAGTTAAAAATGATCTTCGCTGGGTTGTTATTGGAAAACCATGTATTTTAATATTTATGAGAAACACATTTAAGGTCAAAATGTTAATTAAGCCTGAGAAGGTACTAGCAAGCCAATGGAGTCACACAATATATTTTTTTCGAACTTCAGTAGAAATTTGAGTTAGAAATTTCAGTACAAATTCTGTGAATTAAATTCCAGTAGAACCAGTAGTTTTTTCGCGGATTGACTTTCCTAAAATAAACCACAAGCTCTTCCCTTCTCTTAACAGCCGCTTTTTCCCTTTGCAGACTTTTATTTTCTTCCCAAGCGATTTACCATGCTTTGGTATTCTGAGTTCCAGAGGCAGCACATAGTTTTCAGTTACTGAGTCACACTGCTTTTTCTTGCATGGTATCTTTGGAGCTGTGGTGGCAGGGTAGCATAATTACAAACATGTTCAGTTCTATTTTGAAAGAAATATGGTATTAACATATTTCTTCTTTATTTTTCTCCTTAGGTCAGTTTTAAATGAATTAATGGAGTGCATTCTCTCTGAAGAAATTGAAGGGATTTTTAGTCTAACAGCTACTGTCTGCATTGTGATTGTAATTAAAGGTCAGTTAAAACATTTTTGTCCTTTTTCCATCTTTCTTTTTAGGTACTAAATTGAAATACACAGTAGTTAATCCAGGACAGTGAAAATCCAATTCAGTATCTAATCTTCCCTTAAGCAGTATTTTATGTTTAAAGTTATTCTATGAAAATATGGAAGGGTGGGGTTGGTTTTTTTTGACAGATTATTATTTTTGTGCAACATTTCAACTTATTTCAAATAGGTAAGCACAAAGCTTCACTTCTAAAGGATATTGCACCTGCCATTCAAAGGAAGCTGATAATATGCAAGGATGCTGCCTCAGGAGAATCCAGCAGCACTGAAAGGTGGGTGTGCTGTGGGGAAGGAGCACTGAGCTCTCCTGTCCCCTCTGTGCAGTAATTGGCTCTGTTCTGTACTTACATAACACTGTTAGAGTGTTCTGAGTGATGGATTGCAAGGTGTAAAATACTGGCAGGGGGAAAGTGGGAGGTACTGAGCCCTGCACAATATTAAATTTCCTGCCCTTCTATCTGTGTGATTGCAATCTTTACATATTTAGCCTCGGGCTTTTTTCATTTAATTTGAATGTGTTATCTCTTGATCCTGTATGTTGCAGAATTCACTTTTGAAATCCAGGTCTGTCTGCAGCAGGGGTAGAACAAAGCAAATAGTCCAATTACTATTTCTTTTTACTAGAAGATTTTTCTCCCACACTTTGGCATGTGAATCCAAACCTATGCAGGCAGTAAAAATTTAACTGAATATAACAATGACTTGGAGACCTTTCCACATATGATTTATTTTGCTCTTTTTGTTGGTGGGGATTTCAAGTGTCATATCTGGTGTATCTTTTGTGAAAATTTTTTTGAAAGTGATTGGCTGCATTGTATTTACAATCAGATACGGAATGTGAAAGAACCAGACTGGGGTTATGGATATTAATAAAAAATTACTAAGAAAGTTTGCAGTTCACCACAGAGGCCTGAACATGCAGAGGCCCTTGCAGTCTTTCATTCTTCAAACTAGTGATCCTTACTGTTCAGTCAAACAATGGATGTAGAATAGACAGACTTTAAAATAAAAAAAAAAAAAAAACAAAACCAAAAGTCTCCCAAACAAGCCCAGAAGCCCATTGTATTGGAACCTCATTGTACAGGAGCTTCATTTACTCAGCAGTTTCTTGCATGGTTCTCCCAGCCTGAGCACACTTCCCCAGTGTGCTCCTCCCATGGATCCCTGGCCTGAGGCAAATTGTTCTCTGGCATTTTAGTGTCTTGACACAGACATTGGTGGCTGAGCTGTGCCTCCATCCAGAGGATGGTGCTCTGGAGTCCCCTGCCTGAAAGAGGCCTGCAGGAAAACTGAGAGTTGTTTGGCTGTGAACAAAATGTCCTTTGGTCAGGACCTAGCTTAGAAATAAAATCACACACAAATAAACAAACCCCCATTATTTTCCCTGTGAAATTATTTTTCAATGGATTGCCAAGTGTCCTACTAGAATATTTTTAGCAATAATATAATAATTATCTGGAAAAGAAGGAGAGTGGAGTGTGTTGTGTTTAAGTTTGCACTTCTAATCAAGACAGTAGAAAAAGCTGTGAAATTAAAGGGAATCTTAACATGATTAAATAAATAGGCACATTAAAGTGAATAATTGCTGCCACTTGAGAGCACTAGTGACTATAAATTTCAGAGAGAACACAGATAATTGCTTTATGAATCTATATGATCATCTCTGCCCAGTGAACTGGGACAAATCAACCTGCATGTTGGGGCAGAGGAAGAGTATAAGATGCTGCACACTGTTTTAATTTTGTGATATATGAGTGGCTACCTTTGTATAATACCAATACCAGTTGCAGACAAAATTCAAGGGTTAGGGATAGAATATGATAATGGAAAGATTCTTTCTATGAATCGGAATTGCACTATGATAAAATTCAGAAGCTATCACACAGCTTTGCAGAATTTGGGGGGGATTCATATTTGTACAGTTATGTTTGGGGGATTTTTTTTCTCTCCAGAAGGGTAAAATAATTGATGCTGCAAAGAGGTTTGGAGGAAGCTGTGCAGTGATTAGGTTTTGCATGATGAATTAAAGTGTGTTTGCAGTCTCACAGCTAAGACAGAACATCAGACCAGGCTGGGCCTCTGGTGCCTTCTGATGTGCCATTTATTGTGCTCTGCTGCTTGTGTACCAATGTGCAGCTAAAATGTGATTATACATGGTCTAAAGTGTGCCCTATTGTTTGTAAACTATTTTATCATCCTACTCTGCTTACCAAACACCCAAATTTTAGCTATGGTATGCTGCAAGCTGTATTTCTGGTCATTAATTTGAAGACGATCCTCTAACAGACAGTACTGTGCTGCTGCTTGCTAAAATACATTACTGGGTTTTAACTCAATATTAATAATATTACCAGTTTTTGCTTCTGAATGCATTATCTCCTAATAACTCCTTGAGGGATTATTTCATTCAATACCCAGGTATACCAGGAAATGGTGACATGCTTTAATTTCCCAAGAGAACTAGCATTCTGTGCCAGCATCTTAACTTCAGACTTAGGAGTAATCTCTTACATATTAGCAGTGAAAGAAAAAAGTAAAAAAGCTGTCTGGTGTGGTAATTAAGGTGCTGCCCTTTTACAAGGAATTGTTGCACTAATTCAGAAGCAAAACTTTTCACTGCAATTTACTCTTCCCTCTTCAGCTGACTGAAGTGGTTTCAGATGATCCCGTGGGTCTGTATTTTAAAAATGCTGTTTAGTGCGTTTAAAAATTCTGGAAAACGTACTGTATGTTAGGAGAAGTTCCTCAGGAGTAATGGCACACACATTAGTTTAGTTTATAAAATGCAAAAATTTATGCCTAACAAAAAAATGCAGTTAAAGCTGTCAGTGCAGTCATTTGGAGGCTAGAGAAAAATGTCTCACATTCTGTAATATCTAATGTGCTGTAGGATAATAACTTTTACTTAATACTGTGTATTTACTTTATTTAGTATTTTGATATATGAGTATTAGAATTTAAATTAGCTAATGGTTGTGCTGAAAGATATTTCTTTAGTATTATCATTTAGCTAGCTCCCAAATTTTAATTGCACTCTCATTGCATCTGTAAATTATGGCTCTTGGATTGTTTTGGTATATAACTGGGTATGATTTCTCTGCCTTTGGTAAAACTCACTTCAGCATATCTGTTTGGGAGGAGCACAGTTAACCCAAATGGTGGCCTTTGGCCAATGTGCCAATGGTCCCACATTACAAATCCATTTCGTTTTTTAGCCTTAAACCGTAATGAAATAAAATTTATACCAAGCAGCATTGTGCCTGAACCCACAGAACTTAACTAATTGTCCTAATCCTGTAGTACCTTATAGCACTATCCTGCTTTGACACTGGAGTTTCATCCTGGCTTAAAGGCTGTGGCACTGGAGAGAGCAGAGTGTGTGATTAGAGGTAGAGTCAGAATGGGACTGAAAGGAGTGTGAGGGCAGCTGGAGGAGTCAGCTGCTAGTAAGGATAAGATAGAAAACTCAGGCTTAGAAAAAGTTGCCGCAGGTGAGAAGAAAAATTATAAAGACTGAATAGTGAAGGAGAAATGAAGAAAGTAGAAGAATGAAAAGTGATCTTAGAATGAATTGCCTTAAAGGACTTCACTGTTCTGTTTGAACAAAAGAGTAAAAATGCTGTGCAGAAAGCGAGTGGGTTCTTTAACTAGATTATTAAATATTAGAAAATGTGCTTGAATTGACATAGTAATTTAAACTGGTTTGCTATTGGATATCCTAGACACAGAGATGATCAGCAGAAAAATGGAAAAGTTGAAAGAAAAAGAATCCAGCTATTTCAAAAGTAATTTGTAAAGGCATTTTATTAAACTAATATGGACTAACTGGTCAAGGAAATCATGTGGTAACTGTACTCTGACAATCAAATAGTTGAGGATTGATTTGGCATTTAGCATTTCTAATTCTGTTATGCATTGTTTTATGGCATTTCAGATTCCTGTATGAATCATCTCTGAACATCTTGGATGAATTTTTGAATCCTTGACCACGCAGAAGCTTTTGTCGGGAAAATTAAGGGAAGATGAATTGCTTTTTAAAAAACTTATTTTGTAAACTTGTGAATTGTTTAAGATTGTCTTCTGTTATTCTGTACATTTAAAGTAAGCAAAATGTATAAAAGTGTGTATAAAAATTATGTAATAGTAAATATTTTTCAACAGCTGCAGAGAGGTTATTCTGAATAAAAATGTCTTCTTGGGGGAGTGCAAAATCAGTATTTTTATATCTTTGTTTTTGTAAAACAAACAATAATTGTATCATAGATACTCTTGAGACTAAGATCACACATAACTTCAGTCTGTGGGAGGGCTAGAGCATATTCCTAGGGGTTATGGAAATGAATCTTATTTTGAGATATGTGAGGGTCAAAATGGTGATTGACCCTCATGGTTTGGCCATCATGGTTTGACCAGGAGCAAACTCTGCTTAACCAGCCTGACTTCCCTTCCTTTTGTAGAAGAGAGAGCACAGCATGTCCTGTTTCCTGTTCTGGGCAAGGACTTCCACACAGCCTTACACGGTATCCTTACAGCCAGACTGGAGAGACATGGCATGAATGGTAGACTTGGAAGGTGAGTGGGAAACTGGCTGGACCATCAGAGTGCAAGAATAATCTGCTAAGGGCTGAGCTTGGCAGCTGTGGCTGTGGCACTGCTGAGGGCAGGCCCTGCTGCCCCGGCTGGTTGGTGACAGGGTGACGACAGCCTTGGACTGATGGCAGCTGGCAGCAGCTGGGAGCCACAGCTGACACCGAGAGGCACCTCCTGGTGTTCAGCAGAGAGCTGGACCTGCTGGACAAATCCTGCACCATCCCCACAGGCACCTGCATGGGCACAGCTCCTTGCTGCCTGCACCTGCCTGCAGGAGGATAAAGGAAAGGCTTTCCCCAGAGATGAGTGGAGGAGAATATGGGGCTACAGAAACAGCTTGAGCAAGAGAATTTCTTGTTGGACATGAAAACAATCATTATGAGAGTGGATTGGAACTGGAAATGGAACTGGAAGAGGTTGCTCAGAAAGCCTGTGGAATACCTGTCCTTGGAGATGTGCAGAACTTGGCTGACAAGAGCCCTTCCACAGTGCCATAGCTTTGGAGTTAGCCCTGCTGAGCTGGGGATTGGACCAGATTCTCCTCTGAGCTTCCTCATAACTTCAGTATTGAGGTGATTCAGTACCCAGTACGCTGTGGGGAAATGTCTTAACAGTTAAACATAGACTTGAGTAATATATAAATTGTTTTATATTTAGCTATTTAAAAAAAATTATAGCTATTTTGATAAGTTAGTACTAATGATGCAGATAATGCAGGCATCTAAGCCTCTTATTTAATTTTCTTCATGCAACCAGATGTTCTCCCAATAGAATAGAATAGAACTAATAGAATGCTGCTTGCACAATGTTGTTTTGCCTTAATGGAGACCCCTGTAAATTAATTACCTGTCTGAGCTCATGGTTCAAGTCCAGTCAGCAGCCAGGCACCACCCAGCAGCTCCCAAGCTGCCTCCATCCCTTCAGACATGGGGGCAGGACTGAAAAGGTAAGGCAAAAAGAAGCAGTTGAATAATTAAGAAAAAATAATAGTACTTTTTCAAATTGTGAGGAAAAGAGAAATAAAACCACCCAGCCAGTCCCTGGGCAGTGCCCTCCCCACACCCTCCCCCCAGTTTGTTTCTGAGCTTGATGCCATGGTGTGAGACATCCCTTTGGTCACTTGGGATCCCCTGTCCCAATTGTGTCTGCTCCACATTCCTGGTGCACTCCCAGCCTCCTTAGGGCTGGGGTGAGAAGCAGAGAGGCCATAATGCTGCGTAAGCAATAGCTGAAATATCCTTGAGTTGTCAGCACTGTTTCCAAAATAGAGCCCTATATCAGCTACTGTGAAGAATTTATCTCAGCCAGAACCACAGCTTCTGATGCTTTAGTTTTTGTCTGGTTTAGGAGATTTAATAGGAATCTCCAGAACATGATTCAGCCTCAGACCAAAGTTGCATCCTCCAGCTTAGACCTGGAGACCTGGACATGTAGCACCTGGTTATCTGCAGTTAAGTGAAGTGATTCTCAGGGTGGGCCTGTGCAAATGGCTATTGAGTCTCCAGTGTTACTGAGTGACACTGACACTGAAGTTAAGCAATTTGCCCAAATTAAGACAGGCTCTTCATTCTTGATGAAGATTTTTGCAAAGCTCTACCTCCCACCTGTCTAAACAAGCATCTACTCTGCTGGTTTTCTTTCTGTGGTAAAAGACTGTAAAGTTTTTTTTCAATATCTGCTGTCAGTGCAAACATCAGACCCATACTTGGTACATAAAACTTCTCTACTGGATAAAAGCTGTTGTAGCTGGAATGTTGATACATAAAAAAGCAATGCAGTTCTTAATATATTACCAACTGGCAAGCTTTGCAACAGGATAGACAGTGAGTGTGTGCATGGATTCATGAGTTCCAGATTTACCTCATCCACAACAGTGCCCTGACCAAAGGAACTAATGCTGCCCCAGCAGGTAGCTGCAGATCTGCCAACTCTTTATCTATCAACATCTTTATAAAAACTGTGCTAGTTGGCCTTCATTCTTCTACATCTGTTAACAGGCAGGTGTTCCGGTAATGACCTTTTAAATCTTCTGATTATACAAATTACTCAATGAATATGTAAATAAGTTTCTTTTTTCTGCTTCTCAGTCTCTCAGTATTTGCTTATATCATTAGATTAGAAAAGAATCCAAATTTACTGCCTTGTTTTTCCTCAGTGTATAATTTTGCTTTTTTCATGGAATTCATGGTACAGATGCAATAGCCCTGTCCCTGAAGGAAATAAAGGTCATTTCATCAACATCAGAAATATGTGGACTTCCTGTGAAGAACTCAGAGGTGATACTGCTAGGAAGGGTAAAAAATTTAAAGATAAACCTTTGTCTTCCTGGTGGCTGTACTCAAGTCATTCTTAAAAGCATTTGAAATAATTTACTGTTAGTCCTGCAGCGGGTGAGCATATTTCAGCTCAGTTTCTAGTCTGGCTCTACTAAACTGCTCTACCTTGAAAAAAACATTTGCTTTCTGCAGCACAAATGCTGGTGTTTGGATTCCTTGAGCCAAGGTCTGTCAGGGCTTTCTCCTTAGGCCTTTGTGGTAAATTTCACAAGACTATTGGAGGAGTTCTATATTTCACTTATTGTTCTCATTGCAAACTTTAATCTTGCAAAAATGTAAACCTACATTTCCCTTCTGTTTGGAAGATACAAATAATTAGGACATTTCTTAAGTTATTATATTTTGTAAACCTGTAAAACAGATTTGTTTCATCTTCTTAATCAAAAGTGCTGTTGGGGACGAGGTATTGTTCTTTGGGTATGTTTGAAAATTACCCTTAATCTTGAGACAGACCCTTTGAGATCTGTTCAGCTTTTTGAAGAAGTTGAACCCTTGATTAATAAAATTACTTGGAAAATGAGAAAGAAAACACCAGTCTGTGACACTTCTTTGGGAACTAGCTCTGGCAGGTGCTGGTGATGAAGAAGAAAGGTTCTGGTTGCAGTTGTACCTGTGAGTGCCAGGTCTGGAGCTCTTCCCTTTGTGCATATGCATTCAGGATCAATGAGACTGAAGAAATCAATAACTTTAAACTACTTCCAGTAATCAACATTGTCTATAACGACTTGGGCCCTTGTAATGACAATGGTCATTTGCTTTGTTCTCTGGATGGGAAACAAAGCCCAGCATTTGCCACCTATCACAGCTTCAACTTGTGAGCTGAGGAAAAGCAGGGAGAAAGTCTCAAGTTTCTTAGCAAATAAATGTCTTCAGGCATGGATCCAAGAACACAAACCTTCAGAATAGCCAGGGGAGTTAAAAATCCACCCTGCACCTGTTGTTTAGTCCATGAGAGCTGCAACTCACTTTATATTTAAACTCCCATGAGCTGCTGCTCTCAAGTGTTCTGAGGTCTCCTGACTTTCAGAAGGAAATCAGACTAATTTTGACAAAATCTTTCACCTTGAAAGATGCTTAGGGAAGGACACTCCTGATAATGACTGTGATGTGAAACCATGACACACAACAGTGAACTTCCCATATTCTTTGCTGATCTGCTCCAATGTCTTGCAAATCCAGACCCCTGTAGAGTCCAGCTGTGCCTGTGCCAGGAACCCATGTTGTGGCAGCTGCCCCTGTCTGAGAGAAGAGCATGGCTTAGCACTGGCACCTTGACAAGCAGCTGGCCAAGAGCATCTTTCAGAAACAGCTGCAGAACTTTCCACGGGAGGCCAGCAGTTCTTCAGGTTCATTTAGCCCTTAGAAATTGGCACAGGTCTTGCCTAATCTGCTCTGGAGATGAATTCTTGGTCCTGGGCTCTGTGTGGCTGCTTGTCTGAGCATGACCTGAGGCACAGCTCCAGGCTTCCAGCAGGGCTGTAGCTTTGGCTTTCATTTACTCAACAATCACTGGGGAGGTTTTTCACTTGGTTAGGGTGTTCAGCATGGATGTGTTCAGGGTCTTTTCTAATCAGAGTCCTTTGTCTCTCTCCAGTTCCACATCATGGTTCTAGCAAAGTTGCAGAAATGATATGCTGTGGCACTGAGGAAATTTCATTTTCTGTTGTAGCTGTCACCACTGTTTGAAAACAGTGTGGCAGTAGGAGTTCTGTTACTTTTATTTTGTTACTGCTCATGACTAGTAAGTAGAAGCTGTTACCAGTCTTTTTCTTGTGTCATTCTTTTTAACCAGAGGACCACATTTTTCTTAGCAAAATAACTTGGTTCTTAAACACATTACTTCACAATTGTTTATCTCATGGTGCTTACATTACTGAAGATGTCACTTTACTAGATTCTTCCTATGTAAAATTCTAGCATTTTGTTTTCTACTCTGTCAACTTGTCCCAGTTTCAAATATATGTTCAAACTTCTTTCATTTATGCTTATTTTTGTGCCGTCATTAATGAAAATATTAAATAAAATGCTGTTCCAAAACATCATTAGTAATTACTTTTCAGCCTAATCAAGATCCGTCTTCCGTTCAGTTGATTCCTTACCCATCCTACCACACCTACAATAAATTCTTGTCTTGGGTTAATACATTTTCATTATGCTGCAGTAGCAGATGCTCTGCTGTAAAGCCTTACATTTTAAGCAGGTACATTTTAGCAGTTCCTGCTGGAGAGGTACGTGAGTCCTGTGTGACCCCATGCCCACATGAAAGCACACAGAGGGTAGAGCCAGCCCAACCTCCTTTAGAGTTCTTTGCAATGTGCAGTGATGTGTGCTTCCTGCCTTTTGGGGTAACTATTAAACACTTAGATAAACTGTTTGTGTTAGCTCAGCTTCTATCTGAATAACTAATATTGATTTGGCTTTTTTTGTTGTTGTTTCCTACTGTTGACATCCTTACTCACTGCCTAAAGTGGTACCTGAGCACAAGCTTCTCAGCAAGAAATTTAGGCTTTGTGCCTTTCTGAAATCTTGCCATGATTATTAAATATAGGTGTTTGCAACTTGGTTTTCTCAGAATAGCCTCTAAAGGAAAAATACAGCATCTGTAAGAGCCTACAAATTCAATTAGACCAGTCTAGGACAGTACTTGGAAACAAAACAAAGCAAAACAAAACTAAAAACAAACCCCAAAATTAACTCTACTTCCTGCTCTAGTTCTGGCTATTTAAGGACAGTGTGACTTTCCTGCATTGAAGGAAAAGTTCCTTTGACTGGATAGGCTCCTTTTACTGATCACACTGCCGAAAACTTTCTTACACCATCCTCTGTGGTGGACACTACCAATACACAGGGCTTTTACTCTCAGTATTTTCTCACTTCTGCACAAAGTTCTAAGGTTTTTTCTGTATTTAAAAGTCATCGTTTATTAAAGGGGATCATCCTTTAAGGTAAAAATGGTTACCTTTCCCTGCTGTCCCCAGTGTCCCTCTCATGGGCTGCTCTCTTGGTCTGCAGCACAGTGGTTTTCATGGGTTTATGATGTGTAAAACACTTGTTTGCCAGTACCTGAGCCGGTCACTGGGCACAGCAGATGAGTTTGCCTTGTGTACAAGAGCTGCTGGGAAATGAGCAGTGACCACAATGACCTATATTCAAACTCAAAGTCAGTAGCAAAAACAGTGGCAAAAATGTCTGAGGTGGACAGTGCATGGTGCACTGTGTCCCAAGAATCTGATTTTTAAATGAAGGAAGTTTAAGGTGGGTTTACTATCTTCCAGATCAGATTCTTTTCCCTTTTGTAGGTGTCTCCTATTGTCAGAATTTTAAAAGTTAATGTTATGCTAGGGCTCAAAAAGGATATAAAACCAGTCTGTCTGCAATGAAATTGAGAACTGTTTGATGCAAGAAAGAGATCAAGGGATCTTATTACAGCCTCCTGGTTCCCTGATTTGATCTACACTGGAATTGACAGCAAACTTTGGCTCCTAAGCCATCCATCACAAGTCAGCCAGCCTCTGGGGGATTCTTATCTTCCCAGTTGAGATCATAGAGCCATAAACTGCCTGAGTAGCACACAGCGATCAGGGAACCTAGCCTGCAGTTTTTAATTTATCAGTGGATCATGATGCATTGATTGAATGCTTAAAAGCAGGCCTGTTTCAGTGTGCTCTAATATTAGAAAGCACTCTGTGCTATCTGATGAGAGACTCGCCTGGGCAATTAGCACATCTGAACAGGTGTGATGCTTTTGACTGTGGAAATAAACTGATTTTGTGGAACAAAATACATGGAACCTTTTTTTTTTTTTTTGGTTGGTTGGTTGGAGGGCTTTTTGTTGGTTTGTTTGTTTTTTAATTATAGTGAGAGGGAAGCAAAGTATTTTTTTTATATAAACCTATTTGTGATGACCATCTTCATCCTCTTGGCTCTCAAACTTCCTGTTGCAGTTCCAGTTTAGAACAGCTCTTCTACCTCATCTGGTAATGAAAGAAAATTCCAATTACAAGTTGATTTTTGTCTTGCTATTTTTTCTAATTGTGTTTCATGTAATTCTTGCCAGTAGAATTTTGTACCTTTACCATTTTTCACCATAATTTTCCTTTTTTCATTGGCAATCAAGGAGATGAAATGATAAAATATTGAGTATCCATCGCACACCTCAGAGCAAGAACCTTGTTCATCTGTTTGTGTATCTCTTTGTCACACCCAGTAGAAGCTCTGTTATACAGAGCAGAAAAGTTCATGGGAAATGCCCAGCCTAGGAGGGAGATTCCCTTGAGAAGCAAAGGAGGTGTTTTTGTTTGGTTTTTGATGCTCTATTGGAATACTCTGAACTAAACAGGAAGCAACAGGAAGGCTTTTAATGTAGTGATTCAGAATAGAAAAAGCATGGTCTTCTCTATTATTCAACTTCTAATACTTTTTCCAAAACCCATGATTGTTCCCAACATAATCTTGTACTTGCAGAGATACATAATGTAATTTCAGTGTAGTCCAAACAATGTTCCTCTGCCCAGCTGTCATTACCATGAACTTTCCCTGTCTTTTTTTTTTCCTGATTACAGCATAACCTCAAAAAGCGACCTTCCTTTAAAAGAAATGCATCATAGGCAATGGCCCAAGCAGTCTTGTACTCTGAGATATCAGAATGCTTTCAGTAAGACTTTCTAATTTTTTAAACTGGAAATTATATGCTTACTTTATTTTTTATTCATTTTTAGTTATTCAAAATAACCCATGTCAATAAGCATTGTTATAAAACTTCAGTGAAAAGGATCTGAACTCAGTTGCTTCTGCTCCATTCTGAGTTGCTATCAAGCATATTGGCCAACAGGAGGAAAATATCCTCAGGGATACTCCAAGCTTATAGACACAGAGCAGCTATAGCAGATATTCTAACCTCTGGGCAAGCACCAGGTTTGGTTCTGTTTTACATTAAGCAGGACAACGTTTCCTGGATAGAACATAGAGGATGAGCTTATCCCCAAGGGAGATTGTCTCCAATAACAGGCAGCCGAAGTGAGAGAGAGAGATTGCTGGACAAAATAATGGAGAGGAGCACAGGTGACTTCTTGACAGTTTGCTGTCCCACACTTCTCTCACCAGCACAGCAAGAGGCTGAAAAATAAAAGAATCTGCACTTTGTGAAATCAGATCCTCCCTCGTATGTTTTTGGGATGAGAGGAATGGCCTCAGGCTGTGCCAGGTGAGGTTTAGACTGGAAATTAGAATCAATTTCTTCACTGAAAGGGTGGTCAAGCATTAGAATAGGCTGCCCAGGGAAGGGATGAAATCACCATCCCTGAAACTGTCCAAAAGATGTGTGGATGTGTCACTGGGGGATATGGTTTTGTGGCGAACACAGGATTGCTGGGTTACAGTTGGATTCTTGGAGGTCTTTTCCAACCTTAAAGATTTCATGTTTTTTTGAAACACATAAAAACATGGTTTAAGAGTGTTATTATAGCTGAAAAGTCAAGCACCCAAAAGTCAAGTGATATCAAAATGAAGATGTGCACCGCTTTAATCTCTCCTGTGGTTATATGTCAAAAGACACATCTTCAATTGCAGTAAGAGAAGTTCCTCATTTCACACAAACTGTGCCCTCTGCCTGCTCTATGGATCACTCAAAGCCCTTGCTGTTGATGACACAGCAAATGGTCAGTGCTTCCATCCCCTGGGGCTCAGCACACAGCTCCACACTGAGCCTGCTGCCAGCTCCTCCTGCAATGGCGTTACTATGGCACTACTCACTGCACTCCCAGAGTTTCACAGTGATTCATGTCTCCTCCAGCTCCCTGTAGGTTTACTTATCATCATCTTAAAAGTGCACACTGATACTAAGGTAAAAAAATGCCAGGTTGTTTGGTTGGTTTTTTTTTTTTTTTCCCCATGTTTGTCAGATTATAAGACTTGTTTCCTCAAGGCACCCACCTCCAGCTGTGGGTGCTCAGCACTGGAACCAGGCTGCACTGGAACCAGGTGCTTAGGCTGGAACCAGATTCCAAGTCAGGTACAGCAAGTGGGGGGACACAAAACCAGAGCCTCCCCAGCAGCTTCAATCAACTACAGGCCAATACTTTCAGAATTACAAAGTGCAGTAATCTCATTCATCCTTTAATTGAGCACAAGAGGAATGGGTATCCCAGGGGATTAGTTACTCCTTGTAAAATCCATTCACCAAGTATCAAGTCTTACAGATTAGCGAAGCTGGATGAAAATAGAATTTTAAAATTGTTTTGGAACTCCTTATTAAAAGAACCTAATTAATTTAAAAAATTGTCTCCCTATTGACATTTCAAATCAATTTTGATCAATGGTAACCAAATCTAATTATTCATTGCACACTTAAGGGTTTCAAGATGGTTTTGAAGAACAAGAACCTATTATCAAAAAACATTACAATTGTATAATCCTTTCACTTGGATATCCCATAGTGGTGTGCTCAGACAGCAAGTTTTTGAGCTGCGCTGAGGCCTCTAAATGCCCATGAAAATCAGCATAAATTCAGGTGGTTTTGCTTTGAAATCTGTCTCCAGTGACTACAAAACAGGCAAGCCACAGTTCAGCCTGTGTTGAATTGAGGTGACAGTGGGTATTAGCAGGAAATCCAGCCTTTCCCTGTCAAAAAGGACCAGCTCTAGAGCATGTCAGACACCTGTACCTGTTCTCACAGAACAGGCCATCCCTTTCCCAGAGAAGCCCAAATTCCCATTTATAGCCTGACCAGATATAAAGACGGCAGAATGGCCTCGGAGTTGGATTCATCAGTTACTGGAGCCCTGCCTTGAGACACTGGGGGTCTGTTCTTCACAGTTTCTGGACATCCACACACTGTTCCTTGCTTCATTCCCCCTTTGCCTTCCAACACCTTCACACCAAACGCAGCTTCAGCAACGTTTCCTGTAGGTATCACCATGAGTGGCATTTGAATAAGTCAGCTAGAATTTTAGATGAGTCTTAAACGAATTTGGGTTCAATCCAGACCTGCAAATGCCTACATTAACAGAAGCTGCTCTCTCCAGCATCCCTAGCAAACCAGCAGGAGAGATTATGGAAATTTTCCTCACACATGCACACTGAAGTGGCTGGTCTGATACCAAGGCTTCTTACAGCTTTGGAAGTCAGCCCTGAGCACTCATATACAAAGATGTTTAGGTCTTCAGTTAATGTAAGTCACATCTCCCGCTATTCTCACTGGTAATTTTCTCTAGCTGCATTTCATCTCCTAGGCCTTGAACATTCCACTTTAGGCTCCTTTCCAGAAACACATAAAAACCATTATCATTCAGTTACAGCACAGGGAATAAAAGACTGGCTCACATCTTAGCAGTCATAACTAAAATCAACCTACTTTTTTTTTTTTTTTTTTTTTTTTTCCCTTTTTAAACTTCATCAGTCATGCACTTGCACAGTTCTCTAGGATTTTTCCTTTGGGCTCTAGAGTGAACTCCTGTTCCCCAGTGATGCTGAAATATCTAGAGTAATACTTTTAGTGTGCTCTTTCTAATACAATTTTGGAAACAAGAAAAAAAGGTTTAAAATAGCTGAGAACAGCCAGACAATATCAGACATAACAGAATTGCTATGATATTCATAATGTTAATCAACCCCTATCTTCCATCAAGATATTTTCTAGACCCTGCAAATATTTATTTTCATGCTAAACTGTATTCAGTATGAATTCATTCAAAAATTTCTAAGGCTCTGCTAGTTTTATAGATATTAAATTAAAAAAAATAATAAAAATTGGTAATTTCTGTATCAAATGCTAAAATTCTTTCAAATACTTTCAGTTACACTATGAATTATTCAACAATTGAAAAAGAAAGACCACAATCACTGCCGATATGACCTTGGAATATACACTTTCACACCAGTTAAAGATTTTTCCCATTAGGGACTTTCTATTCCTTTGTCCTAAAGCTTTGTCTCCAGATTCAGAATATAACCACCGAACTGAATTTAAGAGAGTATTTGTACTGCTATGGAGAATGTGGTGTGACTTTAGATCTCAGTAATCCAGACTTCTGTAGGGCTTCTTATGCTTTAAACACTCTTATTGTCTCATGCACTGGATGGCTTTTTAGAAGGTTTTTTGTATTGTTTATAACTATTGCAGAGTAAAGTCCTTCATTCTTAATTGCTTTAAAATATTAACTATTTAAATTCTGTATTAAAAATGTGTACATGGAATAAGTTATACATTTTCTCTGAGTGAAAGGATTAAATACACAAAGCTATATAACCACACCTGTATTTTTTCAACATACATGAGTAAAAGAAGCTACTGGTTAAGTGCATAGTACAAAATTTCTATTAAACTGTCTTGATAATTTTTAATACCAAGGGCTATTACAGCCTCTGAAACAGAGTTGCAATGCCCTCTACACACAGTTTGAATAAAAATCTTGTGACTTCAAACTTTCCATCAACAATATTGAATAAATGTAACTAAAACATGCCAGGATATGAACATGTGAACAGTTCTGCAGTCACTTGGAGTGTCTGAAGAGTGTCCAGTGCATGTCAGGTGCCAGAGCAGAGTTTATGACTGCTCACACCAACAACCTGCCAAGTGGCAATTGGGGCTGCTCCTCTTGTAACCAAGATGTGGCTCTGGAGATGGTTTTGGTGGCCTCATTTGTCCCAGTCTTGTGAAAGAAGTCCTCAAATCACATACAAGGAGCAAGAGGCTCAAGAAGCTCTTTGTGCCCTCAGAAAGGTGTGGTGAAGGTTATGCGTGCATCAGAGCCTTCAACACCTCCCTCAGTGTCTGTAGATACATCTACAGGCTTTGAATATTTTACCTACATCCTCTCAAGCCAGAACATGAAAATAATAAAATGGTTTAAATTCTGTTTTTTTCTGGGCATGGATATAGCACAAGCCTCTCTTTCTCTCTTCATTCACCCTTGACCCCCCAATACATCTTAAAGCTCTGCCAAGATATCTAGGTTACTGAATATGAGATAAACTGCCTGCTAGGTATTGTTCCCTGTGGACTTTGGACCCATTAGCAGGACAAATGATCTGCAATTAACATGCTCAGAAGCCTTGATTTGGGGAAGGGGGAGTGGAGGGGACAGGGGGATTGAGAGGAAGAAAGAAAATGAAGAAGGTAATTTCAATGCTTCTTTTTTTCTCTAAGGACTTGTTTGTCTGTGTAGGTAGAGTGTATTTAGCATAGCTGGAACTGACCTTTTGATCAGGCTCTTCTTTATACTTGGATAAACTGGCAAATAGCTCCGTGATCCTTAGATGAAACATGCACTTCTATCCAGTAAAAAATATACAATTTCTACAATCACACAGGTGTATCTATGCTTGTAAATGTAATTCCCATTTGTAATTAAAAAACAGATCTGCAAAGGCTTTCAAACATGACCTCAGTAACTAGGTACACAGTAAAACTCAGGTGTTACCTTCATGTTGTAAATTCTAATACTTAGCCTCTAAAATCTGTATTATTTAAATTCTATTTACAACATTTTATTCATATCACAATTATTTACAAATTGATAAGTATGAAGAGTATTTTCCCTTTGCCTAACTTATTCTCTGGCAATGTTCTACTTTAACTGAACCCTGTGTTTCTTTTATACACCTGATCAATGTCTAGTTTGTGTAATTTTGGCACTTTTTGTTCTTACATCCCTAAAAATTCTACCTTTAACTCAATACTCAGCTGATTAATTCCCTACACCTAATATTTAATTATAAACAGTGATAAGTCAACAAAATAAATTCTATAATGATCTTCTTGCCTCTCCCGTGCTCACCTACTACCTACAAGGTCTTTTCTTGCAGGGCCATTTGCTTTTAATATAATCTTGAATGGCCCAGTGAAATTGAGAAAGGCTGACCTAAATATCCAGTGGCTAGTTCACGTCTTTGACTCAACCAGAGCAAAAATTTGAACCTTTAAAATACCAGGCCACACAGGTGTCCTGGCTAATGGGCTAATTAGCCATCCTGGGATAATTTCTGGCCCCTTCTGGATCTTTTTTTCTAGCCCTTACTAGTGGATTTTTAATTAAAACATGCTCATGAAAACCTTAGTCAGACAACACAGCATTTTCAAACAGAAAAGTGTTCCCTTGAAAAACTCCTGTTCAGCTGTGGTTGCCATGGATAAGGATGTAAATCTTTCACATGCATAAAATCATATAGATTATCCAGCTCTCCTTTTACTTTGCCTAGCATGTTTTTCACATCTAAATGGGCATCATAAAAAGACTTAGCTCCAGCAATTAAGGACATGCTGAACCTCAATGTGTTAATCACTGGGCTGAATTTTTCAGTTCTGTAATTTCCAATGTCATTATTTCATGAAGCCTCACAACCACCTCCAGACACATTAGCAAGGGAGAGCTGATATTCTACCCTCTCAGCCACCATTCAATATCTTTAGAATTCCTTACCAAAAAGATCTAAATATGCCCTTACAGAAATAATTTGTTGATATCGTTTTTTTTTTCAAAACTATCAAGTCCTACAGTTCTGTTTGAGCCCCACAATATCCCTGACTTCAGGAATGGAGTAATTTCTCTAGTCTTTCTAGAAATTTTCACAAATGACTTGCACACTTTAGGATTTCTTTTTCCATAGTTCAGAAACTTACTGAAAACATGATAAGAAAAACCACAATCAAAACAACCTCATGAGGTTGGTAGAGCTAAACATGGATGCTTAAATTTATTACAGGAACTATTGAAAATCTTGGCAATTGTCTCGATAAAATTACTGTGAACCAGCAAGGAAGCTGTATGTGACATGTTATTTACACTGTGATACTCTTTTTCATCTAATTTGCACACAGACTCAAGCCTTGCCATTTTTGCACTTCATTAACAAAATTCATTATATCTAATACACATTACTTCAATCTGTCTGCTCCTGGGGCTTTAAGACAGATCTGTGGATCTTTGTTATGTGAAGCCTACTACAAAACTGTAAAATACAGCCAGGCAGGGAATGCCTTGCACTTCCCAGTCCTGAGAATTGCTACTTGAGTTATCTCCAAATGCCGAATTCATCTACTGATTGACTCTTTACTCTTTCCTTGACACCTGACTCCTGTCTTTACTGAATTTGTATATTCAAGGATTTCTTCCTGTCTTCCACGAATGCCCTTTCTTGTCCTGATTTTTCACATCGCTTCAAATGCTTTTGAACAAATATCATTATTTTGCTAATCCTTTGCATGGAGTGGCTATGAGAATTTTAATTTCCTTTTAAAGTCTGCATGGTATTTGATCATAAATTCACAGGAACTATGCAAATCATTCCTTGCAGAGCTGCACCGATTCCCAGTAATATCACTGCTGTTTTGTATTTTGACGTACAACTTGTTCTCTTGCTGTGCCTGCCATTTGCTGCTTTACCTTCAGTTGTTTTGCAGTTCTCTGCTAATTTTGATGACCTTTTTCCTTGTTCCCACTACTAGCTTTTAAAGCCAGATGGTTTGCATAACCCATGAGAATATACTAATTTATGTTTCAGCACTTTCATTTCTCATCTTGTCCTTTCCACAGAACGCTTTTCCCTCCTTTTTTGTTTCTCCCCTTTTAGTTCTCAGATTTCTCTCAGTGTCATCAAAATTTATTTTTCTGAGGTAAAGGGACCTTCTGGCTTAGCGAAACCACTCTCCTGCAAGACATAAACTGTCACACAACAGACCTCAAGAGCAGAAATGTTCAAAAAGACCATCCAGCATCAATAATTTTTTTTTGAAATTTCTGTTTTCTGAATCAAGTACTGCACTTTTTGGATCTGAGTTGCCAACCTTAACCACAAAGGAAAGGAGGTAACTTTGCACCAGTTCTAGAAGCAATGATTTTTTTCCAGCACAGAGGTTTATGTTTTTCCCACAGAGTAAAACTGAGAGGATAAGAGTTGGCTGCAGGTGTGCCCCTTGTTCTCCCCATGAGCTCCCACCCAGCCCCCCTGTCCCAAATCTTGGAAGAGAGCAAGGTCTCTGCTCTTCCAGGTTTAATCTGTTCTGTGGACTTTTGGTATTTGCTTTTCTGCTCTATGGCAAAGCCACTTCATGTGCTAGAATTTTTACTCTCTTTAAATACTTCAAGTGTCAGTCTGGTTAAAGACAGAGATAAAGCATGTCAGGTATAGTTAGAGCTGTTTACCTGAAGTATGAAGAAGGTTGTGGGAATCTGAAACTCCAGGGAGGAATAAAGTAGACTTTTAGGTGCCAGAGGGGTCTGGGACCAACATTGCTTGGTGTGGCATGAAACTGGCTGTCCTGGCCAAAACCACATCCCCATGTATGGAAACACGGCACCTGTGCTGTGTCACCTTGGTGACTGCGACTGCTGTGCTAAAGGCTGAGTATTGCTACAGTGAATTTGTGAGAAAAGGAGAGCCTGTTAACCAGGAGGGACTCCATGAGCTTGAGACTCCTGATCCCTCCTGGCAACTGGACTGACACTCCCACTTGGGTGGAGTGACTCTGGGACAGGAGGAGGAGGAGGAGGATGAACATGTCACACATGTGGATGTCTCCCAGGCAAATTTACTGAGGTGTTTACCTGAAGGCTCATTAAATCCTTTAAATCCATTAAATCAAATAATTTTCTGTGGAGAAAGCATTGGTACACAAACAGCTGCCGAGGAGGCCACAGGGAGGATCCACTCAGCCGGCTAATGTTTCAGGACAAAACTTTGATAGAGTGAACTGGTTTCAAAGAACCCCAGAATTTTTAGGGTTGGAAGGGACATTTGGAAATCACCTTGTCCAACCTCTCTGCCAAAGCAAGGTCACCCGGAGCAGGTGATACAGGAACGTGTCCTGGAGGGTTTGGAACGTCTCCAGAGAGAGAGACTCCGTGACCTCCGTGGGCAGCCTGTTCCAGTGCTCTGACACCCTCAACGTAAAGAAGTTCTCCCGCTTGTTGAGGTGAAACTTCTCGTGTTTCAGTTTATGGCCATTGCCCCTGTACGGCTCCATCGTTTCCCCGTACAGGTGTGTGAAACACGGGCATTAACTCCCTCCCCATGCCCTGCCATCTTTACGGGGGCTGCCGGCGGAGGCAGGATCCCGGCCTCCGGCAGGGCCGGCGAGGCTCAGGGGGCCGGGGGAGCCCCAGCGCTGCCCTTGCCGGGGGGAGCCGCTTCTGCACGGTCCCGGCGGGGCGGGCAGGGCGGAGCGGGCGGCGGGGAGCGCTCCCACCTCACGGCTGCCGGGCGGGCCGGGGCGGGGCCGAGGGCGGGCGGCAGCGGTCGCTGTCCTGGGTGTTGAATCTGCTGCGGCTGCCGGAGCCGGGAGCGGCCGCGGGAGGCACAGGGCGGCCGGG
>VXBU01011434.1:650048-675944 GCA_013400315.1 Bombycilla garrulus | reverse complement strand
GGCCCCGGCGGCCGCGCCCGCACGGCGGCCCGTCCCTCTCCACCGGCTCCGGATAAGCGGAGGTCCCTCACCGCCGGCTCCGCAGACGGAGCTCCGTCCTCTGCTCCCTCACCGCCGGTTCCGAATAAGCGGCCCCGTCCGCCGGTGCCTCAGCACCGCCTCCCGCTGCCTGTCCCCGTCCCCCGGTGTTTGACCGCCCGCTCCCAGCCCCTCGCACCTCCTGCCCCCGCCGCTCCGCCCGCGGCCCCTGCCCCAGCGGCGCGTCCCGTCCCGGGGGCCGCCTCTGCGGGGCCGCTCTCACCCGCCGTGCCCGCATGCGGAAAACTTCCGCCAGGGCTCGCGAGGCCCCTAAAATCGAGGTGCGCTGGTGACGAGTCCCCGAAAATGCTTCCAGCCTCCACGTATTTAACCCTTCTCTCGGCTTGTTGGATTCAGCCCACTGAACTGCCCTTATAGTTGGAGGGGACAGGAAATCACCGGGCCACGATCCCCCAGATGCAGCCTGTGGTGGAGTCCCCCCTCCAACTCATGCTGCTGGAGGTGGAAGTCAGCACTGGCTCCGGGTTAAGGCTCTTTCAGAGCTGTCAGAAAATCCCCAGTGCGGATCATTAAATAGCCGCTTTCTGTTGATACATTCTCGACCGACCCCTTCTTCATTTGGAAGGTACCATCTGCGCTAAATATCCCCACCTGCGAAGTGACCCACACCGGCATGAAGGGATCCTGACAACAAACTCTGTGTGTTTCAAATCGATGCAATTCTCCTGTGACACTCTCCCTGGCAGTCCTTTCCTTGCACTGAGACACTCAGCACTGTATGCCCTGCTGAATTGCCCGTTAATATTAATATCTATTAATAGAGTCTGTCTCATTTCACTTACAGTATCTTCCCAAAGCTCACTTTAAGACAAGAAGGTCATGACTAGGAGAATTTTGTATTTTTTCCCATTTGAATGTCTACCTAGGGCGGTTATGGAGATCAGAGTGAAAGCTACACAAACTACCCCTAAGAAATCTTTTTCTAAGGCAAAAAATTAAATTCCTTTAAGTAACAGAGGAAGCCTTCCAGAGGAATATTGCTGCAGTTTTCCTCATGTACATTCTGTTTATTAAGAAAGAATTAAAATCAGCTGACCGTGTTTTTAATGATGCTTCAGTTAAGTGGCAATAAAAATGAGCTATTATAGTGAAGGTAGTGATGCAAGATTTTAAGGAGAAATGGTTTGGACTGGATTTATCTGTCCCTCCTCTCTCCTGGTTGCTATAGATATAGACTGCTTCTCCTAATATGCTGAAGAGAAAGCTTGCATAAAAATATTGCAAGTAATAGCTGTAATTTTTACTGTTAATAATGCAATAGTCTGCATTGTGCTTTCAAAGTAGTCAGATTTTGATTCTCTCTCCCTAAACACAAACTGCAAATCAGTTTGGGTCACAGAGTATTTTTTCCAGTTCGTTGTAGCTGAACCACAAAAACAATGTGTGTGTTACTTCCCTCCAGCTCCCCTGCTCTGCTGCCTCGGCAAGGATCCCTGCCTGCCAGTTAAGGCTGTCCTTGCATGGAAGGGACTGGGGGAAGAGCAGCCTTGATTTTACACAGTGAATCCACTGCTCTGGGGGTATAATTTGGAGGCATTTCAACGGCAGCAAAACAAGCTGAGCCTCCCTACTGCTTGCTGGGATAGGGACCTCACTGATACCTCACAGATCTCTGTGAAGGATGGGAAGGGATTGATTGTGTTTGACAAGGTGCAGGAAAATGTTTGCATTGCTCGAAGTGAAACAGGTTTGGCTGTCTCTTCCATTAGAGTTCCTTTATTTCTTTTATTGACCAGTGTTTCAGATCTCATTAATCTTGAGTTCAAACTATTTATTATTGTAGATTCTATTCAGTTTTGGAGTACAATTTTTAGACACAATCAGGAGAGAACTGTAATTGTACAAGGCGTCTATTTAGGGATTATTTGTGGTTATATGTGAGAGATACTAATTTGATTTCTTCTTGTGCCCTGTCCCATCTTCTTTAATTGAAAATTGAAGACAGATAAGTACATTATGAGACCTCTAAAATGTGTGCTGAAAGCTATCTTAAAAGCAAAGTAATTATAGAAACACATTTTTATTGGGATTTTTTCCCCGTTATTTCAGGAACTCTTCCTAAAAGTTGTTTCAGAAACAGAAGTTCATGACCCTTACCATTTCAGGAGATGGATGCATCCAATTTCATTCTTTCCCTATTTTTTATGGTCAGCTTTTGTCTGCACCTTCCAGTATAGTGAGCATCTCTAAATGTTGACCTTTATTTTGCAACATAATTACAAATTTATTTAAGAAATTAGAAGATTTAAAGTTGGAGTTAACTAAGACACAGGAGTTTGATTTCTGCTTCTTCTTCCTCTATAATTCATGAAACTTTGTAGATTGTTCCTGTGAGGACGTGTTTTATTAAGGTGCAATTACCGACAGAAGCATGTATTCTTCCATTTCTTGACATTTACCTTTCATCATTCATCATTTTGTGATGATTTATAGTAACATTTCAAATGTGAAGAAATAAGGAAGAGTACAGTCTCTCTATTTCTTGCCTAGGTCTAGGCCCAGAGAGAGATTCTGATCTTTTCCACAGAAAAAAAAATCAACTGAGTACTTAGCAGTATTCATTAGTCTTTAATGAAACACTGGGGTTGGGAGTTTAATATTCTAAAGAAATCTTTATTCATTTATAAGACACAGTTCATTTAAGTTTATGGAGCTTCTTTTTTAAGTGTCTTACAAAGTAATCATCTGTGGAAAAATACATCCTGATAATGTTTGCTCATTTCCAAAGGTTTGGGTTATTCCATTCTTCTGTTGATGGTCATAACACTAAGCAGTCTCTTCAAGAAAAAACTATAGCTCCAACTACTGAAATATTTTCACTGTACAGCTTTTTAAGTAGACCAGTTGATTCAGAAAGTTGCAGTGGTATTTTATTTTAATTTTAGGTGGGCTGGGTGAGATGAAGAACTTGATAGCAAAGTAAGCTGTGAGCATTCTTAATCACGTTCTTTGATTAGTACTGAAACACTGGTACTTTATAGCAGAGATTGTCCTCATATGTTTCAGAAAAGAGTAAATGTGCTTGCTGCAGTGCCTTCACATTGACCTCTAATGTGTAAAATGATGCTTATAACCTTCAGTGAATATAATTTTGCAATATAATTTGATCTTTTGTACTGTGTGCAATTCCTTTTTTCAGTATGCATTTTCCTGTTAAATGAGTACATTGATATGTTGTGGAAATTTCCAGAAACATTTGTTCCACACTCATTGTAAATTTGTTCCATATTCTGTGTAAAAGTTCCTTCAGAGTTGTATTGAATTAATCACAGGCAGAATTTTTGTCTGTCAAATGAGCGTGAATTTAGTTTTTGACTTGCTAACAAAAAGACAAGTCACATTTCAGCTTATAAATATGAAATATACTCCTAAATCTTTAGCTGTGAATTCCTGACATATACAGTGAGCAAAGACAGTGTCTTACATTTCTCTAGGATTTAAGAATAATTGAGGATAGAAACTTTACTTAAAGACTTAAAAATGTTGCATGTTAAGTTTAGTACTTTCATAAAGTACTGTGTATATATTTTACCATTGAAAAAATATTTTAGAGGTGGGTTAGGAGTTCCAAATGGCTAAAGTTGATCAGAATTAAGAAACTGCAAGAGCAGGGAATTCAGTTACTACTGGTGAAAAGTATTTCTCCAGTGTTGATTCTTAAATTGCAAGAGAGTGAAATAAAGAGAAGGACAGGTGAAAAAAAATATTTATTTCTATTTTTTGCATTTAATTCAGCATTTCAAACACTGTCCAAAGGAGGCAGCGACAGAGAGCTTTTGTCTATGGATGTTGCCTGGGGAATAGCAAAGAAGTGTATCTTGGTTTAGTTCTTGTTGGGTGGATGCTACCTTAACAAAACTACCATAGCTGTTCTTCTCAGCCATCACTGTTCACTGCGTTGAAGATCCATGAGAACAGAAGTTCTGCTTCTTGCAGCAATTGAGCTGAAGTCAATGTCAACCTTCCCATTGACTTCAGTGGCATTTGGATCAAAGTTCTGGTTTGAGGCTTGTAGCAGACTGGCTGAGAAAGCAAGAGAGTTGGAGTGTTACCATCTGTTCAGTACAAAAAAAAAAAAAATTGCCTGACTTTCCAGCTGCATTAATTTGAAACTTCTCATAGGTACTCCATTTTTTTAATGACGTCTTTATTTGATGTAATTTCTGATGGTGGAGCGTAATTCATGATATAATACTAGAAAATAAAAATATCAGCAAAATAATTTAATTAAGACAAGGCTGTGTGCTCAGAATGTGAAGGATTCAGTGTAGGAAACTGGATTCTTCCCTTCATCAAAAATATTTTTGCATATCCTAGACATGTTTCTTGAGTTACTTTATAAAGCAGCTTTAAGGTAGATTGATATCAAAGCATATCTGTCTGTCAGTTCCACAGAATTACAGGTGAGAACATGCATTAATATTATTGGCATCATGCCATGACTGTTCTACAATAGCTTTTTTACTGTAACTTCTTTGTCTTCAAAGTTGCAAGTGGACAGGAAGGGAATTATTTCTCTATCAGTCAAAGGAAGCAGTTGCAGGGTGCTCTTAAGGTTGTTCATAGGATGGGATTTCTTGGGAGTGTTTTTTTCTGTTCATTTGTTTTACTGACTAAGAGAAAACAGAGAAGTTTTTTTTTGCAAGATAAGCTTTTCTCTGCCTCCTACCTGAGTGAGTCCCAGCACTTGTAAAGTTCACCACCCCACGCCATCATAGTGCCGTGACGTCAGGCAGCCTGCTGGGCGGGAATTGCGTTCCTCCTGGTGCTTGGATCCTGGAACATTTGGGCAGTTCCTCCCCAGCTGCCCAGGGCAGGTCATGTTGACACTCTGCTGATAGACAGGCTGTGGCCTGTGTACTTTGTGACTCTGAGCAGCGTGGGTTATAGACAGCGCTGTGCTGAGACTGCCACGGGCAGGAAAGTGCAGCTGCAGTCCTGAGGGTGCTGAGCTCACTGAGAAGCAGGAGCTGAGGTCCCCTGTGTCAGTCAGATTTCCACTGCCTGGAAAGAGAGCAAAAGAACATGAGCTCAGATGTAGGTGGTTGCCATCATTCATATGTGTCCAAATCCAATAGAAGACTTGTGCAAGTCAAAAGGCAGTGTGTATTCCAGCTGCCTGAGAATGATACATACTTCGGTCTCATCCCACTGACAATATAGCCTAAAATTTAGCTAAATTTTCTGCAGTTACTTGTATATCTACTATCTTGCTAAAACCTGTGTTGGTGTTTACAGGCAGATTTGGGAGGAAATTCAGTAACTGGAGGAAAAATTGTCTTGGTTTTGGTCATAAATTTGGCAGAGGATTAAAAGTCTCCAAGAGGCAAATTCTCTGCTATCTTCCATCACAGGAATGCTGAACTGGATGTGTATTTGGTTGGGCTCAGCATGGTCGTTATTAGTTAATCGAGGAAGGCAGTGAGTAATATTGTTGTTGGTCAAACAGTTTTGTATTTGCAAATGAGGAGTAAGCAGGTGAAAATTCAGATGAAGAAGGGAAGCAAGCAGAAGAGAAGCCAAGGAACAGAGAGAGGCATGTTGGAATGTGGATGTTTAAAGGATGGAATGAGAAATTAATTCTCTAGAATATGAGATCAGAAATGGAGATTATATGTGAGTTATATGTGATCTGTAAAGATGTAAATTTAAGATTAAATGGAGTTACTTTTTCTTTTGGAAGAAACAGTCAATTGCAGCAGCAAACCTGAGATGTTCAGTGGATCAGTTTTAAGGCATGAGAAAATGGAGGAAGGTGACTACAAGGATAAGGGATTTGCAAAATAAAACTATTAACTCACTCTTTCAGGCCAAAGTTGTGGCAAAAGAATGGAGTCAAGAAGTCTGGGAATAAAAAGGATTTCTTTCTCTTAGTGTAAGGGTTTGGAATCATGTAACTAAATGTAATTACTTGAGCTAATCACTCTAGGCTCCTTTTAACCTATTTCTAGTTTATAAATTTCAATTAATTTTACCCAATCGTACATATCTAACGCAGGTCAGATAAGTGTCTCCCTGAGTGTAGCTATTGCTTTCCAATTAGTGTTATCCTAATACATTTCCTAGGCTAGGGCAAGTATCTCTAAATATCTACATTGTAGGTACTGCATTTCAGCTCTTCAAAAATCAGTTTAACCCTCAGGTTAAACTCAGAGAGAGCTAAACACATTTAGAGAGTGATTCACCTGTCTCTTCCCCACTAGGTGAGACTAATGAAGTAGCTTAAACTAAAGTTGAGGGTTGGTTGAGGATCACCAGCTACATTTCTTCAAAACCTTTCTGAGATCTACAGGTCTTGCCAATGAGTTTAGGGAGGTTCTGCGAGTAGTCAAGCAGGTTTGTCACATAAGGGACTGAAGTGAGGTGGCTGATGGATACTTGGAACACTTGAAAGAAAATTCTCTGTGAAGATCAGCCTCTGGTAATTGCAAACAAGTGAAGGTGACCTCCAAATGGGACAGAGGAGAAATGTGCATAACAGAATGAGCAAGCAAAGGGAAGAAAGCAGGTAAATGTGCAGGAGGTCTGCTAGTCTGTTCAGTACAAAGGCAGGAGGGGAGTCTGCTATTGGAGAGCTGAAGGAAGGGGACCATGGAGACATGAGTTATGGACAGTCAAGTGAAAGCACGAAGGGAATGGATGCTAATGTGTACATACATTAATGAGCTTTCTTCTGTGAGTTTTAGGACCTTTATTTGTTAGGTGGTGGAAGGATTCTGTATCTACCTAAAGCATTCCACAGTGTCAATACATTGCTGCATTTCCAGTAAGAGTTTGCCATTCAGAACAGCTGTACTCATCCAGCAATTAGAGGATTAGAGGTACTTAACTTTATAGATTTTATTCCTTTAGAGAAGGAATTTCTTGAGAAGTAGCTTAGTAAATTACTGCATCTTACTGTGGTTTTTTTCCCCTATAGTTTGTTTCAGCAAATGGTACTTAAGTACCAAACACAGTTTGTTGATACCCAGTCTCTCTGGACAGAGAGTTAGTGCTTACAGTGCCTACCTATTTTGCTTCCAAGTAACACATTGATTAAACAAGCTGTTTTTACATGTGAAATGAGTAACTAGAAGTTTGATGGGAAGTACAGCTGGTTGTAGTGGGTGTAAGGTCGCTTCTTTCAGTCACAGCTTAGCAGCATGCAATAAGCTTGAAGTTACATAAGCTTGAAGTCACAGCAGCAAGCACAAGGTAATGTGCAGAGATAGATGTGCCTCCCAAAATGTCACATACTTCCAGATGTCCTCAAAGAAAAAAATGCAGCAGGAACCAAACATACACTACGTATTGCAATGAACTTTCCAAGTTTAAAAGTATCCAGATACATGTAACCCCCCCTTTTTTACTCCCTCGTCCCTAATTAATCTTTGATCTGTCAAGTTTGAACCTCAACATATTCTACAAAGTACCTCATGAAAATCAGTCTTGGATGCTGAGTGAGGTGTTTTGAATTTCTGGTGCACAGAAATCTTCTAGTCACATTACTCTGCAGGACATAATTACCTGTCTGTCAGTTGCTGCCCTAAAAGGGGTAAAGATTTTATAACCTCTTTCTCTTACTATTCTGCTCTGCACCAAGAGTAGAAGTTGTCTTTTCTCTACAACTTTTTTAGTTGCTTGATACAATTCAATTAAACTCAGAGCAGTTGTTTGAGGCAACAGCTTTAGCGAGGGTCATGCTTCATCTTCAGGCCTGAGGAAGAGTTTGTGTGCTAAGCAATTGTCTGTGTTTCTTCAGCTACTACCAGCCTGCAGCTTTGCAGTACAAAATGGCAGTAACAAAATTTTATGCTGTTCCTGACAGTGACTGTTGATCTTGCTTTTGTAAAGCATATTGGTTTGGAAGAAATAATAATAAAAAAAGGCCTGAACCACAGCCTTGCTCACAAGCAGTGAAACCAATTCTGGTATTAGTGCTGGTGTCCACAATATGGCAACAGAGGGTAGGATTAGTTTATGCCACTATTTCTCCTAAGGTCTCAAAGGCATGAAATCTTGACTTGTGTCTGTGTAAAAGATAGTCTCCTATTAACCTGGCTTCTCTTACAGAGCAGATTTATAAGTCAGACATTACATTGTGTTTGCACTTCAGCGCTGAATTAAAATAAAATAGCATCAAAGATTATAGGCCTTGATTAATGTGGATAGATCACCACCAAATAATGTGAATGTCTTTTGTATTTTTTTGAAGAATGTATGCATTAATTTTTATTTCTCTTGGGAGAACGGTTTGTTATAATTTTAATTTGCGGTGTGGAATACTTTATATATAAAATATTTGCATTTCAGCTTTATTTGATATACCTGATGTGATAGATCTTAACTATCAAATGTCTTCAGTGAGCTATTACTCATGAAATCTTCCTTCCTGTTCTAGATTGCAGCAAAGCTCAGCAGTCTCAGTATGTAGTCAGTCAGTGCCTTACTCAAACTAACCAAATCTTCTCCAAGCCTCTTCTGAGACCCGGCCAGACCTCCCAGCCCAGCTTCTCAGCTAAGCACTGCCTCTTTTCTTCATGGCATCCATCTGTGCATTTTCCAGCTCCTTCCATTTTTTGGAGATGGCTGTAGTCACTGGTGACTGTCGTGATTCTTACTTTAATGTCCTCAAGGAAGAAGAAAAAGGAGGGGAAAAGGAAATTTGGGAATAAGTCATCTGTCATGATTTTTTTTGAGATAGCTGAATATTAATGAAAACAAGATACCAAGGTAAATATCATCAAGCATTTAGGTAGGTCACCTTGGAGGTAGTGACACACTTGACAGACATAACTCCACCCCAAATATTTTTCAGCACAGAGTATTCATTAAATTTTGATTTTTGCTTGGTCTATATTTAAGAAGTATCTGTTTGGCTAGGTTTGTTTTGTTTTGCTCCTTTGTTGTTGTTGTTGTTTTCTCCTCTTGAAAAGTGGGGTCAGCTTCTGCAAATTTGTCTTACCTCAGTTTTAAAGCTGTTAAAATATTCTTGGTAGTACTACCTACCTGGAAATTTATTTTAGTTTACTACATCAGCTCATAATTACAGTTTATCAACATATGTTAGATGTTGGGGATAAATTCCAAGGGAAAAAGCAGCTATAAAAATTGTATATTCAGAATAAATGTGACAAGAATGAAAACTAAAATTTTGAAGGAAAACCCAAAGTTAACTGATGCTGTCTGGTGAATTTCCATCGTAAGAGCTGCAGAAAATTAAAACAATCATGTTCTTTGGAAGCAATCACTCACTCTTTCAGACAATATAAAATGTATAATGCTATAATCAAGTGGCATTTGAAAAGCAGAATGGGAAGGTTGTTTTAGTACTATATGTGCTGGGTTTTATGCTGCCCAACAAAGATCTAGGGGTGAGGGAGGGTTATTTTCTGTCCATTTGCTTTTGTTTCTCTGAGTAACACCTGCTCTAACAAGTTTGTAATCTGAAAGTAAATAACTGAGCAGGGAGGAGGAAATGGACACAACACTCAGGCTTGAGAATAAACAGCTGTCAAATGGCTGCTGTTTCAGAAAGCTTTGATGGAAGATGTGATTCAGCTTGAATGAAGGAACTGGTCACACCCAGTTGTCAAACTTTCCTAATTGAAGAATTACTTGGGAGAATTCTAGAACGATATGTTATCCTCTTCAGATTATGGAACTTTTTCACAGTTTAGCAGGTAGGGAAGATCTCTGAAAGGATCAGTTACCCACTGATGGGGTGGCTACGCAGGTTCTAAAATGAGTGTGGTTGTGTTTCTTGCTCTGAACATGCCAGTGCTGTGCATTAAAAGGTGATGTGCTTCCCCTAACTCTGCATGAAAATGCCAGAATCTGAATTCACATTACATATATTTGGCCACTTAAAACTCTTGTCATTCAGTGTCTTTCTTTCTGACTATCTGGAATTAGAATAATATCAACTTGCTTTCAGACGAAAGTTCATCCCTCACAGAGAGACTCTGCTATCAAGATTACTGTGGTAAAATGCAAAATTTAATGAGTAGCTTCACCAGCTTTCCTGAATTTGATTCTGTGTTTGTTGTAAATTAGAGGGGTTGTGGCTTCAGTTCCTTTTGATGCCACTGGTATTAGTCCAAGGTTGCTGGATTTAAGGCTATTTAAGACATCAAATATTTAAACAGGGCTTGCCTGATTTTATAGAATATGTTTAGCTCTATTTAAGACAAGGCGTTACCAAATAAGTATTTGAACATTTTCTTTCTAGTCAGTTTTCCATTGTCTCTGTTTCAGTCTGGAAAATAGACTTGACTCAGGAGCTCCCGTATTTTCCTTCTATTTGACAAAAATACTCTGCTTAATTCATGGTATGGGGAATTCTTCTTGCCAAGTGATGGGCTGTGGTGGTGTGATGGAGTTCCATTTTACAGCCCTGATCCCACAGAATGGGGTGTGAGTGTTACCTTGTATGGGAATGTCACTCTGGGAAGCAGAGGGCAGTGCTCTGCTGCCACAACTAAGTCACCTCCCCAAGCTTAGGCAATGTTCATGTTCAAATGAAGAGCAACTGTTCTGAAAAGCAAGTGTTCAACTCTATGCAGAGTTCAGTAAAACAACTATGACACAAAAGAATAGGTGCAGAGAAAGATCGCATAACATTCCATAACCTGTAATCTTTAGCTGACTGTCACAGTAAAGTGATTATCAGAATGATTAATTACATTTCCCAGAGACAGATTATTTTTGGTCAAGTCTCATGCCCCAAAATGGATACTGACTTTACATGAAGAACTTGCTTTCTTCTGTGGTTTCTCTTGGGAGAAGGCTCCTTCATATATGGGATTTCTACCCACCTTCCAGCCCTTCAGCTCCTCTCTGCTGTGCTAACAGAACTCTATTTTACCAGCTTTGTCATTGCCATGGAACTCTTGGAAAACCCTTCCCAGTTGTACAGATATCAACTAAACACCAGTTTTAGGAAAAAAAAAAAACCAAAACAAAAAAACCCAAAAAAACCCCAAACAAAACAAAACTACCCAAACCCCCCCAAAAAACTCCAAACCAAACAAACAACAACAAAAAAAGAATCCCCTGAACCATTTACAGACTGCCAGTACAGCTCTTCCTGAACACACATTATTAAGCTGGGAGTCAGAGTACTCTAATAATTATCTGCTATGCTGGAGTCAGTATGCAACAGCTCTTTTTCTTAGCCTTTGTAAGTAAAAGTTGAACTGGCAGTTCTGTTGGAAATAGATTAATTTCAGTAGTTTCTTAGCACTTCTTCATTCCACAGTATTTTACATGGTATTTATTAATAATTTATTTTTAGTCACGTTTCATTTGTGAATAATGTGTGTCAGCTATTATGATATATTTTTTTCACTTCATAAATCAAAGGAGAGCTATTTCTGTAATAGTTTATTACCCAAAAGCTGTGATCAATTCTCTCTGTTTAATTTTAGTACTGATTGCCAATGCAAAGAATTAAGCATGTGCCCAACTGTAAGTAAATGCAATTGTCCCTTAGTAGACATGAGTGTTCACTCTTTATACTTTCAGCATGGAAAAATATAGGGCACAGCGGTTTTCATTATTCTTTCAGTTTTTGTAGAATCTGGACCTTTATTTCACTCATTTAGTTGGTAGTTTGTGCACTTTTATGACATCAAAATTTTACACACTAGAAAAACCTGTAATTCAAACTTGGTAGTGCTGTCCCTGGCATACACAATCAAGATTACTCAAAGAATTCATTGCATTTCCAAGTAAGTTAGAACAGGGTTTCTAAAATGAGATTAGATAGAAATTCCTAAAATTGCCTTGAATCTGCTGTTTGGAGTGCCTTGTGCAATAAAAATCCTTTGTGTATTTCACTTACTTTTTAAAATTTGATATGGCACAAATCTAGATGAGCTAGAAGGTTTTCATTCTTCTCCAATGAGTAGGTGCCTGCTGACATCCAGGAAGAACTGTAAAACCTACATTTGGGAAGATGCAAATGAACTGAATATTTCTCTGAAACCAGATTGGTGCCAAAAATCCTCTAACTGGTGCTTTACAACTGCATGAGAACTGAGAGAGGTTATTCCTCCTTTTCCAAAGATGATCCTCAGTATGCATATTGCCAATGCTTCCCCAGAAAAATGACTTGAGCTCTGGACCTTACTTTACAGAACAGTGAGGTAATTGCATAGTTACAGAAAAAATAAATAGAAATTACTGTCAGAATCCCCAGGTGCCTGATGAATGAATTTTGTATTCACTCTGCAATTTCTCAGTTCATATATTAGCTGTATGTAGTTATTCTCCATATGTGACAAATTGGGGATAGCTTTTTATCCTTGGTTTCATCTCAGGAGGTGAGAACTTATTTCTGCAAATATATCTTTTTGCAAGTGTAAGCTTTTTTTTTTTATTTTTTAAATGAAGATGATAACTTGCTCTAGGATAAAAAAACTATTAGGGGATTTTCCTTAGAGACCATGGAGAATTCTCTCCTCACAAGACAGACTACTGGGTGGTTAAGGGGAAAGAAAGTAGGACAGACCGCAGCGAGTGAGAAGTCGTTATGGAAATAGATAAAAACTTTAGTTCACCTTTTCTGTTCCATCCTTACCCATGCTGAATATCAACTGGATTCCTCTGAAGAGCTTGACTGTGCTTTTTAACTTGACCTAGAACTCTCTTAAGACAGTGTTTAAATTTTAAGGGCTTGTTAGTAAGATGTTACTGTAGCAACATCATGTAGAAAAGTAGTGTTTTTTAGATTTGACAAAAAGCTTTAGTGTCCTTCTTGACTGTATCTTCCAGATTTCACAGTATGATTTTTTTTCAAAGTGACATATGGTATTTGTTGGATGAAATACTAAAAAATAGTCAAGTGGTGCAAAGACTAAAAGGATAATTTCAGATAGTGGTTTTTAAAAAAATAATCTTACCTACAGCAATATGTTGCCATTCCATTATATGAGGCTTTAAAATATTAACAAAGTGATGATTCCTGTTTTTTCATGGATCTGCTGAGGGACACTCTGTTGGTGGGTCAGTTCTCCAGGCTGGTATGAGGCCTGGCAGATCTGAGACTGTTCCACAGTGATGGATGGCAGAAGCTGGGAAGGCCACACCAATGTGAGTGTTATGATCTATTGCCCCATTCTTACCTTCTTTCCCTCAGCAAATGCTACTGGTTTCTGTCAGAGGATGATTTTGGTTTAATCTGATTTGATTCTTTGTATGGTTTTCCCTTTTTGACAAGAGCAAGCTGAATAAGCACAAATAGCTGCCCTGAATAATGCTTGGGTTCCCTTACAGGCTGATGGGTCCAGGAGACTGCAGTGCTGGGGGTGTTCTGAAGAAAGACAGAACAGTTCTGATGAGGACAAAGATTCTAGGTGCAGGTATTCAAAAACCTTCCACAGAAGAAAAATAGATATATATAGTAATTGTGAATTAAAAATTATGCTAGTATTTGCTCATCAGGCCCTGAATGAGAAATATTTAATGAGAGACAAAATTCCATGGATTTTTGCTACTGAGCTGCTAATGCAGTGCTAATGTGGGCAGAAAATACAGTCGTTAAATGAGTTTTTTATAACTGTGTTCTGGCCAGAAATCTCTGTATTAAAGTGCTCCCACTGGGTTCCTGTAGCCATGGAAAGTATGTAACTAACTTTGGTGAGGGAAAAAGCCATGTATTTGCATTGTACATTGGATTTCAGTCCAGATAAGAAAGTGTGAATGGAAAAATGTTACATCAAGGCAGAACACACAGAGTATTATGGTCTGCTGAGCTGGATCATTCTACTCAGCTAAGCCAGGCCTCCCCTGGATCCTCCTGCCTCTGCTTTCAGACCGAGGGGCGGTTCTATATTCACCAGCGTGTGAGAGCTGGTGAAAACATGGACTTTGGAGTAAGCAAGTGCAAGTGGGCTTTCAGTGTGGCCTTCAGCTAATTTCTGTGCTCTAGGTGATGGGAAGGAACAGAACTAGGATTTTTTTTACTTCTTGGGTATGAAATAACAAAAGTGCATTTTTGTGCATGACATCTGTGTGAGAGGGATGATTAAGTTGGAAGTGTGCTGAATTTTAAGAGAAAATAGCTCAATAGGGCACTCAGAAAGTAGGTAATTGAACAAAGTAGAAAGAGGTACAGTAAGTGTGCAGATTTATCATGATTTTATATCAAATTGGTGGATATTACAATCACAGCTGAACCAACTTTTCATTGCCTTGGTTTACTTTCACAAATGAACAAGGTCTTAAAAAATAAGTGTGGAGACAAACAACCCAAGGAGGATAATATTAACAATAAAGGCAGTTCCAATTCAAGATCTATTACTGTTTTGTAACCTTGAAGTCACTGTGTTCAAAGAAGCATAACTTTTGAAGGCTTCTTTAAAGGAGGAAGGTGAAAGACTTTTTTTTTTTAAATTAGACTGCTTTGCTCCTTTTAATAGCACTTCTAGTTATTTGAATATGCAGTTTAAAACAGAACAGTTCCTTGAATCTTCCAGCTGTCAGAAAAGTCTTGTCCTAAAACAAGCTTGTTTATCACTTTCTTTAAAATTAAAATAGTCAAGGAGACACTCAACTCTTCCCCAAAAATTACTACAGTGACAGAAAATGGCAGTTCCTCTAATCTCTGGCTGTTGGATATAGGTTATTTTATCAATGATTTTGAGGTTTTGCTTGAAGAGCAAGGGATCCCAAATTGCTCCCCAGTGCAGTGTGGCTGAATAGAGCTGCTGTATTTCACTTCTTGAGCCACTGGTTTTGTGTGATCATTAGATGAAATCTTTTAAGTGTAGTACAGATAATAAAGTTATGTTTTACAAGACCCAACAGAACAAGGAAATACATTCTATTTTGGGATGTTTTTGCCTGTATAGTTTTTGTATGTTTTCTTGCTTTCATTTCTTAATTGCAGCATAAAGTATTCCTTCAAGATGTTTTAGTTTTATCTGCTCAATATGTGGAATCTTTTCTTTATGGGAGCTTCTCATATTGTAGCATTTCATTTTGCTCCATCTCAGGGCAAAAATAAAATAGTAAATTAAAATGTATTAATGGAATAAACCACTTAAAAATATTATTTTTTCAGATGGTAAAATGCTGAAATATTTTAAAATTTGGGGGTTTTATGTTAACACTGAACTTTTTTCAGCCTGAACTGTAAGGTTTGCCAGCCTGAGGGCAGAGTGAAGGATTTGCCAGTGCTCATCTTGGAAGTTGTACCCTCAGATTTCGTGTGTCCATGATGGGCAGGAGAACCCAATCTTGTCACTGGGCTGGGCTTCCCTGTTCACCTGATCTAGGAGGCCATGCTCTGGAAGGGGCATTTGAAATATCCAAAAGTCACAAAATCTCAAGAGAATCACAGAATGGTTTGGGTTGAAAGGACCTTTTAAAAGTCACCTGGTCCAAACCCCTGCAATGAGCAGGGACATCTTTAACCATATCAGGTTGCTCAGAGTCCCATCCAACTTCTTTTTATCTAAAGTCCCACCATTCATATCTGGCTCAGATGCATTGTAGTGTTAAATTTACCTCAAATTAAATATTTTGATTCTATTATTTATTCCATTAGAACTATCTTGTAGAACTTCCATTTTCTGAAAACTTATTTTTTCTTTGAAAGATCTGTTGACAATCTCCATCAGCTTTAGTTTATATAAGGAACAGAATGTTCAGAGAAGTCAATTGGTTTTGTTAAAAAAACCCAAACAACCCAAAATAAAGCAGTCTTTTAATTTTTCTTACACAAGAGCAGAACATGAGGGAAATTTTCATTAAAAGAGTGTTTTGGTTTATTTTACTTCTGCTTCTTGAGTTGTCTGCCACTTGGTCTGGTTTTTTTAATACCAGGAAGAGAAATCCTCTTTCTCAACTGTCTTCAAAGAATATGTTGATTTAACTAAAAAAAAGTGTGTTTTTATGTGCTTTCAAAAGCTCCAGCTTTTACAAAATACCACAAATTGTGTAGATATCTGTTCTCTAGTGAGAATTACAGCTAAATGGGTTCTGCACAATTTTTCAATTATTTTCTAATCCCAGACAGGCTGGAAGCTACACCTGTTGACAAACCTCATGAGAAATAGCAACATGTACCAAATTCCTTTTCAACTCTAGCAGTTCAGTACTCTCTCAGAAATACGACTGTGTTAGAGTAGATATTTTAAAATCAGATTTTTTTTTTCTTAAATTGCTTTTAATAAGAAACATTTCAACTTTTTTTTTTTTGAGAAAACTTGCTGCATTCTTAGTTGTGTGGTGTGGGATTCATCTTACTTCAGATCTCTGCAGCTGAGTCAGTCACTCTGTTCCATTTATAGTCACTGAAGGGGAAGAGGTACTCATGGGACGTATTTGATCTGCCCTATTTTACGTGTCTGTGTCAGGAGGGGATGAGTGGTACTCCAGGAATATTTGGCAAACTGACTAAATTTCCTTCAACTGCAGAAGCAGCAAAGTGAGAGCAAAGGCTGTATTAGAGAAATGTAGAAGAGTATGAGCTCCCATCCAACCTTCCTGAAATATCGCCATGGACTTTTTTAAACTTCGGATCTGCATCTCAACTTTGAATGGGATAATTTTCAAATCCTCTGCCTTAAGAGTACTTTGCAGTGCTAAGGTTTATGATCTTTAGTGGTGCCTTTGCTACACCTAAAAACATATCACATAGAAGGTAAATATATTCTCATACAAAGTTTTTAAAACAAAGAGAACCACACTGACAGGAACTCTATAGAAGGGTAGCACTGTCTTCCTTCTCTTGAAGAACATTTTGGCTCTACAGTAAGGGAGTATCTTATGATTTGGGATTAAATTATATTTTTGAAAAGTCAATTATTTTGAATTTTTTAAAAAAGTAATCTTGATTGTAAATAAATTCTTAGTTTGAAATAGGCAATGAAAATATAAAAAACAATAAGCAATCACTACCTTCAATCTAAAAAGATGCAGTTAAGTTCCAATTTGTTTCTAAGCTCAAAAAACTTTTGGCCATGTATTTGGTTTATAGTCATGCAAATGCACCAGCACAGATGCACTTGGCTGCAAATACATTCCTTCCTTCTTCTTCTACAGTATAACAAGTTTCATAATTTTTTATGTTTATTTATCATGCTTTGCCCATGTTCAGCATAGTTTTGTTTTTGTTTATTTTTTTGTATGTGTTTTTTTTTTTTTTTTTAATTTTTTTTTCCCAGTACTAACTTAAAGTAAAGTTAAGAGATACATTTTAGGGATTTTTATTTCACCTGTGCTTATTAGAAAACAAACCTGTCTTTAATCTGTAGACTGTAATGATGTAGACTGCTCTGTATATTGAAATACTGCATTTTTTTCAAATATCTGTAGTGAACTATAGAGTATTTATTGATTTTATGTTGCCACCTAACATCTTGGAAGTTTTAAAGCTCTTTGAAAAGATGCACTTCCAGCCTGAAGGGGTTGATAAGTTAGGTTGGATGTATAATTAATGCAAAGATTTAGAGATTGCATAAATTAATAGTAGTATAAAGATGTTTAACAATATGCTGGTTACATTAACTTAATTTGACAGTGAATTCTTTTCTGTAATGTAGTAAAAAGAAAAATATTTAACTTATTGAAGAAAGAGCAATACTGTAGTCACTGTGGGCTGAAAATTCACTTGCATCAGGTGTGATGGGCTGAAAAGTCCATGGATATGGGTAAGGAAGGATTGAGAACTGGTCACACACAGGGATATCTTCTGTGCAGGCCCGTGACCATCCTGAGTGACAGTGTTTTAAGATGAGCATTAATAATTAGAGGGGAAGCTGTAACTTGGTTCAGAAAGGGAACTCCGAATGTATTAGCAGGAAGGCAACAGTAAACGAGAGTAAAACAATTGGAGGACTCAAGTTGTTTGACTGGAGAGGTGGGGGTGATGGGAGAAGAGAGAAATATTAGGAAGCAGATTATGAAGGGCTTTGAATGTCAAGTGGCCATACAACAGGATTTGATTTCTGTTTCCTGCTATGTGACATTAGGCAAATCATGACATTTCTCTGGTTTTATGAGTCAAAAATGTGGATAATGCTTGCATACCAAGTAGCAAACTGTGGTGACAGCTCTGATCTTGGTGCAATGTAAATGAGATATTTAATTTACTAATTTAAAAAATTCCGAAATGAACACAGTGATGTAAAAGCATTAGAGTCACACTTTCCTTGAACTTACTTTTTGTAGTACTCATTAACATATTTTTCTGTAATCAAGATTTCTGCAGAGCTTGATTTCTGTATACAAAGCTTTATATTTATGGAAAGCAAGTTTCTCTAAGGTGATTTTCTTTCTAATCTGTAGCCATAATGAATAGCTAATGAAGAAGTGTCATTCTCTTTGTACTTCATGATCCTAAACTTTTTTTTTTTCAGTACCTAGGTAGGAGATTATACATTGTCACTAATGGTTAAAGTTAGTGTCCCCATTCATTACACAAGAGAAACATGTGCAATACCATTGCCAGCTGCAGAAGCAATCTTTGCATGTATTGATTTTATTTTCCAAATAAGAATTTACCACATAAGCTATGCTCAGAGCGGTACAGTTTGTAAAAGTGAAATACAGTACTGCAGAGCAACTGCAATGTTCTGGAGGGGATATTTGGTTTTACACAGGTATTCCTTTTCTTGAAGGTTAAAAAATACTAAGAACTGAATCTGTTTGAAGTTCAAGAATTGTTGTTATACCTATGATGATCTCACACAATTTTATCTCTAATAATTCCTGTTTTCCTTGTCCGGCTGGCTATAGTACCATGTCTCATGGTGGTAGATGATGACCTAAGCTGGATTTTGCGTCCTTTCACTGCCTCTCATCTGGATTTCAGTAGGATAATACACTGAGGTTTAAAATTACTGTTCTTAAATAAAGGGTTGCACATCCAGGAAAAGGCACTGGGTGAATCCAGCAACACGGGCAGAGGTGAGTTGGATTCTGTTTTGAACACTGAGATTCCTACAGATCAAGCTCAAAGCCTACACCCCTGTTTGTAAGAATACCACTGGAACTGAATGGGCAATACTGAGAGAAATTCACACAGAAAGAGAGCAATAGAGAGAAAACTTCAAAAAGTTACATATTAGTCATGTCAATTACACATGTCAAGGCACTGGAAAACAGTTGGATATGACAGCAATCCAAAAACACATAATGACAAAAAGTTTTTTTATAAAAATACCGTGGAGCTCATGTTTGAAGATGATAATAATTTTATTGACATTTGAGAAAACTTATCTTTTCTAAAGTTAACATTTTATGCAAAATGATTGAGGGATCTGGAGAAAACCTATATCTGAATGAGTCAGTTTGTGGGTTGTTGAGTCAGTTGGTAGCTTAGGTAAATTAAAATGAAAATAGTTTTTCTTTCCATTGGTATTTGGATATTTCTCTCATCTGCAGTAAGTAAATAATTTGCTGCTAATATTACTTGTATTTTTTATTGAAGTTTTACTTGCTGTTGGTTGTGACTGGGGAAGCAAAGTGCTTCCCACTGTAAGTTAAGACCAAGTTCATGACCACCTAAGGAATCCAAATATCCATGAGCTGATGGGACCTGATGAGATGCATCCCAGAGTCCTGAGGGATTTCGGTGATGTAGAAATCATCAGAAGACTGAAACAGCTCTCTTATGAGGAAAGGCTGAGAAAGTTGGGGTGACTTTCTGGCAGCCTTTTAGTACCTGAAGCAGGGCCTGTAAGGAAGCTGGAGAGGGACTTTTTACAAGGTCATGTAGTGATGGCAGAAGGGGGAATGGCCTTAAGATGAAGAAGGGTAGGTTGAGATTAGATATTAGGAAAAAATTCTTTACTCTCAGGATGGTGAGACAAGGATCAGGTTGTGCAGAGAAGTTGTGGATGTCCCATCCCTGGAAGTGTTCAAGTCCAGACTGGACAGGGTTTTGAGCAACGTGATTTAGGGAAAGGTGTCCCTGTCCACAGCAGGAAGGTTGAAACTGGATGATCTTTAATGTCCCTTTCCACCCAAACCATTCAACTATTCTATGATTGTATGACCAAAACATATTTATAATATTCAGTGTAATAAAATCTTTCTGTACTTACACAAAAAGTTGGTTTTGAAACGTGGAGATTTGGACTGAGAAGAGTTTGGGGAGTTTACTTGCCAGCTTTGTAGTTTTGGTAAAGGAAAAAATTAATTAAAATTTGTCAAGAAAAAAGTCACAATAAGTGGTGGAAAATTTAACCTGAAACTGAATAAATTATTGCTAAAAGATGAGGGTTTTTAAATCACTGGGATGATAAACCATCAAAATTATTCAAATGGGGCATATGACACAATACTTTTATTCAAATAGAATTTGTGAGTTAGTTGCAGTGACCACCTGATGATACTTGATGACATTCTCTGATGTTTTCAATAGAATGTGGTCACCATGGTCTTTTCCAGCCTTGAAATCTATCAGTCACTCTGATATGACAGAGTGCATTACTGTGAAATGTATTCTGTACAGATTTTTTTTCTTCCTCACTGTTCCTCTACTGTTCATACAGTGTGAATGGTGGCACCTGTTTATTGTGGAGTAAAATTATTTTATGGTGGTTTTATTATTAAAAACCCACGAATTTTAAATTATGCTAAATAATAAGGTCTAAGAAAATCTTGACAACCTTACCAGCATACAAAGACAAAAATGCTATCAGCTAAGCTAAAATCTCATTTGCTTGCAAAGTGTTGTTATAGTAAATGTATTTTGTAATGCTTTGACTGCAGAAGTTGGTGTGGATGGTAATTTTGTATTCATACTTCTGTCGTTTTTGGCTTGTAGTCATATCAGAGAACATAGCTAAATGTTTCTTATTATTTTTGTACCAAGTATAGAAGGGAGGGATGGAGGTCTTTATATATAATAACAAAAGCTAAGTGGAAAAAGATTTTTTACCTTTTTTTCTATTTTGAAATTGATTTTGAAGACTTGCTCGTGAAACACTGAAGTACTCAAGGAACAAAATCAAAGCCCTGAGTAGTAAACCAGAGAAATTATTTCTTAAATAATCTGCCATAGGACATTTTTCTAGTTCTTGTTTTTCATCTGGGCAAGTCTTGGAGAAGAATTCATTTTTCCAAGGACAACTTTGCCCTTGAGAAGAGTAGTTTTCAGCTCCAGCACAACTTTATAAGGTTACTATGTATTTTATTGTTGTTCTGTCTTAGTAATGTAATGGCATTTCTAGTCAGAACAAAACTAGTCTGAATTATTTACTATCAAGATAGTACTCAAGTGAGAGCATCTAGTCATTTTATGTTGAAAATCAGAATGAATGAGCATCACATTGTAGCCCCCTATCACATGTCACTTGTAGTGCTCAGTCTAAGCTGATACATTTTGGGACATCTTCAACATGAGGCAATTTCCCATATATGTGTGTGTATGTCTGTACATGCCTTGGTTTGAAAGACAGGTGTCTGCTAAGGAAGGCAGAAGCCTCCCTTGGAATGGAAAATGTACAGCCCCTCCCTTTGAATTATTATAATTTTGAAATTAAAGGGCTCTCAGACAAAGATATAAGGATAGGAATAACAGTTCTTTACTACTATGTATAAAACAAAATAAAACAACAACCAACAAACTGTAACTTAATAGGAAAATTAGAATAAGATGCAGTATTACAAAAAACCCTGACAGAGTTATAACACAAGCTGACACGCTGTCCGTCAGGGTGTTGGTTGCAGTCCAGTTAAATGGTGGCTGCAGTCCTTGGAGTGACAGATGGTTCTGTTGAAGCAGAGATCCTGTACAAGGGCGGAGTTTTCCTCCAAAGCTCCGGTGGTGATGTAGAAGGGTCTGGTCTTCCCCTGGGAATCCAGGGGGAGAAGGCCGGCTGTGGTGTTCCAGTCTCAGATTATATCCATGTAGGAATGCTTGGGTCCTCCCCCTGGGCAGAGCATCTCCCAGTGGGATGATGTGTTTTTATCAGTCATGTGGTGAGACTCCGTGCCCCATGAACAGAAGATAGCGCTCCCGGAAGGAGGAGGGGTCATGGAAGAGATAAAGAAAACTGTCCCATGTGGTTTCAACAGATGGCAATAGAATACACACCCCAGCTTCATCTTGCATTTGCAACCTAAGACATTACATGTATATATTATTAATATCACATCAAGCCCAGAGTTCTCCTGCCTTCATGTTCTGGTTCAGCAGTGCTCACTGCTGCTCGCTGTCCTTAGATACTCACTGCACTACAGACACCTCCACACTGAATTCTTCAGAGTTCTGCTTGCAATTCACCACAGGCATCAGAGCTACCTCTGGATTCTTCTGAACTTGTCTGTTAAGTTTCCTCTGCATGTTTGAGGTCAGACAATCCAAATCAGCCCAGATGATTTTATTGTAGTTGGGGAAGGAGATTACATAGAGAAAAATATGACTAATCTGAATTTAAAATATAGCAGTAATAGCTTTTGACCCCAAAGCACTGTATGGATTTTTATTCTTTTGATGGAAAAGGGATTGTTACTGGTTTTGGCCTGTATTTTGCTGCACTGCAGCTTTCTGTGCCTTCTTTATCTTTTTCTGTGGTGTTTCTCACTGAAGAAAGAGAATGAGAGAATGAGTCCTGTGATTTCAGGTCAGCACAGGATGCCCCAGTGGGCACTGTATCACTGGCTCATACAGAGCTTTAGTCTTCTTACTCACTGCCAAACTCGACATCAAAGAAAAGGGAAGCAGCAGGTGTTCCCATATTGCATGGGGAGAAATGTATCTGAGCTTCTGTCTGCTCACATTCTGCAACTGCTGCAGAGATTTTTAGGGAGCAAAAAGAGGCTGAAATACAGTCATCTTTCAGAATGAGCAGAAAGTTTTTCAGACAGATTTTTGTCCTCTGATTTTTTTATGATCAGACAATAAAATTTTCTTATTTTTAAAAATTACTCCTAATGACCCACCCCCTGCTTCTGGCTTTTAGTTTCATACAAATGACATGAAAAATAACTGGCAATACAGTAATAGCAAAAAAAAATGGCCATGACCACAGAAGCATGAAAGGATCACCTGCCCTTAGCTTGTTTGAAATAGAATCCTACATACATACATACAAAAGCATACCTAGAAAAAAACCTAAAGTGTGTTATTAAAAAATTTTTCCTTAAAAATAAAAGGATTGTAGAGACAAATGGAATGTGAGTCATTAGGAGGGGTGGTCTGATTGACACTCAACTCGTGTTTTGCAAAAATAGATTACATGGTTTTCAGTAGCACTAAACTTTTCTTGCTGAGAGCAGGAGCAATTGTGGCTTGGATAATAAAACTGTAGCTATAAAATAATTTCACTGTATTTTGCTTCCATTTTATGCTGTAGAAATTTGTGTAACTTAAAATGTCAATAAGGAGATAAATTGCTGGCTTTCACTGTGAAAAAATAATAGTATGATTTTCTGATGCCAAAAGATACAGCAGGTATCTGTTAAAAAGTAAGACAAGAACAGCTGTTTTTGAAGCAGCAGAGGTTTCTTTTATTCCATATTCTTGCACATATTTTTCCTAGCTGTTGAAAATTTTATGTTATAGCTGTCGAAGTAATGAAGCTACTGAAACATTTCTGTCCTTTCAAAATGATGAAGAGATAAGTGTCATAGTTAGGAGGTGCGGGAAGATTTTTTATTTCACCTAGTAAGACTGATTCTTTAGTTTATTTTATAATATTTATTTTATTAAATTTTCATAGCAACACTGGAAATACCAGTATTTAGGAATGATTGCATGCCTTTTAGAGGGTCTTACGTTTTAGAAACTGTCCCAGATCTCATAGTACTTGGTGCAACACAGGCTCACAAAGCCAGATTCACTGGCAACATGTGTTGATTCTGGATCTGAGAGTTACTCAAAAGAGTGAGGGAACCGCCTTGCTGGGAGTGAGATGATTCAGGAGTTGGGAGATTTCCCCTCAGAATTGTGGGGTAGTTTTACTGAAATTTTTGTTGTGACGCAGCACACTCTCAGAGCTCACCAAATGAAGGCTAAAAGCACCATGGAGGGGAGTTAGGTGTGGGAAAAGTGAGAAAAGGAGAACTTTTTAAAAATACGAATTATGGAAAACCTAAATTTTAAAGCACAAATGTGTGATTCTATCTGTATAATTATGAACATTTGAAAACTGTCCATGTCTATTGGTTTAGTTAACACTAATGAATTAAATCCAAATTCTTACAAGATTTGCTCACCTGCTTCCAGAATAGAATGACCCTTGGGGTGCAACTACCTGTGATGGAGGGCCTACATTCTTGACAGAGGTGTCACTTATTTCTAGAGGAGACATTTCTGCTTCTGGTAGTCATAATTTGAGTGAATTAACACCATTGAAACTTTTATCACTTTATTTAGAACATGAGATCACTGGAGATACAAGGTAAGGTGTAAGGGTGGGGCACTGTTAGAGTAAAATCCATAAATCTGAGATATAAAATTGCTTTAGCTGAAGCGTAGTAAAAGGAAGCATGGCCAGAACAACACAAATTATTGGGGACTGAATTGTGACAAATTTATGTCATCCTAAAATAAAATGGTTTGATTTTTTAAGATGCTTTGTTAGATGTACCTTGAGGAAAAAATGTAAACATTTTACAAGTAAGAACAAAAAGAAATGAAGACCTGGACTATCAAGAGGCTTAAGGCATAATTTCAAAAATAGTAAAGATGGTAAAGATGGTGCTGCTTTCTGCTTCTCTCACCAGACTCTTCAGCTGGTCTATTTCATTCTGAGGTCTAAAGATACTCAGAGCTGAGCTGGTCCTCTTGACTCTGTTCTATGGTCTGCATGAACCAACCAGGGGTTAACCAGTGGAGCTGCTGGTGGTTTGGGTTGTCAGTGGAAACTGGGGTGCAAGTCTTTTGTCTCAATGAGGCTGCAAGGACATTTTTTCTCAAAATCCTCACATTTTCTTGATAGACCTCACTGCTAAGGTGCAGCACAGCAGAAAACCCCAACCACATTGTGATTTCTCCATCAGGACTGAACTAGACCTGGTCTCATGGAGCTGAGATTGGCTTGAAATAATATCTTTGGTGAATCAATCTTCAGTGAAACAATTCGCTAGATCTAGTATTTAAAAAACAAAGAAGATTGTTGGTTTGTTCTTGGTTTTTAAAATTTTTTACTGTTAAATTGAGGAATAAATCCATGCTTTTTGTACAGGCAGGAATTCTGCCATGCAGCACTATGGTGAGATTCTATGAGTATGGCACTGGAATACTACTCAGTAAGACAGGAACAGCTCATTTTTTCCAGGAAAGAGAACTACAAGCAGCTGTCATTACTAGAAGCAGATATTTGCAGTTATTCCACAGTAATAGCAGTACCTATTTTTAATTGCCGATAGTTAACAACTCCATGGGAAATGGAAAAACCTCTAGCTAGTAATTACAGCCTCTTCCCACCCTTCAGTCCTGAGGATCCTGTGCTCTGCTAACAATTATGAAATCTGGCACTCCTGGATCACGCTGCATATTAAGTTAAACCTAAGCAGCTGTCAAGGAGGGGAGCTATCATACCTGGGACAGGCTACCAAAGGAGGGCTGCATTTCCAGAAAGTTTGATAATTGCTGCTTTACACAGTCCTAGAGGCACAGATTGGAACGAGCTGTCAAATACAATTTTTCACAGACTGTTGTTGGGTTTATATAATGAGGAGGAGCCTACCTGCAGAACAGGATGAAGAAAGAGAAGATTAAAAGAGACATGGAGCTCCACTGGCTGATCTCTAGGACAGTAAGAAAAAAGCGGAATGAGATTTTTATACTTAGGTGAAAACTCTGTATCTAGTTATTTTACAGGCTGGAATAGTAAATGTGTGAGGCCTTCGTGG
>VXBU01011434.1:582939-650022 GCA_013400315.1 Bombycilla garrulus | reverse complement strand
CCCTAAAGCTTTTTATGATAGAAGGAGTAACACAATACAGGGTTATTTTAGGTGGCCTTACAGAACAAATTCCCCCTTCTGCAGATATATGCAATTCTTTGATGACCTGGCAGTGTAGACATATCAATTTGAGTGTGATGTCCAAGACTAAGTATATTTGGTTTATAACAGATACAATATAGAGCAAGAATTTAATTTTATGAAAGTATTATATACATTTTTCCTCAATAAATAGAGTTCTTTTAGCTTCCAAACAAGACTTTGCTACTCTTACAAATCCACACTCATGCTTAGCTGCAGTGTTAATAGTGATTTAACATCCCTGGCTCCAACAGATGTCAATTTCCCAAGTGTAAGCAGCTCAGAAGGAGACACATATAAAGGAGACAAATAGATGTACAGACCTTGGCTGGAGCAGTTATATCAGGCTGACTGATTCATCAACATATACTGAAAGAATTTAATATGTGGCAGTCTGAATCAGTGATGTGTAAGAGATGACAGGTGTAGCCAGAAACACCTTACTGGCTGAGGCCTGAGCACAGTGTTTGTGACCATCTCAAAGTGTTGGTATAAATGTCAATGACAGGCTGTGTTTTCTTTCTGCTGCTTATCTTTGTTCAGGCACTGTGTACTTGTCAATTGTTCTGATTTGTATAAAATTCCAAGTGGAGATGTGTGGTTTCTTCTGCCTTCCTCTTCCTACAGGAAACACATTCTTATTTAAAGTATTTGCTTTAATTTTGGAGTGAGGGACACTGATGAAATGTAAAAATCCAGAATTAGCAGTTTGGACTATGCATTCTTTTTTGCTTAAGGAAGGAAATCTTTAGATAGATTTTGATACAGCTTTATGTGTTGATTTTTTCTTTTAAGAATAGGAAAATAAAAGTGCAAAATGCAGCTTGTTGAGGTGTGAGACCTAATACAAAAGCAATGTGAGACAGACTTCTTTGCATAGAATTTAGATTCCCACTTGAAAGGCTGAAATACCCAGAAAGTCTCCTGTGATTTAGTTTTAACTAGTTGGCAGATGTTGAATGATCTCAGCAACTGTCTTTGTTGCTATTGCATGGTAAATATGTAGCAGACAGACTGTTTATAATCTCTGTAATATGGGATTTGTCAGTCTTCCTTTATTACCTGTGAAATGGATTAGGAGAACAGTAAGATTGGAGTGGTTCTCTAAGGAATGTAAGAGAGTTAAATGTCCATCCTTACTGGGGGTTTTAATGAAAAATATGTCTTTAGTGATTATATTAAAAAGAGCAAGACTACTGTGTCTGCATCAGCCTTCTCTATTTCTCCTCATCCAACTAGATCTCAGTACTCTCACAATTCCCACCCTTCCTAAAATTACTGGGAAATTACATTTATCTTTGGACAGAAAGTGCTGAGCATCTTGCTAGACCCAGTTTATGGTTTAATGTCTGTTTTCAGTGATGCAGTAGTAATGAAGATTCAGATCTTGCTGGGCAGATTATTTTTCCACAGATGTAGGTTTTTCCATCTCTTATCTTTACATGTTTTTCTTGTTTTAGGCTTTATTAGCAGTGAGTTGAAAAGATCAACATTGACATACGTGATGTGTCTGTGATTCCAAACTGGAAACCATCTCTAGCTTCTTTGCTGGGGAAGCACAGCACTATTCAGCTGAAAAAGCCCTTCAAATATGCCCACTCAAATATGAAACAGCAGTTGCCTGAGAAAAGTGTGCATTTTAATGAATTGATTTTCAAACATCACATAGCAACTGGGAAAAACCACACAATTTAAAGTGAAAAAGAAAAGCTAAACTGTAAAGAGCCATTAGGCTTGTCTGATCCATTAAAATCTACATATTGTGTTGGATCTAAAGTGTATACAAGTGAAAAAATGAATGCAGTAAAAACAACCTAATAGACCAGTCTGGATAAATCACATAGTTAATTATAAAAGATACTCTAGATTCAGGGATTAATTTAATCAGTGTGAATAAATCATCCCACAGTTCTCTGGAATCCAAAACAGTTTGTCTTTCTTACCCACTGCTGCTAATATGAAAAAATGCTTTCATGAGTTAATTTATATTAACTCATGGAGTCAATTTATGGCTTAGTAAGAGAACAGGAGATAATAAAATAATTTATTAGAATTAGTATAAACTATTTTGCTCTGCAAATAGAGAGTTCACAGTGAAACACCAGAGTAAAACCAGTGTTAAGACTGCCATGCAAGTGAGGACAGCGTGATGAGCTGTTTTTCTGAAGAGATATTCACAGATCCATTTCTTCCAAGCAGCAGCTAAATCCTGTTGCTGGCCCATTGCTGCAGCAGTGTCTGGGAACACAGGCAATGGCTGACAGCGTTTATTTACTGCGGTATTAAGCAAACTTCAGCAATCATTGTTAATACTTTGGATGATATCCAAGGCAGAAGACTGGAGTCCTGTTGGCTCAGGAGTATAAGGAAGCTTTCTGGAAAATTGGAGCATTAATGAAAAGCTTATCTTACATGCCAGGACTTGAGCAAAAGGCCAGAGCATCTGATAGAAGTACAGCGGCCTTCGTCTGAGAGGTTCTTTTTTTCTGAGAGGTTCTGACTTCTCCTGGAATAAGGCAGCAGAGGGTTGGCCCACAGCTGTATCTTTATACTTTAAAATCAGAAGGCAGGTTTTAAGTATGTTTGCATGGCTGTATAAAAATCAGTTACAAATATACCAAAAAGAGAAATTTACAACAGACATATCCCCAGCTTGGTCAACATTTTTCTTATAGTTCAAGGTAAATGGGATTTGAGGATAGGGCCGGTAAGTGTTGTATCTGCAATCAAGTGTGAGTGGCTGGAGGTTTTGTCAGTATTTTTTTTTTTGTTTGTTTTTCAAAAAACAAGCAACTGCAAATTTCCAAATCTTGTGAATTCCATACCTTTTTCAGCAGCCTGGACTGCGGAGAGACTTAGAGTAAAATATAAGATTCATCGCTTTATATGCCATAAAGTTGCACAAGTCATGGAGATGATTTATGCAAAATAATTATGTGTGAATGCTGGATGGAAGGCAGTTCATAAACACATTTTTGTTGCTGCTGGTGTTGATGAATATTTCTCTGAAGTGGTTCTGTAGCACAGGGAGATCATATACTGCTCATCTAACTTATACATGGTTCAACATGGGTAAAAATCAGCCTCATCTCCCCACTAAAACTGGGCTGGTTTAGTTTCATTTGGTTTTACCCAGCTGCCATAGAAACCTCTGGGATATATTTATATCCTATTTAAATTAGTTGCAATACACTTCAGTGAACAAAGCTTTACAAAATCCCTTTACCTTACAGAGGTTCAAAATCAATAAATGCTACATGGTAAATTCTAAGATCTTCACAAAAAATGTGCCTGAACATTATGCTGGTACGAGCACAGAAATACCTTAACTACAATTCCCAGAAGAATTTTCTTCATATCCCTTTATTATTTTTAAGAAGATTTTTGCTTGCTTTCTTCATGCTTTTATTCTGTTGTTTCAATTATATCACATCTGTTTTTCTGTTCAGGATTTTAGCACTGCTGTCAGGCACAGGTCACTTGAAGGGATCATTCAGATGGGCTGCATTTGTTCCTGAATCTGAAAAGAATATGGTTGTCTTATATTGCTCTATTTCCATTGAAAGTTTGATTTACAGTGAAGGAAAAAATAAGTTTTTACTTGTAGTTGTTAATGTGGATATTGACTGTGATTTAATCTCTGTATTTTGAGATTTTAGAAGATAAACTTGCAGCTTTCTGCATGTCATCCACTGGACTAGATTATTTTTGTTGGTCCCTATGAACTGAAATATTCTATTCTATTCTATTCTATTCTATTCTATTCTATTCTATTCTATTCTATTCTATTCTATTCTATTCTATTCTGACTGCTGAGTGTATATTTTGAGAATATTATAATCAGCTTTAAGTAAAAGTTTTGAAAGGATAAATGAGGAAATCATGAGAGAGGGAAAGCCCAGATCACCAATGGTAAGAAGTGGAGTGAGGATAGAGGGAAAATAGAAACATTGATAATAATCTATGAAAAATATTAAGATTATGAAAATATTGGAAAATATAGAGAAAATCTACAAATATTTAAGAAGAGAAATGTTGATGTAGATTGTCACATCTCATCAAAACTGGTAAGGAATATTTTTTCCTATGTGTTGCCTCGTGAAAAAAGTTTTTTATTATTTTAGCAGTAATGCATTACTGACGCATTTCCTTCAGACACATGAGACGCCATCTATTCTTAGCTGGAAGGCACAGTAATTTATTTTCTTTGACCATACTGCTCTGTAGGCAAGCTATTTTCTGATCAGAATAGACTATTCCTAATCCACTGAAAATTAGCAAAGTTTTTGATACTAAAATAGTTGCAGAAGTGAAGTAGGTGTCAAATGAAGTGCCCTTCTATGACTACAGTGAGAACAGGAGAGCAAGATGGCAGAAAGTGCTAATGGTAATTATCTGCTAATGATGAAATCTTGTGCAAAACCTGCAAGCCAGTGGAGTTAAAATTGCCAATACACATGAAAGGTCTCTTCTGTATCTCATTAAATGAAAGCTAGAAGTGAACTTAGAAACCCGTTCTTGATTATGTGGCAAAATACAGTGATCAGAGTTTGCACTAATAAACCAAATGTCTGACCCGTTGTCTGACCCACAGTGACACCCTATAGACAATAAAACAGGATTTATTAACTTCTGCATTTCACAGAAACTGCCATTCTCATTTCTGAAAGTAGCCCAGATTGATTACTGCATTGTGAAACAAATCCAATATAAAATCAAACTCTGAATAATTTATGACAGTGCTTGTAAGCCTATATTAAAAAAACTTCTCAAATGTATAAGTTCTCCTAAGGCCAGAAAAGAGTAATGAGTTTATATTTGTCTTATTTTTGCAGTGTAGACAGATTCTTCAGTGTATAGTGAGAGACTATTCATGACTTGAAATTATAGAAATTATTTTTTAAATAAAAAACTGCCAACTCCCCTTTTTTACAATGTTCTTATGATTTTTTCCTGATTTTATCATAATCTTTGACTAAGACCAATGGCACTCCAGAGGTTGTCTTATTGTTATTGGCATATGTGGATTGAAAAGGATTGTTTGGAGCAAAACTTCACCAAAGTGTCCAAAAAACCCCAAACAGGCAGAAGGGCCTACTCTTCACAATACACCTAGGACATTTAGATCTCATTCTAGAATGGGGAGTCTAGCATTATAAGAAGTTTCTACTTTTCTTACTGCCCAAATACAAAAAGCTCAATAAAAACAGGACATCATACTAATTATACTGGTCAGATTGGCAGTACTGTTCTGGTGCAGAATCTATTTCATCACTTACGTTGCCAGAAATGTGCATTTACCATTATGTTAATAAAACAAAACGCTATGAAGCTGGCAGCCAGAGCCATGATTCTCTTCATGCTTGTCACTACAGGATTTGCAAGTGAGGTCCATGGCTACTTATATAAGGCTTATTAAAAAGCTGAATATTTTGAATAGGATTTATGCTTTCTTCACCCTTGGGGAAAAAAAAATAAATTACTTATTGCTTTGTTTTCCACTCTCTGTGCTTCCCCCCAGCCCCCACCACCCCGATGTCAGTACATATTAAAACATTTGAGAGGCTGATTCATCATTGTGGTGAGGCCACTAATTCTCATGATGAACATTTCTCTGTGCTTTGCTGTGAATTATTGACAGAATTAAGTAAACTCAGGAGTGTTGCCTACTAATGTCCAGCTGCATTCTGAACACCAAAAGCACTAAGAACATTAACAGTAATCCTGTTCCACTCCCCCAGGACTGCTTTGCACACAAGACCCTCAACATTTTGCTGCTGGTGTCTCAAAACTGCTCCCAGTTCCTTCTCCCCTTCTTGTACTCAGAAAACAATAGATAATCCCTGTTTGGAGCTCAGAAAGGTGAGGAAACCTGTTGGGTTTTATTAAGGGTTATCCTCCTTTGCCTTCCTTTGGCCTGTGTTTAATTTGCAGAACGTGGTAGAAAGTTGGAATATCGGGATAAGGAGGCAGAAGAAGGGTAGAAAATGGAAAAGAGGTACTGCATCTATTACTTTTACTCATCAAGAAAACCTCAAATTTGTCACCAGGTTTATTCATTGCTCTGAGAAGTAGATGAGGGCTTTCAAATAACATTGCCTTTGAATGTAATAATAATTCTGGTGTTAAAGATTAGATTTCTGTGATCATAAGACTGACATTTTCTAAACTGGATCACAACTGACTTCTGAAACTCAAAACCTTAAATTTCTCATGTCATTTGTCACCCTATTGATGAGTTTGGGAGCTTGCTGTACTGCACACATATATTTAATATCTATTTTATGGTAATACAGCTTATGAGCCAAAATGTAATATAGACTTCTCAAATCCATTATTCAAAACTTGCATTTCTGTCACTGCAGTAGATTTGTGGTGAGTAATTTCAGCATTTTGGAAAGTAGCCATCAGCTGAATGACTCAGAGCAAAGGGTTTTACACAAATGCAGATCATGACGGTATAAATTCTTTCATAAAAAGATTGAATCATTGACAGTAAATGTTCTTAATAAAGATGTATTCCAAGGGGCCAATTAACACAGTCTTTTTTATGCAACCTTTGTGCTGCCAAACAAAGAACTTGTTTTTAAAAAACTAAAATCACATGTACTTTCTAGTTCAGTCTCACGTTTTGCATAATTGTCCTGCATTCTCTATAATAAACTTAAGAAGGAGAATAATGTGTTCCTGGACATGAAAGAACAGGAGAGGCTTTAGAGAACCATTGAGGCTTTCAGGTGGAGTAAACAATGAGATGCTTGTGCCTGATTCCCAGCCACATCCTGGGCTGCATCACCGGCACCGTGGGCAGCAGGTGAGGGAGGGGATTCTGCTCCTCTGCTCTGCTCTGCTCTGCTCTGCTCTGGTGAGACCCCACCTAGAATGTTGCATCCAGCTCTGGGGGCTCCAGCGTAGAGAGACAGATCTGTTGGAGGGAGTCCAGAGGAGGCTGGGTGGGCAGGAGCAGCTCTGCTGTGAAGACAGGCTGAGACAGTTGGGGCTGTTCAGGCTGGAGAAGGCCCTGAGGTGACTTTATAGCACTTTCCAGTACCTAAAGGGGCTGCTGGAGAGCTGGAGAGGGACTTTTTCAAGGGTATGGAGTGATTGGACAAGGGGGAATGGCTTTAAGATGAAGGAGGTCAGGTTTAGATTAGAGGAAGAAATTCCTTGCTGTGAGAGTGGTGAGACACTGGCACAAGTTTCCCAGAGAAGCTGTGGATGTTCCATCCCTAGAAGTTTTCAAAGTCAGATTGGATGGGGCTTTGAACCTGATCTAGTTCAAGGTGTCCCTGCCCGTGGCAGGGGCATTGGAACCAAATGATCTTTTAAGTCCCTTCCAACCCAAACCATTCAGTGATCCTGTGATTCTGTGATCTGATCTTTCATTTTTTAAATTAAAAAATTATGTAAGAACAATAGGAGGGTATGACAGTGAAATAGCTTTTGCAACAAAGTAAGTTGGTGAACATACAGTCTTTTGCATTGATATTAAAGGAAATAGGAGTTGTTGAAATAGGATCAAAATGGTAAAAATACGAGTAGAAAAGTAAAAAGCAAGAGACAGAAAACTACCTATAACAATATTAAATAACTGAACAGTTCCTATAGTATATCTTCATGTTTGAATTACAAGAGTGTAGGTATATACAAAGTAACTCTTAAGTAGTTGTAAATACAGGTGACAACTGAAGAAAACTAGGCTTTCCTAGTTTGTGTTCAAGTATTTCTCTCCAGGGAGTGAATACCGGTAAGCAAGGTAGTAATAGTAACAATAGTATAGAAAGACTGGAAAGACATGTTTTTGATTTAAGTATAGAAACTGTAACTTTGAAGAGGAAAGCCGCTTTAGGAAAGGCATGTGAAAGAAGGAAAGCACTCAAAAGTGCTAAAAAGGAAATTACTAGACTCAGGGGAGATGCCTATTAAGGGAAAGAGATTATAATCTCCATATTTCCTGAAGGATTACTAAAAGAGAAAAACCAAACCTTCTATCATGAATGCACACTCTCTAAATAAAGTATTTAAATCAAGAATAATGAAAGGAGCAAGAGCTTTTTGAATGTATTTATCTCTCACACAGTAGAAGCCAAATGCTATTTCAGCAGAAGTAAATGTCTGAATGAAAAATGGCCCAGAAAGAATCTGCCAGGGAACAGCAGAGGCAGCCTGCTCCCTGAAGGAAAGTGAGCTGGCAGCTGAGGATGGGAACAAGGCTGGCACAGGTAGAAGCCTCATGAACAAGGAGCCAGTTCCACCACAGCTGAGCAAGGCAAGCAGGGCAGATTGGTGACCCCAGCCAGGTGTAGCCGAGAGTCTGGGCCATAGCAAGCCCATGGTGATGAGGAAGGCCTGAGATCAGGCTGAGATTTTAAATCCGAAGGTCTGGGTCAGGGTCTGGATCGGTAGGGGGCATGCCAAGGCACTGATGTGGTGGCAACAGAGCTGCAGTGCAGTTCAGACCATGGGGCATAGTCTTAGCTTAACAGCAGCTCCCAAGAGATGGGGTAGGGAGTCCCCAAGGTCACCTTTTTTTTTATTTTTTTTTTTCATAACAGCTGAAAGTAGTGAACTGGCCTCGAGATGCTTCTAGGAGGGGAGAGAACTCAGAGCCCTGAGGACATCACTGTAAAATGGTGGTTTGCATGAGGAAGAACTCGCATATAAAATATATTATTTGTATATCTAGAAGAAGATTGAGTGAAGTATAAAATCAGGATATAATAAGGCAACGGATTATTACTTTTTTTTTTTAATGTATGGCAGGAGAGACAAGTAACAGACCTGAGACAAGGAACACCTTTCTCCCAGAAAAGTTGCAGAAGGAAGAGGGGAAAGGAAGGATGTGGGATAACACAGCATTTTGTTAAAGGAATGATTGATGGTTTCAAAATGAGAGAACTGAGACCAGAAAAATAAGAAGGGGGTGAGAATGAGAATAGCACAGGAAAAATGGAGAGTGATGGATTAGTCAAGAAAAGGAAGCAAAAATGGTGAGGTCCAGATCCAAAGAATTTGGTCACTGTTGTTAGGACCACCTGTGCCAGACATGCATATAAATTAAGTGTTTGGCTAGGCAATTTCAGTTTAGGCAAACTGAATTTCTAAATTTCAGTTTAGAGTTTTCCACACAAGGAACAGGATGTTAAGCAGTGATAGAAATGGGGTTCTTAAGAATGGAAATACACATCAGTAATTGCGTGCTGAGAAGAAAGCAGCCTCTAAACTCTCTCTCATCTGGATTTGGCACCTGTCTCAAAGTTGTGGTTAAACTTCCCTGTTGAGACTGCAGGCCTTCACCTTTTAACTTCAACACTTACACTGAGATGATGAATGAAACAGACATCTCTCAAAATATTTTTGTTAAGGGGTTTGTTAGGGCTGTTTTATGGAACTCACACTGCCAACCCTTGGCAGAGAGAGCCCACCACACTGAAGAGACGACTAAGGAATTTTTGAGTGATTTCTCAGTTTTCAGACAATGTCATTACGTCTTCAGGCTAAGAAAGGACAGAGAAAGCTGCTTCCCCAGGGAAGAATATAATTGCTTTGTGAAAAAAAAATCTTCAGTGAAACGCACCTATCAAGAAGTCTACTTTTCCTTACAGTTCCAGGCAAAAAAAAAAAATAAATCCAGCTGTCGCCCAAACTGCATCATCCTCTAGGAGCATGAGGTTATGTCTTTGCTAATAAACTAATCCTGGACACACTTTGGGCTGGAGCACAGATATAAGATCATCCAAACTCCTGAACTGCCAGCATGGTTGTGTTTGTGGTGCAGTTTGGAGTGTTAAATTAGCACATTTGCAGACAATACCCAGGCAAAGTCTGGGAATACATTATGGGCCTAGGATCCAGGGAGGTAGGATGCAGCTGTTTTATTTTGGAGAAAAAGGAGATAGAGTGAGAGAAGTCAGCCAAATGCTTGTGAGCCGTGCTGTGGTAACAAATACCAGGGTCAGAGAATTGTTGCTGGCCCATTTTATGTGTTCTTAGGAGCAGCCTGAAAGGACAGGTAGCAGCATCCCAGAGTTATCTTGACATTTGAAGTTATGTATTGAGGAATCCTCAGACTTGGTAGCAAGATTGCAATGGTATAGGCATCAGCTTTGGTTGTGAGCAGGTAAGTAGCTCCTTGATTTAAAACCCATCCTTTAAACCTTGCTTTGTGTCAGTGATTACCTGCTGTCTGTGTTGACTCAGGGCTGCAGATTGTGAAAGCTTAGGGGAGCAAGATAAGAAGTTTCAAAAAGTTAAGAGCTCAGTTCCCAGGGACTTCTAATAAGACCTGAGAATCCGTTAGGTCTCTTTGAAAATCCTATCTGAAAATAAAAATTGGATGAAGTGTAGGATTTATTGGTTCTGACCAAAAAAAAAAAAAGAAAAAAAAAGAATAGAAGCAGTAGGTTTTCAGACAAGCTGCAGACTGGAATAACAGAAGAGAAGTGATATGAATTTTCTGAGAAGTCTTGTCAGTTTTCCTGTCCTTATTAAGGAGAACAGAACATCTGCAAATGGGGCAGACGTGATCTTGAAAATAAGTCCTGAATCAATCTATTCAGTAAAGAACAATCTGTACACACGATTTTGGTTTTGGCAGATCATCAAATAGCTATTAACTGGAAAGCTAAATGGGGTCAGATATTCAAGCCTGGCTGGAAGATAATGAAATCATAAAAGCATCATAATATGCATTACTTAAATGTGAATAGTCAAGGCACACTTGAATTAAGTGTGGCTGGTTTTAGCTTCAGATTATGACACCCGTGTTTGGGTGTGTCCTCGTGGGTGCCTCTAATGAATTAGTTACCCGAGCTCCCATTATAGTCACTATGATCTGTCAAGGCCAGAGGCCCTTTCAGCTGATCACATGTGGGGAGTTCACTTCGAGTGAGCTGGATAGCTGTGGACTTATGTGACTACTGTGTCTGCTGGTCACCCATCACAGCTGCTCCATTCTTTGTGAGAATATGTCTTTTTTGTCAAATTCATCACAAGAAACTTCTGCAATGTTTGCATTTTAAGCAAAGGTGTTAGAATTATCTCCAACGTAGCTTGGTTACCCTGTTGAGTATTTCTTCTAATTAAAACATAAATCCCTTCACCACAAGATTTGTAGCCAGTTGATCATCTATATCCATGTGTTCTGTAGAAATAGAACTTGGAACTGAATATCCCATGGAACTCCTATATCTATTTTTGCCTTATATCTTCTTCGGTTGAACCTCGGTGCTATTTTTAACTGTGAAACATCAGTACTTACCAGTGAACCTGATAAGAACAGTTCTAGGCTACACTCAGCACCCACACAGCCCGTACATTCTCTCTTGCATTTAGCGTTTACCTGTAGCATTGGTGGCCTATAGCATTTACCTAAAAGAGTACAAAAGAATAGAGGAATTCACATTTCTCTGGTTTACTTTTCCAGCCTTCAGAAATTTTCAGCTCAGAAAGTGATGAGTCAAAAATTATATCCCATTCTTGCTTATTAATTTCCAGAATGAGTCCTCTAAAAAACTGTTCTTGTGTGTTGACAGGATGGTGAACTTAGTTCTTCATGTTTATGTTTATGCTGCTTAGGAATTGTTAATCCTTCTGTTTTACATACTCCCTCCTCCAGCTGGAGAACAAGCTGAATCCTTTCATCATTTTTTCTGGATTTACTTATTTGAACATAACATGTTTTTTTGGAACCTAGCAGCATAAGTCTAAGATTTTGTTCCCTAGTAATAATTCTAAAAGGAGAGGTGAATTTCTGTTTGCCTAACCTCTATGTTGGCAAATACCATTTACATCCTAAATTTTCTTATTCTAATCTTACATTGCACTAACATCAAATAAACTTCATAAGAAGCATGTTAATAAAAGCAATTTTTTTTCATGATAGTGGTAATTCTACCTTTTGGACTTACTAATATTGAGAAATATTTTGTAATTCTGCCTTTTCTATGGGAAGAAAATTAAGGGTAACAAAGGTTTTCTAAATCAATAGGAAACAGATGTGATTCCCATGAAAACTCCTGCCTTGAAACTTATTTTTTATTTTGTTTATAATGTTTAAGTAAATCATCTCTAAAATAAGTAGTGCTGTGGGGCAGAGGACATTGATTAACTGCCTGAGTTTGGAGGGCAGTTTTACCCAAATCAAATTTCATAGGCATCAAGACTGATGGAAAATTTAAACTAATTTCAACACTAGGAAGACTTTTAAAGACCATTTATACAAACTGAGCATGTTAGTCTATGTTTATTTTTTTTAATTACTGCATAATAGTAATAACAAAAGATCAATTTTTCATGAGATTACACATAGATACTAATGCTAACTGAAGAGCAATGAATGGGGCATATGTAGAAAAATTAAATTATAAATTAATGAGATGATGCTCTGCCCTGAACTAGTGTGGTTCTGAATCTCCAAATTTGCTGATAACTACAAAAAGTAGGAAGCAGTAGAATTTGAGTAGAATTATATTAATTGCTATAGGCTGGAAAAGCCTTATACAGACAGAATGATGGAGGTAAAAAAGGCTCATATAATCTGTGAGGCTTCTGAATGGAAGTGAGTTGGAATATAGCTGTGGCAAAAGTTTGAACATAAAAAAACCTTGAGCTGTAAGTGTAAAGAAATGCTATCATCTTGAAGGGAAATTTTCCTTTGAAGATGACATTTCTTTGTTTTGTCATGCTTATGATTAGATTTATTCATATGAATAAAAATTTTTTGTTAAGTGAAACTCAATTATAATTTTATTTTTCTGCATAAAACGTACAAAAAATCTAGAAATTTTTTAGACCAAAAATGTAAATTCTTTCTTTTTGATTGTTTTGCCAGGATATTTTACTTCTCTTTTCATGACAGTATGTTAGGTTTAGTTAATGTTAATTTTTCTTTCTTGTTTTGTTTTATTTTTTCCCCTAAGTAGCTCATTTTTGTATATAGCCTGGAGCCGAGCTGCCAGCTTTGAGAACAGAGGTTTTAACTAAGATGATGTATACCAGTTGCTTCTGAAGTGAGGTCATCTGGGATTTCTCCCCTATCATTTTGAGCTCTGGATGAAGCTCAGAATACCAGATGCTCTCAGTCCTCCTTACCTGTCCATCCCAAAGGATTCAGTTTCCTGGTTTGCACTGTTCCCTTTCATCATTGCAGGGCATGAGCGATTACTTTGATCTGCATTCTGCATAAAGTGTGTTGGGATAGAATTTGGCCAATCATATTTTTTTCCACTGACCTGCAATAGTAACTCTGCATGAGAGCTTAAGGAATGAACTGCACTAATTACAAAGTATTATGAATTTTGTATTTAGAAGCTTTTTTTCAAAGTGGGGATACATCATAGTGAGGAGTAAGAGCAGCTGAGAGGTAGTAGTGTGGAATAACTGATTTCTTCTTGGCAGAAATTGCAGTGATTTACTGGTGAGAAAAATTTCCTCCCCTGTTCCTCTGACAATCACCAATAAATTACTGTGTCTTTTCCCTAACTTTAAATATTCACAAGCATCTCAGGAGAAAAATGTATTCTTCACTCTCTGAACATACTTTCTGTGTCTTGTATCATCACTTACAGGTATTATGACACTGTGCTATTTAGTATCTCTCAGAATCACAGCTTTAAGCCATCTCTGTCTTGTGTTTTGCTGTATCTCAAATCAGGTGACACATTTCTCTTTCCTTTAAATCTGTCCCCTGGATGTGTGATATTTAGCTGTTGAATTGGATGGAAATACAGGGATGAGTTAAACCACTGACCTCCTGCAAGAAGCAGCTATCATTCATCTTGCAGTTTGGTGCTGTCACATTTGGTTACTGTGCAGCTTTTAAAGCAAACTGCTCCAGACTCCCACTGAGGTGAATCAGAGGGGACAAAAAGTAACTTCTTCTGCCTGCATCCTGGGATTTTTGAGGTTTATAACTGTACTAGTACTGGCACTCTCACTTGTTTACTTAGGTTTCTAGAATTGGAATAGTGTTTAATTTTGACAGAAACTGTGGGGCAGTTTTAAAATTTGATTTAACATTTTAGTAAAAACTGAGGCCTAGGCTGTAATTCATTCTGTCATTCCATTTCATTCAAGGCTTGTCCCTCTAATCGTGAATTCTTTTTATGTTGCTGTCGTTATTCAATGTCCTGTTGCTTTTCCCATTGCTCATACAACTTTTAGTTTTTACATTTTGGAATGGCATTCAAATACATTATGTACATTATAACCTGCTTTTTCGTGAAATAATTTTTAATCATAAATTTCAAACAGAAATGGGATAGAGACATGCCCTGATATGTTAGGAATTTAGAAATTTCATTCTAATAAGTATGGAAGTAAAATGAGGTAACATCTTAAAATATTTAAATAGGATTGCAAATAATATAGATTCAGTACTGCAAAAGTTGGAAACATTATGAGATGCTTGCTAAGTCAGGATCATTTTTGTAATCTAATCTAAAACATGTTTTACAGATTTCTTCCATAATTTTGAGCAGTGGGAGCTTACTGTTGGAAATTGATACTGTGTTATGTTATGTCGTATTTCATTGCTGGCAGTTAAGTTGGATGGGTTGGCTGCACTAGTTATTGTCCTAGAGTTATTGTCCATTGTCGTGGAGTGGTTTGTATTGGAGGGGACCTTCAGCATGATGTGGTTCCACCCCCTGCCATGGGGAGGAACATCTTTAACTTGTCCAGCTTGCTCAAAGCCTCACCCAGCCTGACCTTGAACACTTCCAGGAATGGGGCAGCCACAGCTCCTCTGGGCAACCTCAACCTGTGTCTCAGCACCCTCACAGTACAGAATTTCTTTGTAACATCTAATCTAAACCTGCCCTTTCACTTTCAAACCATTCCCCCTTGTCTTGTTCACTGCATGTTCTTGTGAGAAGTCTCTGTCCATCTTGTTTGTCCCAAAGCCTCCTTGGATAACTGTGATTTTTCCCTGTGTAGTGTAGATTTTTATCTCCCAAAAAGTTTTCAGTGGTGAAACTTTTGACAAGTTACTTTTTTGAGCCAGGGAGCTTTCAGGGAGTGTTAGACAAACTTTTAAAAGAAACTGGAAGCCAGATTTGTCCTGAGTTATTTGAAACAGCAAAGTTCATACCACTTTACAGGGTATATGTATATTTCCTTTAACATGAAAGCCTATATTCTTTGCATGCAGTAGCAAACTTGACAAAACTACAGAGGGTAATGAAATGGCAAAGCAGCAGGAAGGCTCGGGGTTTTCAGTGGAGATGTTAATTTGGAAGCAATACAGCTGGCTTCAGTTTTAGTTGGGCCACAACCTACAGTCAAGTACTTGGAATAGTACATCTGAGTACTCATCCTGTGGAATTCCAAGGTTTTATAGGAAGTTGACTGCAGAACAAAAGAGTACTTCTCAGTTCTAGCAACACATAAGTATTGACAGTGTAGTTTCATAAACACTTTGGAGTAGCAGAAAGTTCCCCTGATGCTGAAAAAGCTGCCTGGCAGATCTGCCTTCTCCTGAGCTGGAAAGCAGTTCTGCTGCTGTGCTGTCCTCGTGCTGCCCTGTCCTCTGCAGGCTGGGAGAACTAAACCCAGCTAAAACCTAGCCAGAGGTGAAAGAGGCAGACTGATCAAGAGTCAGGGCTGTGATCATGCCACTCTGTGCCACTATTAAATGATCATGGAGTTGTTATTTTCCAGTAGTTTTTTTCTCTTCTCTCTATCTCTGCAGATAATTATGTCCTCTTTCTTCCTGAGACAGAGCCACAGTATAAGCTCCTCAAGGCTCCTCATCATCAAGGAGATATTATATTCTTGTGTCATAGAAAGATTTGATCCAGGACAGGTATTTTTTGTTAGAAAATGAAAGTAGCTGGAGCTGGTAAAGGGGCACGAATGACTCAATTAACTTGTCAGGTGTCAGGAGTACAGGAAACCATCAAATCTAGTTACAATTTCCACTGGCTCAGAACATTTTCTGCCAACGGTGTGTTTTTTTTTAAATCCTTAATTACACATTATAATTGTCTAAAACTGTTATGATTATTTTTATTTTTATTATATTTTTGCCCTGTCCTTTTATCTCTCGTTACTGCGTTATCGTGGTTAGGTGGTTCTGGTTCTCCCACCTAGAAGGTTGGTTTCAGTTATTTGGACAATGCTCCCAGGCACACAGTGTGGTTCATGGGACCATCCTGTGCAGGGCTAGGAACTGGACTTCTGTGACCCTCATGTGTCCCTTCCAACTCCGGGTATTTGGAGGCAGAATGAAGGGAGCAATCCAGCATGCTTTATTTCATCCCAGTGCCCACAGTTCTTTAAGAACACAGCTCTTGACCGCTGTCAAGATGCAGGGATGCAGGGAAAGTGGCCTGAGAAAGCCAAGAAAACAATTGCAAAAATGGCTTCCTAGCAAGAAACATGGAGTCAGTGAACTTGGGTATCTCCTAAAAAGCATTCTTGTGCTGCAAGTGGAGCCATATACTCCTGATGAATCATGCTGCATCTGTAGTATATCCACGTCTCAATGTGCCACATCAATAGGGGATTCAAAGGGAATGACAAGTAAAAGCAAGGAGTAACACTGTGATGGAATGTAAGTAACATTAGTGTCTTTTTTTGGTTTTTTTTCCATCATGCTACTTGAAAGGTCTGTGCTTTGATGTATAATACAAAAGGGCAGTAGTGGAGGGAAATGTGAAGGATGGGTGGGTGTTAGTGATGTGCAAAATACCAAGCTTGCCTTTAAATGGCTTGGCAAGGACCTAGTTGTGAAAAAAAGGCACTGCTGACAACTTGGAATCCCCCTAAGTGTGAAGTCCCTTCTCCTTGAGCAGTCTTAAGATTGAAATAGTGACAGGCTTTTATTTATGTACACCTGCCTTCTAATTATTGAAAGTAGGTTAGGAAAATTTATATTAATTGATACAAAGAAAAGCTGAAGAAATGCTTTCAACTGGAAAATTATGTTTCCATTTATAAATAATGAAGGTCTTTTATTGACATGTATACCTACTTTAAATAAAATAGATTAGCAAATAAGGAGTATGTATTGCGATTTTATTTTAATCTTGTTGCAGCATTTTCCTGGGTAATGTCTTTGCTGATGATCTCATGCAGTAGCTGGCACATGCCTTTCATTTTGCCTCAGTTAAACTCTTGTCGCTTGTAGCTTCAGGTAGAAATTGTTTTTAAGGAATGCATACAATCATGCACTATTTGGTATTTTTAAACTAAAAGGACAGAACTGCTCTGGTCCCCCAATTTGTGGAATAATTATTCTGATGTAGTTAGAAATCTAATTGAACTTTTAGACAGATGTTTTGTTCAGAAAGTGTTCTTTGCACTTTTATCTCCCATATGGAGTAACCACCTTAGTGTAACTGCACACCAGCTTTGCAATAACAATCCTTGAAGAAGGAACACCAAAAATTTGTTAAAGTTCAATGAGGGGAAAGAAGGGACTCTTAAAAATTAATTCCCAGCTCAAGGTCAGCTTGAAGCAGTGCCAGGCTCTCAATCTTCTTCTGCTCTTAGCAAAGGGTAAATCCTACAGGTTAAGTGGTAAGGGCCTCTTCAGCTGTTGATGCACAGGATCTGCAGCAGTTGCAGATAATTTAATTTCTTTTCCTTGGAAAAAAAAAGAGTGAAGAAAACACATCCCCCAAATATGAAAATATCTCTGCTTAGGTTTTTTTTTTCTGCATGTGCCTACATAAACAAGATAACCTGAATTATTAAAAGTGTGAATTTAAAGAGGATTTGTTGTGCCACATTTGTTAAACACCCACACTCTGTGTGGGCACTCAGAAGTAAAGTGATGTTCTTTGAGTTCATCTTAACTGGTGACTTAGCCTCTTCTTCAAAGTATGGTTGAGGTTGGCAGGGAGCTCTGGAGGTCCTCATGTCCAACCCACAGGCCCAGGCAGGGCCTCCTCAAGCCCAGATTGTGTCCAGTTGGCTTTTGAGTTGAGCTGGCTTTTCTGACATAGGAGATGCCCCAGTCTCTCTGGGCCACCTGTGCTGGTGCTGCTGTCCTTGTGGTGAAAGTGTGTCCTGATTTTCAGGGAGATCCTCCTGTGTTTCAGTTTGTCCCCTTTGCCTCTGGTCCTGTCACTGGGCACCATGAGAAGAGCCTGGCTCCATCTTTGCACTCTCCCCTCAGATATTTATGCATAAGATCTCCCCCAACACTTCTCCAGGCTTATCAGTCTCAGCTGTCTCAGTTTTCCTCAGAGGAGAGATTCTCCAGTCCCTTAATCCTCCCTGTGGCCCTTCCTTGGGCTCTCTCCCATGTGACCTTGTGCAGGAGTCTGGCTGTGGTGTCACCAGTCAAGGGGAAGGATCACCCCTTGATTCACTGCCAACACTCCTCAAATGTAGCACAGGACAACATTAGCCTCCTTTGTGATATGGACCAAGTCTCTCATGGCAGCCTTTGGCAATTAAGGATAGAAAACACCTATTTTTAAATTGCTTCCTTTGACTCATACACTGGGATAGTTTTTTATTTAGGTACTTTAAGACCATTTTCCCACAGATCTCTCTCTCGACATCTCTTCAGTGAGTAAGACTTTATTTAAGATTACATGGTCGCATCTACCACTTCCAGAAGTTTGATTTAATAAATGCCTGAAAATTAAATTTACAGAAATGCTAATGTAGAATTAATATATATATTCTCTGAGACATGCTAGGAAAGGGCTCACTGTTACTGTGTCCTTCTCTGTATTGCATTTTCTACACATTAATGGAAATTAAGACATGTTTTTCACAATTCTTCCTTCATCTTTTCTGGCTTTTGGGATTAGCCATCTGGTCTTCGATCCTGACTTCAGCCAGGCTGTGAGATCAGTAGGAGAACTGAAGCTATTGCAGTTACCTGCACTGCTGATAACTCAGTACAATTTACCTCTCTGGCTTTCCCACATTGGTGCTCAGTAATCCAGTAGCCATGGACCCAGAAGGCCCCTCAGTCTTGGATACCCTGCATTCTCTTTCAGATGACATGTTGACCCTCCTTCTTATGGATAAAAACGGTTATAATCAAATGCAGATATTACTGCCCAGCTTGGGATTTGGAAACTGTACACCTACATGCTAACAAAGTGCACAAGTCGGGGTAATTTATCTTTATCAGAATTCCAGTACACAATCTAGCATCAGAGAACCAATGAAGACATTCTTAACAAATTATGATGGTGGTGTTAAAGGACACATGGAAAACATGTCCCTAAATCCTTTATTTCTGGAGGAAAAGATGTGCAGCCAGAGGCATTGCCACCTGGCAGTTTAAGAACTTGCTAGGGTAACTGGGGAAGTTTTACTTTGGGTGTAAATATTTTAAATAACCTTGGATTCATTAAGCATTTCTTTCTCTGGCAGAGCAGAAAACTTATCTCTTTATTTATTTATATAGTAATTTTTCCTCTTGGCATGAAAAAGTAGTTGAATCTTTAGTACCTAACTTCTTGCACACTAGAAGACTATATGGATTAATTAAATCAAGATGAGCTTTAAATGTATTGTTTACAAAGAAGTTTACACTGCAGTTTTTCCTTTCAAAAGTCTCCTTTCATGTCAGGATGACTGGAAAATGTGTAGTGTAAATTCAGTAAATTTGTAGTGTCAATTAAAGACAGAAGCCTATCGTAGGATTCTTCCTGACTTGTGCTCATAATATTTTTGTTATTTATCAGCCTCAGTGTTCTGTTTCTGCAATTCATAGCATGTGGCTTTGTTTCATTTGAGCGCTACATTGACTGTGAGGACTAGTTAGGAGCAAGCTGTACAAGACAATGAAAATCTCTTTTAATTTTTATTTTAGAAGTTCATGAGGAAAATTATAAGGTGCAAGCTATACCAATACAAATTTGCTTGCATTTTGGTTATGTATTAATGACGAAAATAATTATTAGAAATAAGAGTTCAGATAAAAATCTTCCATTTTTCTGTTGTGTGTTTATCTCAGTTTGCACAGATGATGTGTGCCATGAAATGCATCCAGTGTGCAGGAAAGTCTGGAGTTAATACAGCTGCAAGATGGAGACAAGATCTTCCATGAAATTTTTTAGCTGATAGTAAAGAGTTTTGAATATTTTTTTCCATTCACTTAGAAGTAAAAGCAAAGTAACTTTTTAAGCATTTCTTAAAAATCATAAAAATCCGATTCAGTACTTAGGCTTCTTACAGACTGACAATTTGATTCTTGGTTCTGAATTCCTGGATGCTTATCCTTTCTCCCAAAGCACTGAATAATACTCCTGCTTTAATTCAGCATTCCTCCAGACGACTCTTTTTGGATTGGCTAATTTTTACTTTTGTGTAAGCTTTTCTGCTTTGCCTCCTGGTCACTTGTGCCCAGTTATTACAGGGAGAGTAAACGTGAAGGGTTTGAGTCCTGCTCATTCTGTGGAGCAGGGTTCTCTCGTGGTCTGCTTTGTTTCCTGTATTACGGCTGTCACCTTCAGTTTGCTCACGCTGTGCTTTCTGTTCCATTTCTTGTTTGGCGAGTGTCAGGAGCCTGGGCTTGTTACCCTGATGGGGATCCATGCTGCTGATTAATAGCACAGATGGCTAAAAATAGGTGGAGTTCAAGCAGGAGACATTTGCTCATAATAAAATGTTATGCCTTCTGTACAGAGTTCTCAAACGTGATCCTAATCAGGTGAAAGAGTGAGCACCACTGCTCACGAAATGAAGGAACCGATTTATAATTTTTTAAAGTTATCCTCTGCAGAATGGAAACTTCTTTTGAGTAAAACAGAAGGCACAAGCATGTTAATCAGTTTAAATGTTATCTACAGTTATTTTTTTGCCATGAGTGAGAGGCTTCTGCTGAGGGAGGCTGCTGAGAGTGTTGTGAAGAGCATGTGACGAATATATTTTATCCCTTTTCAAAGTGGGAGTCTTGCTTCCTTGTTTAACTGAATATAATAGGTTTTGCTTGAATTTAAAATTCTGAAATCTGTGTAGGAAACAGGTGTAATGAAGATGCCAGTCATTGTTTTAGTGCTTAGCTGGAAATACACATTCAGATACTTACTATTTTTCTCAATCTGTATGTAAGTTGTAATTATTTCTGCAATGAACTTTAATTATGGTTATTATTAATTGCCACATGGGAAGCTGAATACAAGCAACTTCAGGCACTTCTCATACCCCTTGACATTTTTCATCAGTGCTGCTACAGTTGGGTGCTCTGTGCTCTTTGATAGGGTAGATTGTCTTTCCACAAAGTGAATGACTTGTAGTGCACAATTATAAACACTAGAAGTTATGCTTTATGTTATAAACATTAGAAGTTATACTATACTGGCAGTGTTAATTAATTCTCAGGTGCATTGAAAAGATTCTACTCACCTAAAACTTGCAAAGCAATGCAGAAGCAAAGTGAGAACTTTTATGGGAGAGCTGATGAGACAGGTTATGTGGAGAGTATAAAAGGTGTGTTCTTGATCTCTTTTATCACATGCTAATACATTTCCAAAAGTTTCATCTCTAGAGCTTAAACTAATTTTTGTTCTTTCAAGGGGATTCATCTTCTTGGAAAAACTGTGGCAAGTTCTTTCAAATGCTTAAATTAGAAGTATGTTATATTTGCCCACTGGAAGGGAAAAGCCAGAAATTTTATAATCGTTCGAAGAAAAGTAAAACTTAGTGGTTTTTTTTAGGTTTTTTTTTTTACATACTCAACTTGAAAATACTGTTTGTGCATAAAGTGAGAAAATATCATTACCGTGAAAAATGCTGCTGTTGGATATAAACTATACATGTTTGCATTACTTTCCTCATTTGAGCACATAATACCCTACCCTATCTAAATCTCCTTGGCATTTAGATCCTAGAAGTCTGCCTCTGAATTAACTGAAAGTTAAAATTGCTATTCAAAGTTAGAAAGATAAATACACTCAAACCTGATTTCCAGCCTAGCCAAAATTCTAGTACTTGGCTCTTTTATACCTTAGAACTTCCTTATGACTGAACAATAAGAAAATAATATATTCATGTTATGAATGAAGTAATTGTAGTGAAGATGGCCATGCTTTCTGGTCTGTAAAATAGTTCATCTTCTGCTCATGGCTTAAAAAATTGTCTGGCTATTTTATGGTGGAAAGAGAATGTACTGAGAAAGTAAGAGAAAAACAGGGAAGCATTTTGATCTAGTAGGGTTGTATCAGATATTGGGAACCAAAAGGCCTAATGCATTAGAATAGTAGAAAAAAGGAGTAATTTCTCCTGTATTAAAAAAAGAAATAAAATAATAACATTTCCAAGTGTCAGGCTAGATACTTTTCTGTTCTGCTGGAGTATTTTATGCCATCTGTCTAGACTGTAAGATCTTTAAGGCAAAATGAGATACACAAGTGGCACATGGACCACTGCTAGGACTGTTAATTGCTTATTTTCACAACATCTGGCACACGTTATAGAACACATTTTCTTCTGCCTGTTAAAAGCAGATAATATTTATTTACCTGCCTGTCACTAGGGCTTTGAAGAGCCTCATGGAAACCAAAGAAATAAATGAGCCCTGGAGGGGAATTGATACTTTTCAGACACCACAATCCAGACACAGCCTCTAACTCTAGGTTTTTAAACAGTGTCTTGCCTCTCACTGGAACAGTTTTCTGATGCTTTCTCCCTGAACATCTGCTGATGGCCACTTTCATAGCCAGAATCCAGGTCCAGACAGAACTCCCCTGTTGCAAATGACCAGCCTGATGTTCTTAAAATTTGCATGCTACTGTGGGACCTGTTAAGTTTCATGCTGGTGGTTTTATTGTGCCATCAGTGCCACCTCAGTTGACCGAATGGCAACAGCCATAAAAGGGCAAGAAAAACATTTTATCTTCTGTTGCCTGTATTTCCTTCTGCTGAGCTGAAGAGATATAAAAGAGGCCTTGGAGTATTAGAATCAGCTGGAAAAGGTTGACAGCACTGCCTCCAACAGAACAGGAGAACAGGAAATAAAATGGGACCAAAAAGTTCACCTTGCAGGAATAGCATATACAGAGTTAAGCTTCAGCTGGGTCACATAACAGGAATTTATTATTTTTTTCCCCTTTTCTCATTACTTCTTCTGGCTTTGAACCTTTCCTTTTAAAAATGAGATCTCTTCAGTTAGTCACCATAAATTAGTCACCCTCCAGTGTTTGAGGTATTGGCCTCAAGTGAACTAGCCTGCTGTAATAAAGTGTAATTCAGCTCCTGCATAGCCTGTCTTTGTGAACAGGGCAAATGGGCTTGGATGTGGTCTCTGTTTCTTTGTGCTTGGATTCCAGCTGCTGTGACTGGTTATGGAGGGCTCCTGCGTGGCTGTTCTCTATTAGGACCTCAGTGCAGAAAGGAACCTGCTGGTGCTGTGCTTACATCTCTGTGACTGCAGGAAACATCCAGATCCTATCTAGCCATATTTGTCTGCGTGAAGCTGCAGAAGCTAAAAGTCATCCCACGGTATTTTAACATATGTTGAAAAATGAAATACTGTCAAACTCCTACAGTACTTGAAATAGACTTGAAATAGCCTTACAGTTTTGCTCCTTTACACTTTTTCTGTAGGGATCATTCAGGGATTCAGATTTAGTGTGGCACAGATATAGAGAATGAATCTCTCACTTGTCGAAATGAAAATTAACCTTCTGAACTAAGATGGCTTTAGATAAGTAGAATCCCCAGTTTCATGCCTTCTTTCTATGTTACACAGAAGGTGCAGAATGAATAATTCAATAAGTGATACCCAAGTTTATCATTTGAAAAGAGAAATGTCTGAAAATTTTCAATGAATGAGATCTTTGTCATTTTTAAGCCTGATTGCTACCAGCATAAGTGATGATCTAAAAATATGCTAACTGTTGTTCATACCTATTCAGTGTAGCCAGCGAAGAAATTTCATGTTCTGATCAGCAGTATGAATCTGCAAAATAACATTCTTGTTGCTAGTTGCAACAAGTAGGAGTTTGCCTTTAATTTTAAGTGGCTGGATTTCATTGCTCTGCGTATGGTTAAAACAACTTTATAGATGGGAGCAGTATTGAACGTCAGTGCTTTATCATACACAATTATAAAGCCATCCATGCTGATTTGAGGGTGGTGGGTGCTGTGCTGCTTGAATTTTGCAGTTTAATTACTTTTCCTTTTGTGCGTGTATACATGTGTTTGTGTGTGCTTGATGACACTCTTCTCCACAGACCGGTTTATTACCCCATGATTTTACAAGGACTAAGCAGTGATTCAGGGAAGATTGAAATGTTAATTTCCTTTGTTCTCCTGTTCTTTAAGAGGCCAGCATAGGTAGGGTAAACACAATTAAAATGATTTTGGTTCTAATATTGACTGCACAAGTACAGAATGAGATTCTACTTTCTCATTGAGTTGAAAGGAGAAAAACCTCCAAGCTGAGGTTTCTAAATCATCACCTTACTCCCACAAATGATAATTTTCAAGTAGCAGATGGTTATTTCTGGAATCAAGAATCTTACTGCTTCCTGATGTGTTATTTTTTTATTTTTCTAAACTGCCTTTAAATCCTGTTTAGGTATAGATATCACACATAACAAAAAATATAATCCCAAATGCCTAGGCTAGAGGTAAACTTGTGAGGAATGTTCTGGATTTTTTCACGTATGCAGTGATTGTTTGAAACCATTCTTGTCTGTATCCAGGATGATTTTTAGGCTGCAGCTGTCTTGCTGAATATTCATTATGAAATGTTTGTATTTAAAAATAAACCCATTATTTTTGTTTTTATCACACAAACTTGTCTTTCAGTATGTGCCAGTGACCTGGCATGGTGAGTGCATCTGTGAGCCTTAGGTCTCCATGAAAAATCTCCATATTTTAGATTTCTGGGGGTTTTTTTGTAAAAATATCCAGCAATATGCAGATAATGTCAAGTATTTTTAGGAATGAAGAATGGATCCTAAAAATATAAAGCAAAGTTATTTAGCTGTTTTCTACATTCTCCTTTAAAAGCCCATGTGGGGCTACTCTCTCTTGTCCTAGGCCCCCATCTCTACTATCATACTTCCAGCATAAACTGTGTGCTTTCCAGCCTGGTTATTTCTGATTCACAGAGGGAATATATATAAATGCAAACTATAGGGAAGGGAAAGCACATTTCTCCTTTTTCAGGTAGAAAGAAAGGCTAATTCACTTTTATATTCCTAATTTAGTTGAGGAACAGCATCTCTTCTATAATGCAGGAGAAGCATTTTCCCAGACTACTTTAATTCCTGTTCCTGTCCTGAACATTTGGGATCCAAACTTCTTATTTAAAAAATCAGTGAGGGCCTGTCAGTGCCTGTACCAGGAACAAGATACTCCCTTGGTGACTGTTCCACTCTATATTGTGGAAATGTGACCACCTGCAGCCCTGGAAAATGAGGCACACAGGAGCAGGCAAGGCAAGGTTACAATGCTGACAGAACTAGTATCAAGCAGACACATTCAGCAAACCTTAAAACCTCATGAAGCAGTTCAATACAATGTGCAGGGCCTCCTTTTTTAGTTCTTCCTTCCTCTTGAGTCCTTATATGGTCTGAGTCTCTATTTTTCAGAGGTATTCAAGGGATTGAGTGTTGAAAAAATTACCAGTTTTGAAGAGGTAGACTTTTGGTTTTCTGACATTTTAAGGAGCACAGTAGAGAGGTCTCATCTCAGGTAACTGTAGTACTTAGGCAGTTGGCATTTATTTTTAAGATCACTAAGAGAAACCTGCAAGACCAGTTGAAAAAAAAAAGAATTTTATGGCATGGATCCCTTAGATTATTATAGAAAAGAAGTCTGGGTTCACTTGGCAGATAAAGGGCACCTTGAGTTGTTTCAGGTGCTGTGGGTACTCTGCCTAATGTTCCTGACACTCCAGACAGGACTGAATCTCCTACTGGATCTCTCAGTGCTCTGTGGGTACCTTAGTCTGTGGTATCTCACATGGCAGTACAAGACAATGTTTTGGCAACAAATTTCAACCCCATTTTATTACAATAATAGCAAAAATAGTAATTAGTAATAATGAATATGTTTTTAATAAATGTATCATATAGACATGCTTGATATATTTGTATCTATGCAAATATAATACATATATATATATACTCCTGTAGTTTGCAAAGACAAACTCTGATACTGAGTTTAGCAGAGTGCTTGGCACTGACTGAAGGTGGGAGAACAGAGGTGCAGCAGTTAGTGAGATTAGCAGTCCTCCTTTGTAATTTGTAATTGCAGCTGTGTGGTTCGTGCTTTTGTGTGCCGTGCCTCCCGCTGGGGCAGGCGCTGCACACTCAGGAGCTTTGCAAGTGGAAACATAATGTACTTTATTATTCTCACAGAAAGGGGAGGGAGAAACCAAGTGAAAAATAACAAGAAACAAAAGCAAAGTACTCTTAGCTTCCCTTTATCAGAAAGGAAAAAAGAACACAGGAGGAAAATAGCTTCCATATTTTTAGGCATTTGTGAGTCACCCTAAATCTCTTAGGATATTTTAGTAAAAATTATATTAAAAAAGCTTCTATGAAGTAATGAACTCATAAGTTTTTCTGTGCGACATATTTCAGTTGCTTTTTTTTAATGTTTCTTTTTAACTTCTTCAGGGTAAAGAATGTTACCCATCTGGGAATGCAAATGTTGTGAAGTAAGCTATGTGGATTGTAAGAGGAAAAAAAGACTGGGTAATTTTTTCTGAGGCTGGCTGTAGATTCTGTAGATCTACACTGGACCGTCAGTAGCAGCAATAAAGGTGTTTTCACACATCTGGGAGAAGTAGGGGCTGGTGGGATAATCCATGGCCTAAGGTCACTGTCCTGCCCATAAGGACCTCATTGGCAACTGTAGGGTCTGGGCTTAGGCAGGCGTGGTGGAGATAGAGGATGGGTCAGAATAAAGTCATAGTGCTGTCAAAAAATGACAAATGACAACAAGGGAATTGCATCCTTAGAGAAGGTTTTACCAACAGTGCGGGTAAAGGCTTGGAAGATGTGGAGCAATAAAAGGCTCCAGTACCCAGCTGGCATTTGAAAGCTTGCGGACACTAGATATCCATTATGGAATTAAAGTATTATAACTAAAAGCAGCACTAACTGAGCAGTGAGGAGAATCTTTTATATGTGTTCTACCTGTAACCCAGAATTACATAAATTGTGCGTTATTACATCCTAAGATGTCAATGGGCAGAGCTGCTGAGTGTAAGGAAAGTGAGGATTTTCTGGGAGGTGGGGAGGATACAGGTATGTCCACATACTGTCAGCCATGAGCAGCTCTCTTCTTCCCCTTCCTCACAGCTGCTCATTGTCCTCATATTTTGTTTAAATTGGGAATTTGAATACTGGGTTACTCTACTATAAGACTCCAGCAGACCTGGGGCACTTGAAGACTGTTTTTTTTCATTGAACCTACATGTTAACTTAAGGTTTTTAGTTATGTAAAATTGTAAAATGAATAGCTAAAGGAAAGTTAAATTGATAGCCAAAATGTCTTAGCTGTAAAAATCCCAAGTCTCTCCTGAACCAAGTCTTAGCCGAGAGTCTGCCAGCGCACGTTTTTCAACAACAGAATAACAATACAGCTCATATTCCATGAGCACCATTTTCACCTCCCATGTACCCCTCTGTAAAAATGTTCCAGGAAGTTACACAAAAAGAAGAAAAATGTAGATAGAGATTCTTGTTCTGGTCCTTGACCTGATAGTCTCCAACTGCATCCAGGAAACGGATGCCACCTTCTCAAAACAGGCCAGTGCTGGATGTGGATCTGATAGTTAAGTTTTAGTTTTAACAAAGCTAAATGAAGAGAAGTAGCTGAGTGTTGTTTCCTTGTACGGAGTAGTGGGTAACAGATCACATTTTGCTTTTGTTGACAGACCATTAATGAAACAATTTCAGGGTTTTCAGGCATTCTTGTCACAGTCCCATGTTGGCTTGAAAGTACACTTCAAATGAGGTTGCACAGTAAAAAAAAAAAAAAGAGATTACTCATCTGGGCATAATCTTAATATTCTTGTGCCTTTACTTCTGCTGTGTGATATACAGGTTTTGGAATAGAGAATAAAGGTCACAAAGCTTTGGATTTTTAGGGTAATTTATTTGTTGCTTTTTTTTTGTGTGTGTTTTATTAAGGTCTTATAGTTAGGATCTTCTGTAAACACTGCATTGATGTAGAAAGCATTGCATAAACATTGTTCCTTGCTTTCTGCAGAGTATTGGATTCAGAAACAGCACAAAATTAGATTTGTAATATATTCATCAAATAGAAAATCTCCAAGTATAGTTTTAAACACTATGTTTTAATGTTTTGGCTGAAGTTCAAATCCTGAAGGAAAAATATTTTTTTTGAATAATACTGGTTCATTAGAATAATTTAAGAATTTTTAAGAGGGCTCCCATATGAGGTGCCAGACTGATTCTAAACCTTGCTGAATATCATGTCTCACAGAATTATGCAAATGCTGGTCAACTGCAGACTGAAGACTCATGTGTGGAACTTCATGAAATATTAACATCAAGCTTTTTTTTTGAGGAAAAAAATAAAATCCAGTCTTTAATTAATGAATCTTTGGAATCAACTTGCAAAACTATCAATGGGATTATTGTAAAACAACTTCTGTTCTCAGGATGCCTCCAAGACGTGAGAGAGTCCCCTTCTAAGTTCTCTGAAATCCCAAGACAGTGTCCTGTAAAGTCAGTGTGAGATGCTAGCAGGTAAATGCAGGGCTGTTCTTATCTCCGCCACTGGCTTATCTCTGTACCTTGGACTTTTCATCACTTTTAACACATCATGCATTACAGACGTTTCTGGGGAGATTATTTTCCTGCACTTCCTCTCTCAGACCCTCTTATTTTCTCCCATTTTCTCTTTTCCTGTATATTTTTCTTCTTCAGGTGTTACACAGTGAAGTGTTCACTATCACTGCTGTTCTCCCTCCAGTATTTTCTTCTGAATTTGTACCTTTTACTGTTTCCAATTTTCCAACTTTCCTCGACCTCCTGTTTCTCTATATTTTCATACAGGAAGAAAACCAAGCCAAACAAAACAAAACCAAGAAAACCATTCTGAAGTAAATGTTGGTAATTCTTTTAGGAATTAATACGTCTCATTCTTTTTTCATTGTTTATGCTCTAGGCTAATTGTCGTTATGAGGGAGAGCCTGGATTCAGCAGACAACCAGCTCTGGAGTTCAGAGCAGCTTGGAGGAAGCTGGGAGGAAGTTCCTGATTGGTGAATGGTGATGTGAAAATCCCCATTCATTTCTCTTTTCCATTACATACCTCCTACCTCGTAACTCTCAGTAGCAAAGAATTTCCAGGAGAGGATAGGGAATGAGCACAGAGGAGTCTGTAATGTGGAAATAACATTTACAAAGGAAAACCAGCAAAAACAAAAAAACTTAAACAGAAAAAAAAAAGGTGTTTGGACCCTAATTCCCTGCTCAGATACTTCTATGCCATCAAAATAACAGGGCTTGGAGGCTAAGTTAATGAGAGCTTGTGTCTCTATGGCTACAGTGTAGCAAAGGCTTTTGTCTACTCCTGATGGGGAAAAGCACCTGTAAAACTCCTGACAGCATCCAGCCTTCAGATCTTTTTTCCCTTCATAAATGGATTTGCTCAAGTGCAGTTTCTCCTTGGTGTTTAAAGGAGTGTAACAGATGAACTTCTAGAATCTGTGAGGTTTAGTCTTCTAATGATCTTTTTTTTCCAGACAGAGAAAAATAGTCTTTTGTGTACTTTTTAGGAAGGAAACAGAAGATCAATTGTGGTGCTACTCAGCATGCACAGTATTTGTCATATTTCAGAATCATCTCTGATTTTCTTGGCTTCCTCCCCAAATTGCTTTAATCATTAGGCTTTTTCTTAACTACATCTCTGATGTGTGTCATTATTGTGGCTGCCTCTCAACAACTAGCCTAGGGAAAAAACATCTCACTGGTCTCACAGAGTAGGCAGAGCTGCCTCACAGACACAACAGCAGGATGTATTCTAGGACAGCTGCTTCTGCTGCCAACCTCAGAAACACCAGGGTGAGTCAGGAGTAATTAGAGCTCAATTACTGGTCAAAATCAAGACCATTCACTCTCAGTTCTTTCAAATAGGTGTAGTTTCACAAAAGTAAGTAGAAGCAGATAATTTTACTCTGTGATAAATTTAAACATCTGTCTGAAATGAGTTTCTAATCAATACAGAATAGATTTAATTCTTTATCAGCATAGCAAAGCACTGTCCTAATTCTGTCCCGTGTCGTCATGATGCCCATGTAGGTGGTTACAAACACTACAGCCCAAAAGGACTTGAACAAAGCCACAAGGTGCTGCACATGGATTGTTTGTCAAGAGATAATTTGTATTGATAGGGACAGCTGAGTTCTCGGTAGCTTTTAAAAAATACCTGGTAGACAAACACTTTTAAAATCCTTTGATTTTTTATTTTTTCTATGGAAAGGGATAAGTTTGGGGCAACTTAGTAAGAACACTTTGATGTGCTACTGATATCCTTGTGTGACCTGTTTCTCATAACTCTGTCCCATCCTAGAGGATGCTGCGGTTTCATTCGCAATTCAGATTCCCAGGGTAAATTGTAGACATAAATCTTGATGTCACAATCCATTGAATTTTACCTAATATTATTATTTTTCCCTCAAGAACTCCAAGAGACTGTGCCTTTCTTCATTGACTTTCATAATGTTTCTCCAGTACATGAATAATTAATGTAGATTACTCTGGACTGTTTAAACTCTTTATTAAAGAAATTACCAAGTGTATGTAATAGTGTCTCTTCCATTAGATGAACACAGGTGATTTCAACACTCTAAATTAATATTATAGTGTGATTCAGAAATGCATTATAAAGGCATGAAACTGTTTATCCAAACAGCAGTTTTTACTGTTTTCTACATCTATCAGACCTCCATATAAATACAGAGAAATAGACAGATTTAGACCAGTGTTTGGGTCCTGCTTTCCTTTTTGGAGCTCTTCTCTAAATGTAGCTCCCACACCCATGGGTGCTGTTGTCCAGATTAGAATTACTTCCCTGCAATAATTGACTTTGAACTAGCCTCGTGCACTTCAGACTTCTTGGAGTTATGTGTTTCTTTTTTCCTTCCAAGTTGTTTTCACCATGTCCACATGGTAATTTACCCAGTTCAAATTGACTGTGAAGTAGAGATAAAGCAAAAAGAGAGGGATTTTTTAAAAAAGTCTGAGGAAGGAAAATGGAGGGAACCCTATGTGACAGGCACTTGGTCATACTGTAGCTCTTGGTACAGGCATCATTGATTGAAAGATGCTGAGGTGCTGTACTGTTTTCTAAGTAAAACAGAACAAAAAAGCCAATAATAGCGGAGAGGTCCCCTGCAAAAAAAAAAATTGGTTTCTGCCTTTGAAGTCTGCTTAAGATGTTGTTGGGAGAGGAATATTACCCCTAAATGTTTGGTAATTGCTTAGTTTTAGAGGCAATATAAGTGGATGAGAATTGCTGTAAATTCCACTTATGTTTTTTTAAGCACCAAGGAGATACTCATTAAGAATGTCTGCCAAATAGGGAAAAGAAAATTTTGGTGCTTGTTAGAGGGAAATGATAAACATGTCTCTTTTCCTTCCTTTGATTATGGAAATAATGGGAGTTTTCCCAAAACAGGAGGCAAAACTTTAAAGATCCAGTTAAAAAAACCCTCTGTCACTGAATCCAGCTCTTGAAGACCGAGTAGTTTCAGAGAATAGGACATACATTTCTTAACTTTGTAAGTGTTTTGGACATTTTACCTGAAAGAGTTATCTTCCAAAGCACATAACCCCCAGACAGAGTTCCTGTTTCCTCTAGCTAATGGTTCATTACTTCTTTGACCCAGCTTGTCTTAACCCTCACTGTGGAAGACATCTAGAATTATGTTATGATTAGGATTTAGAATTCACTCCTGTGCTGCAATTTTGTAAAACAAGTATGCTGGAATAGACTGGCAGTACGTGATGGGCAAAATGAGGTTGACAGATATAATGATGGCAGCGGTTCTCTCACAGAATAAATATCACAGAGGCCTCTGCAGTGCAATGCTTGCTGGCTTGTGTGCAATGGTATTGAAGCAGGCATTGCTGGTAAAGTCATACTCTGCTGTATGTAAGCTTCAGTGTTATCTCTTTTGGCTGGGGATAATATCAGAAGTTTTTGCTGCCAGCAGATTTTGTGGGCAAGAATATTGTACAAGCAATGGCAGGTACAAAAATCAGGCTGCTTGTTGATGTATTTAAACAGTGAAGTGGAATTTAGACTCGATGGTGTTCAACCTTCAAAATCTCTGCCAGGTATGAAAGAAAGTTTTGCTTAGTTGCAGCTGGGATTTCAGTGGGAGTTGTGTGATTTCAGTTCCTGCCCAGTAAGGAATTTAATTTTAGCAGTTGGTGACCAGAAGTTATTGAATTGCAGTTACTGAAGGCCTGCTCTGACCTTTATGACATTTTGGAATTTTGAAGGAACAGATCCTACATTTTATATTGCAAAGATGCTATTTTTTTCCCCCAGTATGGGACACCAAAATGGCAAAAATCTTTTGTTTAGGGCTGTGTTAAGCAATTCCTTTCTTTAGTGGTGAACATGCTTGGACTACTACAATGCCTATTTTTTCCCCCCTAAATGGAGAAATGACAAAGTACAGATTTGCATAGTGAGAAAAATTAATATACACCACAGCATTTCTGTACTATGATGCCTATTTCATGCACCAATCCATACATGTTGAAGGGCAAGTGATAGACAGAAGGTAACTGAAGTACTGCTGTGTAATGGCATTGAGGCTTTGGGGGAAATCTTGGCTCTACGTTTAGCACTGAATTATTTCCTAAGTGAATGAAAATTGTATTCCGTAATGAATTATTCTGGCTAGAGTCGTATTTCAATGAACAAATCAGTGTGTACAAAAAATGAGTGAAAGAAGGGGTAAATCTGAGATGAGGAAGTGTTAGCACCATATGGTAACACTTATGGGAAATCTTTCCTTACTTTACTTTGGAAACTTCATGTGAAAGATTGCACAGTCCTGCAGTTAACCACCGCAGGGATTTCTTTTGTCATCTTTATGACTGTTAATTTGGATTAGAGTAAAGCCTGGATTCTTCACCAGGGATGAGTGCTCATTTGTACGAGGCTTTGTACATGCACATAATTAAAAAAGAAAAGAAAAAACCCTTCTCTCAAGAGTTTGCAGTATTACAAAAACATCAGGCACATATTACATTCAAAAAACATAAAAGGTGGAGTAAAGAAAGAAGATCAAAGCTCAGTACATTTTATGCTGTCATATGTTTTTCTCACTTTCCCTCCTGGGAGAAAGACCCCCTTTAGAGTCACATGCCACTTTAATATTATTCTTGACCACATTGATTTACCGTTCTTTCATCACTTCACTATTATCCAAACAGTTGTTGATAAACCACCACAGGAGCCGAGGGCTTGATAAAACACTTTTTTCAATGTAGAACGTTCTGGATATCCTGAGAACCCGAGGAGACAAACCAGAATGTAACTGAACCTTACACCTGCTCTGAAGAGCTCTGAATGGAGGCAGCAAGAGAGAGCAAATCCTGCCCTTCTTTTACCTGCTTGCTGTCTCTTTAGCTCTGTCCCAGTCGCACACCAGGAGAATGTGGATGAGGAATGACTGGATGTGCAAGAAGGGAAGTGGAGGGCACCTGAGGGCACGGGCACTTGGCTGCCAGCAATCAATGAGGGGACAGAGCTGCTCACCTGCAGGAGGGACGGGAGAGGCCACCGTGTGGGAGGGACAGTGCCTGGGAGTGGCAGCCACCTGCTTGGGAGGGCCAGGAATTCTGGCATTCTGGTGGTGGGACCATGTTTTCTTGGAGAGTAGGAGTTAAAAAAAAACCAAAACAACACTTCTGAGGAAGAGAATGGAGGAGTTTGGAACAGAAACAAGAGCAAGGGAGAAAAGGCATAAAAATTAAAATTTAAAAGGGAATATACGTGTTTTTTTATCAAAGTGAATGTCAAAATGAAACTAAAGTGAGGAAGGCAGATGATCAGTTGATTTTTCACATGAAATTGATACATTTTAAGCAATGGGTATATACTTTGCATGTGCACATACCTATGTAGCCCCGTGGTTTGGGAAAATGGGATGAACTTTGCTTAAAGCCTGTGATCAGCTTAAAGTACATTTTCCCCAGACATTCTTGCAATTTTGGGTAATTCTAGACTTGTTAAGCACACGTACAGCAGACAGATGAGGATATGTTGAACAGACCATAGCTTTAGCAGACGAGCAATTTTATCTCTCACCCCTATTAGTGAGCAGAATATTTCTCTCTCAAGCAGATGACTTCTCCCATCAGTTTTCTGCAAGAAATCTTGTTTGATTTTTCCTACCAGTGTGTGCAGATTATCATTCATTGTTGTTGGGCATCATCTTGGCTTTTTTTCAGTTAAAGCTGTTCCGGTTGTGTGAGTTGAGCACTTCTAAAATGTAATTATTGGACCATATTTATTAATCCTGCTGTAGGAGAATAAGCATGTGACTATTTAGAGTCTTCCACAGCTGGGGCTAAAGACCCAGGAGGCACTGACTTGCCCAGGTGTTTCCTTGTTTCTTATCCTCACCAGCAGTGATGAGCTCACCCTTCAAGGTCTCCTGACCTCATCTTGCGGGGAAATGTGAAATAGACAGGTAAATGTGAAATAAACAGGGAAATGGGGGGTGCGTTTCTCTTCTGGACTATTAAAATGTTAAAGATTGTTGGCATATTTTGATTAAGGGAACATATACTCGCTAAAATGTTGTGATGGGAAGGGGTTGTTAAGGTCTGGAAATGTGAGGAAACATTAAGTGCTTCCATGGAAGTTGTAGTAAGAGAGGGAAAGAAAAAAGTAGGCAATCCTCAACAACACAAAAGATTTAAAAGGGTTTTAAAGCTTTAAAACCTACCCTAAACTGGTTATTTTCCCAGTTTCAGAAGAAATGTAACTGTTCTTGCCTATAGTTGTTTTTTTTATGATGATTGTAGGACAATTTTTGATAAACAGGGTCTATGACCTACTTTTCAATTTTGATTTAGAAAATACTTACAGGATTTATGGCATTCTTGGGAGAGATGTTTAGTTTAGGGTCATCATGAGTTGGTTAACAGGGGGAAAGGACAGAGAAATAAACATAATATAATCTACTTGAATCATCAGTCAATGTCAATTTTTAAAAAAATGTTTTCCTGATAAGTGAACTTTTACAGTTTTTTCTAGATGAAGTTCAAGTGATTTCATCTGCTGCCTTGACTGTCCTAACCTTCAGAGGCTCCTGCTATAAGTCAAAACAAACAATATGTTCCAGTGCAATTTAAACTTTCCTATTTTTTTTCTTAAGGAAAGCAGAACTGCTGTATGATGAAGAGAAGAAAATAGTTTTATTAGTGTCTCATGAGAAGAATAAGTTGAAAAAAAAGAAATATAAACTTTTATGTCCTGTACTTGCAGCAGTATTTTGTGATTATGTTGTGCTGCCTTTCTGAGAAAAAGCACTGGAGATGTAGAGGGGGGGAGGAAAGGGAGGCAGGAGAATTTGCAAGGCCCTATAGAATCTCTTTTTGTGGCTGTTTAATAATGCACCATATAAATGTACTGTAGTATAACTTATATACAAGAGATTGAACTGTTTTGTCTCACCTGAGATGTGGAGACCATGCAAGTGTTAATTAAGGGTTGATTTTCAATGCAAGTTAGGTAAGAAAACTCTTTAAATTTTACATTTAGCAAGGCAAGGTATGCTGGATAATTATATGGAGACTTTGTTATTTCAGAGCTGCTGTGTGAGGTGAGATTGGGCCTTTAGGTTTGGTGTTTGAAAGTATTGTATCAACAGTTTATGTGTGCTGGGAGATTATTTGTGGTAGGGAGACTTTTTGGACAGAAAATGCAATGTAATTTTGTTCCCATAAGGCGTGAACTGAAATAAATATATTTTGGAGTTGATACCACTTCACTCTTCAGAGCTGACTTATTACCACCATTAATAATAGTAGGTAGATGATATTTAAAATAAAATATTATCCTTCCTAGTATTCCAGCAAATAGCAGGAGATAAATTAGTAGCTAAATTAGCATATTGACTGGTTGGGTGAAATATGCATAGCAATAAATAACTTGATACAAAATATTTTTCAAGGCATTTTGAAGGTCCTTGTATGTTTTAGAGTAATCCTACGTGGATATAGTTTACTATGCATTGACTTTATTAATTTACTCTCCAAGACATGGGTTTACAAGTCTAATTGCATGAGATTCCTTGCTGCAGTGAGCATCAAATAAACAACCGTTATTAAAAGAGAAACTAAAACATGATGATGCCCGTTTTATTTTGTGCTTTTCATGGAAAATATATTAGTCAATAAAGCAAAATCAGAGTTCTATATAGGAGTAGCTTGACTGTTGATTTCTCTGTGCCTAGGCAGGCTCATTTTGTTCATTTTGTATCTGTATTTTTCTGCTTCTGAGAATACCAGTATATTATTATAGGATGGCCTACCTCTGGCAGGTGGCTACAGACAGCAGGTGGTTGTGATCCCAGCTCCCAGGTGTTTCACAATCAGTAGAGTCCAGGTGAACCAGTCACTGTTTGAATGTGCCACTCCACTAGAAATATTCCTGGCTGAAACTTCTCATCTGACACCTTTTGTATCCACAGCATTGCAGGATGGGGATAAAAACTACAAAACTGCATGTCTTCCCTCTGTCACAGGACTAATTCAGCAGCATTTTGCCTGAAACAGATATTTTGGGCTTCTGGTTTTAATTCTTTTGTAATCTATCAGGAAAAAAAGGAATACTGATTTTTTCCTAGCCGTAAGGCCTTTTTATGGAAGAGATAACTTCAGGTTTCTGGAAACAGGAACACTGAAGTATACCTTTCCATATCTAGTTTATATTGGTGCTTGAAGTCTTTATACTTTCATTGCTTGTTTGGTTTTTTTTTCTGCAAAAATGCTTTCTGAAGTGATCATTGTTATTCTTTTAATTAGATTCTTGTGCTGATGTGTTTTGGTCACTGCCTGTCTTCATTCCTGTCTGATTTTCTTTATGGGAACAGTTCAGGCATCCTCCTGCTTGGCTGGGTCAGTAGCAGGGCTGCAGTCAGGTATTTTCGTTGAGTTTCCAGACACTATTTCAGGTCAAATGGTTCTTAGAGCAGACTTGTCTGGAGCAGAATCACCCACATCTCAAGAATATGTTACGAACCACAGTTTGTGTACTGTTTAGGCACGTGTCGTTCTGCCATACTCTGTGTGGGAAGAAGCTTTACTGGTCTGAAACTTCCCTGTCAAAAGGTACCAAATGTATATCCACAGGTATAACATACACAAAATAGTGTGTGTATATATATAATATATATATTATAGTCTATCCACAAGTGTGTGTGTGTATATATATAACCTGTATATCAATAGGTTACTGGGGCATGGGTAAAAGGATGAGAGAGCTCTTTTATTGGTTTTGCATATTGTAAATCTGCTTAAAGTGTGTGAATATTGTAAATCTGTGTGAGGTATGTGTCTGTGGTCTTTGCAGGCAGGTGTGGGATAGATGTGAAGGACTCTCCTGGTTCTCCAACATGTCTTGAATTCACGTAGCTGGGCTTGCCTTGTTGCTCAGACCTAGCATGTGCTACTAAATCCTGCTGAGAGACATAGCATATTAGTTCAGGCTTAATGATGTGCTAACACAGTTATCTGCTGAAAGGCTTTGCAGAAATTCTTAAGTCACTCTATCTCACCAAAACTTTCCTTTTAGCAGGATTAGGAGCCAGGTAATTCATGGTCAGAGGGTTTTGAGCCTTTCAGTTCTTTTTCTGAGGACATCTTACATAATCCACTGGACTCCCTGGTGAATAGAGGTGCTGTACTCTGTGCTTTTATGGAGGTAGGCATGGCTGGAGAGAGAGGATTTGCCCATTTGTTTGGATCTGGTGTCATTCCTGGCTAGTTTCTTGATGCAAAGTGTGGAAAAGTTCAATATTGTTTAACATCTATAATTCTGTGTGTCCATTTATAAACAGGATATTTCTCAGGGGAATTAAAAGGCTTAATTGTGAAAATGTATTCTTATTGGCAGTGTTTGTGTCCAACATACAGCTTCATTCCTCAGATTTTTCTCCAGTCTTAGCTCTTTAGCTTGGCATGCCAGAAAATAAAGAAACTGCTGGTTGGGTGAACAAAGTGAGCGCCCTTAACAGTAGCAGGATATTTCACAGTGCTTTTGAGCCTGATCTTGTTCCTGTGCCCCAGTGTGGAGTGACCACAGCAGAGGCACATCTTGCCCACTTCTCTGCTGCCTTCATGAATATCAGCAAGGACTCATTTTGGTTGAGGATAAAGGCAATAATCACTATTGTCTCAATACCTGGTTGGGTGACACCAAGGGAACAGAACAGTTTGGTGACAAGGGAACAGAACGTTTTATCCATGAAGATGTGTACAGGTGAAAGCTCAGATTGCCAACCTGGATGAGATTTCTAGGGTGAAGAGTGGAGATTGTGCAGCAGGGGCTCATCAAGCAGGAAGTTTGCGAACAAATTTCCCATTTTAAATGGAAAAAACCCATGGATATTGTTTGTGGACCTATACTGATCTGTCAGATGACTGTGAGATATCAGGGTGTTGGTAGGGATGGCTTAATTTGGAAGCCTTTCTCTGAGGAGTTAGCACTCCTGAAGTCTTAGGCATGGTGAGTGGTTGCAGTTACTAAATCCAAGTTTAATCTGAGAAATTTATAGGTGGATTTATAGGCTTTTCTCTTTGCAATAGGAATATTGTCGGGATTCTTGGTGTATATTCTTGTCATGTTTGCAACATTACTGTGCTGTGGTATAATGATGTACTCGAAATCAAGAGAACATAAAGTCCCTCAAATTACTGAATGAGAGAGACATGCATGGAAAAACTGAACCTTCAGCAAAGGAATGAGGGAGGAAAAACATCAAAGGTTATTCTGGACATAGCTAGTTAGTAAGATCTGCTGTCTAATCAGACCTTTTTCTGGGCTTTTTCTACTGCCAACCAAATATCTGACTCTTGCAGAGCATTTAACAGGTCCTCAGTGTGCACTAATTATCCACAGTATGAAACCTGTATTAATTTTTACCTTTCTTTTGTGTTTTTAGGCTGCCTGTTTGAGGATGACCTTTGCAAATCTTTTGAAGTCTGTGTAAATGGTAAGCCTTCCATGTTTTGTTTGCTGATTGGTCTGTCCTCCACTCTGTAATTGCTATATGTTTGATTCAACAAACCAAATACCTATGTGAGTGAGAAGGAGGGGAAAAGTACCAGGGATGACTGTTCTGGTCAGCAGTTAGGAAAAATGTAATATATTTAAAAATAAATAAATATTCTCTCAACCCTGAGCAAAACCATTTACTTTTATGTGAAATAGATTTTAATTTAATTTAATTAAACACACTGAAATGTGCTAACATTTAATTTGTCTTAATATGGGGGAAAATAACTGCTTTGTTATCCCCAGGTTGTTCCCCTTTTCAGAGGATGATGCTGAGTAATTATCAGTCGCCTCTTCTGGAAAAGATTGGTTTTTTTATAATAAGATAGAATGTCTCAAAGGAAAATTGCAGTTGTTGATTATACTGCTTCCTTTTTCTGTGATTTTACTTGAATTATGCAGAAACAGCTTTCTTCTGCTGTCCTGCATAATTTATTTTCAGCAAGTCAAAAAAGCCAACACAACGTATGAATGAGGCTAATGGAATAGTAGACAAGATGGTTTCTAATAATAGTTGAAGATTGTAAATGTGCTGTATGAAATAATTTCATTCCCAATGAAGGAGAAAAAATGCTTTGAGAGAGATCTTTGAAACAGCAATTGTTATAAAATATTTGTATGCATGATGAAAGAAGGGAATAGTTTTAATAGTGTCTTTTGACATGGAAATATATGGCAATAAGTAGATCTGTAATAAAGGGGGTTAATTTCTTAAATTAAGTATTGTATATAAAATTTTTTGTTTTGACTTCGTATTGTAAAGGAGAAATTTTGTTTTCCATTGAACACAGAAATTATAATGTAGCTCTATTAAGATTAAGATATTAATAAGATTTATTAAGATTTATTAAGATTAAATGAGATTAAATTTCCAGTACTGTTTAACATCAGACAAATGCAAACTTTTAAGAATTCTGTATTGGTTTGTACTGGGTGAATTTTGCTGATTATCAATACATTCCAGTGCCTAGGCTGGAGTCTTCCTCAGTGCACGTAGATTTAATCAGCTTTGGTTATAGGCAACTGTTACGTGTGGCAGACAGTGCATAATGGGGAATTTATGCAACAGATGATAGTAATGTCTGTACTTTAAGGGATCTCTCTAGTGAAGACTTCGCTATTCCTATAAATGTGACTTCCTAACTTCTTGCTCCACCTGATTTCTTAAATGAAGATGCAGTTTGTAAAATCTCCATGTGACACTCGTAGGCATGCAAAATTAAGTTATGGAAGTTGTATCTTTGAATTTAAATGGACCTCTTCTGTAGATCCACTCATATTTTGGCATAACTAGCTAAAGAAATGTAAGTAATGAATACGACAGTTAATTGATAATATTTCCTAATGTCTGATCTTGTTTTGAAAAAAATACTTGCAGGGTTCTGTAAATGTGGTTAAGGTAACTGTAAAACATTTTATCCTTTTTTTTCCCCCCCCACCCCACTGGGCAAGTGTTGTCTAGAGTGTATTTTAAATGCTGTCCTTGATGCAAGTGAGGATAAACCATTCTTGAAAAAATAAAGAGGATCTTTGGAAGATCATACATTGAAATACTAAAGACCTATCAGAATTTACTTCTTTTACATGTAGCAGAAAGGAAGTGTGCCCCTTGCTTCTGAGCAATCCTTCACATTTTTCCTGCCCAAACTGCTGCTGATTCACCTGTATATCTGAAATTTTTCAGAAATTCTGATATATTAAAATGTGAGCACTTTGCTGCATTGAGAGCTCAGGTACTGAAGTTTGTGGAGGTCAGTGTGCTCAGAAGCAGAGCTTACTTTGTGTATTTCAAGGTCATGAAAAGGTGTGCCTCCATTCTTGTCACACAAGTGGGTATTTCTGAAGTGCAGTGTGAAAGTAAGTAAGAAGCGGCAGCTGCTTTTCAATAGCATTTTTGATGCACCTGTGATCTGCAGATTTGCTTCTGACTCCTGCAGGAAGGCTGATCATTTTGATCTTTTCCTCTGCCTCCAGCAGAGGCAACTGAACTGGCCATGTTTTCAGAAATAAAACTAGGTTTGCCTACAGAAGACATAAGTCATAGTATTTGCTGTCTCACATCTGTGGTCATCTGTAGATGTCGTGTGCATTTCATGCATCAGACTTGTAAAAGCATAACCAAAACACCAATAAGCTATTTCATAGCTTAAAAAAAAACCTCCTACTCCTCACTTCTTCTGAAGAGAGATTTTGACTGAAAGATTTTGATAAATTTTTCTTTCCATGAAGAAAAAAAATGGTTCAAAGAATGGATTTTGTATTGCTAAAAGCAATGCAATAAAGTTGTAAGATCTGAGATAAGCAGCATAACTGTTTATATCAGAGATAAGCACTGCTTACATCTGTTTACGTCACATGCCATTTTTGCAGGGCAAAGGACCTGCTGTAATAATGATTGTTGACTTTTCTGCCACTTTCCCTCATTGTCTAAAGGTCTCTTTTGGCTTCAGTGATGGGTTCTTGCTGATGTTTGTTTAATAGCTCCAGTAGCATTCATGCAATATTAATTTATTTCCACAAACCTTTTATCAGTTTTCTGAGCTGCACTGACTCATCAAGTGGTTAAAAAGGAACATATTGTTTCATGTTAATTTTAATGGCATAAGGATAAGGCAGGAAAAAAGACTGAGTTAGTTTTCCTGGATTCTTCCTTTGCAAAGCCAGAACTTCGAGAGGTAAAGTGACTTAGATGCCATTTATTTATCTTCTGGCATATCATCACTTCTTTCTAAGAGTTCGAGGAACTGACATTTCCACCCATCTAAAGTGCTTGAAGCTTGGAAGCAGCCTGCAGCTGAAAAGACTTGGTGGGAAAGGTGACTATGCCTGTGAGCTGCAGACTGATAGAAAGTAACCCGGCCTACCATAAGCTTGGAAATGCTTGCCCCCAATAAATGCCAAGAGGCTGTTACAGCTACAACAGAAAGCAAATAGCATCTTAATTAAAGAATAGATGTGGAAGGAAAATAATAACCTGAGGAATAGTATTTCCAGTGTGTGGTGACACAGCTTGGTGGGCGAAGAGAGAAATGGCTTTCACATGTTCACATACATTTTGCTGTCTGGGTTAGAAGTTAAAGCAGAGGAGTTTGCCTCTGTCTGTAATTTTGCCATAACAGTTCTGCCTAGAATGTGTTTGTATGAAAAGGAAAGAAAAAAGCATCAAGAAGGAATTTTTAGAGGATCTCTGAGACAGAAATCCTTTGCTTACCCTTGAACAGTCCTTGTGTTTATACACTAAATTTGGTGCAGCTACATAAGGAGGAATATGTCATGGGTTTTTTTTTTGCATTTTAAGTGATAGATAAAGCCATTCATGTAAAACATCAGCTCATTTACCTTCCTTGTGAGAAGGTTTAAACAAACTGGCTCCTGAAAGCAGCAAAACAAAGAAATCAGGCTATTGAGTTCTAGCAGTGCCACTAGGAAAGACACCATGTGGTACAGATAAAAGTTTTAATTTCAAAATAATCATCCCTTACTGGCCTCTTTCCTCTCTTTATTAAACTGTTTGAAGTGCTCATTTAGAAGGGTGGAATTCTTTCCTTTAGCTTTAATCTCCAGATATTTTGCTTCAGAAAGCAGCTTTGTGCTGTGTTTTATGCAGGCGTTGATACCATGATATCTTTGCTCCTATCGACAGATCCTTTATGAATCAGGGCAGTTTTATTTATGAAAGAGGCTGTGGCTTCAAGCCTCCTTCCTGCATGAAATCATAACGGGGTTCATGCAGACAAGATTAGATAGTAGAAAACAACTCTGTGAGGCCAAGCAAGGAAAGTTAATTAAATGCAGTCGTTGGCACAGAGTGCATCATTAAGTCAAGCCTGGCTGACAAACACCAACCTTCTCCTCGGAAGACACGGTCTGATGTCTGCAGCAGTGTTTGAAGAAGCTGTGCTCCTGAAAGGCTGGGCAAACAGCCCCGCACAGCTGAATCAATATTGCTTTATGTATGCTAGCTGCCCTTGTTGGGAGGGACTTGGGTTAGCACCGTGTGCCAGAGGCACCCAGGCATTGCAGTACAAAGTCATGAACCTCTCCAAGTCCGGATCTCTGCAGGTAGTTCAGAATATTAACGCGGTTTCTTCCTCGGCTGCAGAGCTCCTTGAACGTTTGGAACAGAAGCGATTGCGTGTGCTGGTGATGAGCCATAAACGGTAAACATGTGCTACAGATGATAAGGGAGAGAAGTCAGGATCCCTGAAATAGTTTCTTGAACCTAATGTGTTATGCTCTGAGGTTTTCCAGACCATTGCCTGGTAGGGTGGGATTGCAGAGGGAGACGCGCCTCGGCATTGTTTAGCTAACAGATGTCTGCACAACATCTGCGTTTGCAAGGCGCTGCTCTCCTAAAGCTATTGAATTTTTGTCAAATGACACTGTAAATCTGGGCCTAAGCTTTCCGAGCTCTTTCAGTGAGCATCAGTGCTTGTTATAACTAAATTCAGACTTCTGAGGAGTAACACTCAGTGGTATCTCTGCATGCACTTGCTGTATTGTTTGTACAGGATTTCTGTGCTTTTCAGGGATGTGGGGATTCTTCACAAATAACTGAAGTTCAAATACCACCTGATGTCATTTCTTACCTGGATTCTGAAGTAAATGAGAGTGTGTTGATGTTTGCATTAAAAACCTGACCAATTATTTAAGTATTAGGATTTACTTCCAGTGGTTCTTCCATACCAGTTCAAAGAAATAACGGGACTTTTTTTTTTCTCCAACACTTAATTTTTTAAAATAGGCTTTGAATAAGTAATGTCAGAAGTCACAATCTTGTGTGGTACTTGAGAAGGAGTAAAGCTTAAAATCTGCCATTGTATAATGGCATTCTGAAAATCCACATCTTAAGAAGTATTTACTGAAGTATTCAACTGAAATCAAGAGTGAGTTAACACCTGAATATTCCTGAGAATCTGTGGATATGAGGACAGTGTCTCAGCTATTAGGAGTATTTTATAATTTTTAAGGAAATGCACACACCTTTTGAAACAAGTCTGTGGAAATAAACACCAGGATTGAAACTAGCTCAATCTATTTTTTTTCCCTATGCTTGTTCTTCATTAGGTTATGTGGTAGTTGTGTAATAGGAGCAGCTACATGCAGTGGAGTTGGTTTGGAAGGAAGACTTCAATTTGAATACGACAGTTAATTGATAGTGAGTTAGCTCTCACTTCTCCTGAGCTATTTGAGGTATTGTAGGTGAAAAATTAACATTTTAAGTCTTAAGGTTAAAATGTCAGTGCACTGATGACTTCATCTCCTTTACTTTGAAACAGAGTGGTGTGTTTTTCCCCTCGTTGAAAAAAGGCCCATCTATCTTCCAAACTGTGTATTTGTGTCTTGTCTTTGTCTCAATGTGGTGTTAAAACAGTTGCCTCTGTGATAGAAAGGCCCAGCACAACTGGCATTAGAACTGGAGTAGTGATCAAAGATGAAGTTACACTCCTCTTAGGAAAATATGTTTAGCATGATAATGCAGCTGTGGTTTTCCAGTGTCCCAGCTGTAAGCAAAAGCTTTTTTTGGGGGGGGTTCTTTCTGGGGAAAATCTCAAGGTGCAGCTTCTGCAGGACAGAAAAGCATCACTCAGACTTCACTGGCAGTGTGCTGTTCAGCACCAGGAATGAGAGGCAGCCATAAATCTCCTACCAGCCATAGGTAATCCTTTATATTCCGGTGTCCCTTGCCAGTAAATAAGGTTTGGAACTGCTGAGTGCTGCACAGTGTTATTTTATGTGGACAGACCTGCTTTTGCTCAGAGCTCAGGCAGGAACTCTGCTGTGTTGTCACAAGGAAGCTTTAGTTCTATCTTAGTATTGTAACTTGTGGTAATATATTTTCTTGCCTTTCACAGAACCAGGGCAAGCATTGTAAGAAAATGGTTTAACCGGTTTTGTGGTTTTGTGTGATTTTGCAGGCATTTTGGTGTTCAATTCAAGAATTTTGATTACAAGATTCCACCTCCCCCCTGCAGGCTGGGGGGATGTGGGGTGGTGTGGTGGAAGGTTTGACATCTCTAGAGAGTAACCATAGTGGTATCTCTCTGTTCAAAATTATGCACTTGTGGTGATAAGATGGATGAATCTCTAAAACGTAATGTAATGATCCAGTATTAAGTAGGATTAAAATTCTGAAATTTTTGTAGTTGCCTTTTCTTTTTCTTAGATGCAGTATTTCTCTCTGAAATATTTGAGGTGATATGAAGTCTTCAGCCTTACAAGATGTGTTAATTTAAAAAATCCAACCAAATCTTATTTTTCTGGGTTTTTTTGGACATGTACTAGGCATTATATATACAATTTATGGCAACTCTGAACATGTATGTTAAACTAGCATGCTAAATATTCCCTGAAAATATATTTGCATATTAGAGATATTGTTTTTATCGTGTATCTTATCATGGTTGGTGGACCTTTGTGTTAACTCCTTTTGGGTAAGCTACGTAGCAGCACATTCACTGGGCATGTTCAGAGATGTTCCCCATTTCACTATTGTATTACACACACACAGAAAAAGTATGTTAACGTTTGAGAGGCTGTGGAAAAGTACAGCCTGTTTGGTAAAGGCATTAGGGAGTCTCAGGAAGGTTTGAGTCTGATGAATGATGAAACACAAGAGCCTGAAAAGGACAGTGTGGACTGGAGAGAAGGAAACACCAAGGGATAATGTTCTGGCAATGAGGTGGAAAGCAAATGAATCCTGGTTTGGAGTGACACTGCAGAAGTGTGCCTCTGCTCTAAATCCATTATAGTTTGTCCCCTTCTTGTGTCAAGGGACATTCACGAGTGTGGTTCACTTCATGATGATTAAGATGTCTGGGTTACAGCTTTTGAAAAAATAGAATAATAGGCAAGTTTATTCTTTAACTGTGCAGCTTTATGGAGAAAAAAACTAACCAAAACACCACCAACAAAGAAAAGGCATTATTTTTTTACAAAGAAAAGGTAGTAATAAAAATTGTCAGAAGAGAGGAGATGTGAAATGAGTTGGCAGTGATGGCTACACAACTGATGGCCCAATAATCACAATATATTGTGATTATTGGGCAGCCCCAGATTTGCGTGAGATAGAACCTTTTTTCCTAGTGTTGAAGGATACCTTCTTCTTAGCATTTCAATTGCTTAAAAATGTGTAATTCCAAAAATGAAGCGGTTAACAACAACTTGCTTATTTTGGGCTTCATCTGTTCTCTGTCAGAAGGGAAACTGGTGTTTGCCTTGTCCCCCTAAATATCAGTGACTGTTGTCTCAGTGCAGCAGTGGTTGGTTGGGTCAATCAGATTAATTACTGAGGTACTTTGGTAATTAACTGAGGCATTGATGGGAATGTCTGAAAGAAGATAGACTAGAAAACTTTGAACCCATCCCCTGCTTGGGAAAGTTGTGCTTCTTGAAATATTCATGCTGCTTGTGTCTTTCTTTTTGAAAACTTCAGTAATCCTGTCTAACAGTACATAAGTTTAAGATGTGAGGTCACGAATCAAACATATTTTCAAAATGTACCAATTTTGCAAGGGAATTGATGAATGACTCGACTATTCAATCTTTGCATTTTCTTGAGTGTGTAGGAGGTAAAGCTCTAGATTTCTTTGGTATATTCTGAATAAAATTCTTTTGGATGGTTCTTCACAACTACAAGTTTTTCTGTGGAGAAAGTGCCATGTATTTTTTTCTGTTTTTCTGTCTTTTTTTGTTCAAACGTTCTTTTAAAATCTTTCCCACTGTTGGCTGCACAAGCACCTGACAGCATCACCTGACTGCTGTTGCGTTACAATAATCATTTAGTGAACGTAATTTTGTTTCTGACTTCATAGCATTTGACAAGCACTAACAGTCTTTTGGCTCTCAATCTGCCTTTAGGCAGTAAACATAATAGGAAAAAAATATTTATGGTTTTGAGGGGGAGGATGTTGTGGTCCTGGCTAAACAGCTTCTCAGAGACTATGGGAGAAATGAGTAGAAAACCTTTCAACATGGTTCACCTGGAAGTGTATCTACTACAGCAGAGCAAATGTGATAAGTCTTTATGAAACAGGGAATTTTTTTTGTCTCAGGACAGCTTGTGTGTGAAAAATATATGCAGTAATTATTGACATCCATTTTGTCAAGTAAGAAGCCAAGGAGGAAGGTATTACCTGATAATATTCTAAAGGAGATGCAAGTTTATATGTATGTGAAAAATTTAAATATATAATATACAAAAGTAGCTTTTAATTACCATGATTGTTTTGAATAGATGTGCTAAAGAGGATCAACATTTACATTAAAAAAATATTTTAAAATAAAGACTGTAGAAGTTTTTTTTTCCCAAGTTGTGTACCTACTACTCAGGGTCCTTGATTTGGATTGATTCTTCAAAAGTGAACAAGAAAATACATTCTCTCTTTATTCTAGTGCTTAGGCAAATGCTTTGTAATATAGAACTCTGAGAGGCTTTTATTGTTATATGTCCTCATTTAATAAATAAGAACAATCTGAAAGTTAACTAATTATGGTGCTGTTGATTAACAGGCAAGGACCTGTTAATGAAAAGTCATCCTGCATTATATGACATTCCAAGCCTTTAATTTAAACAGAGTTTTCCTTCATTCCCTCCAGCCCCATGGCAACAGCAACAAAAGTTGCTCTAGAGGTAGGCAGAACAATAAATATATTTTATGGTCCCAAACTATTTGTTGTAAGTTGGTCTTTACTGAAATAGCTTTGGCTGCTGCTCTGTGTAAGTTGAGAATATTTGGTAGCTTTTGCTGCTGTGTCAGCTTGTTCCTCTAGTGCCCTGTGGTAGGATCAGTGTGATTTAAGGCTGGTTACTGCAGTGGATGTTGAGGCTGAGTAAAGGAATACAACATTTCATATTTGGACTCATAACTCTTCAAGGTACAATGGAAAATGCTTTTAATGTAATGCAGTAAACATTTGTTTAAGTAATGAATTCTCAATATTATGATAAGGTTTAAAATGTGTACCTCATTTACTCTATTTAATGTTCACTCTCTTAAGGTTGTATTAAGACTTTAAACTGCATTGTTTCACTGAGTCTTCCAGAGATAAGATTGTGGCATCTTCGCTTTTTTTTTCCTGGAAGTGACAGGACAAGTATGATTGTGAACAGCTGCACACTGTGTGATTTTTCAATGGCAAAAATGTCTATTAATGATTCTCTCTGTCTCTTATTGAGCTGCAATTGATGTTTCTGATAAACTCTGTAGTAGATGAGAAAGAGGTGTATTACCCTACCAGAAACTATAATGTACTGGTGGGGAAAAATAAATTGAGGGGAGTTGAAAGCTACTGAGACCTTCCTTCAGATTTTTGCCTTTGTCCTGTAGTCCTCCCTCTTTATTCCACATTATGCTGCTGCATTTGTATTTCTGTGAGGTTAGGATAGGAGAGGTATTGGGGAAAAATCTGATGAATGGATTTTTGGATGGCAAGACTGCTAATAGTTTCATAGTTTATTGAACACTTAAAGAAAGCAATCTGCAATACCCAGTCACAGTGGAAGAAGTTTAAATGGCTTCTGTACTTCCAAAATTAAATTGATTTGTTTCCTTTGGAGGAGGAGTGGTTTTCAAGGTGGTTGTGTTTTGGTTTTAAATTTTAATTACTTTTCTAGCTTTAAGTAGTACACTTGACTGCTTCTTGTTTACTGTGACTTAAAAATCTCCAAAACCTTTCCAAATTACGAGTCTCTTGTTAGTCTTCTGATTTAATCTCTCTTTCTAGGATGTCGTTTCACTTCCAGGTTAGGGATGTGTAGATTTACTAGATTTCTACATTAATTAAGACTTTCTACTTTGCTGACAGCTTGCCTTGATATTAGTGGAATTTTGGTGATGGCTTATGATGAGTAATTTAGTGGAACAAACTGTTCTTTCACTGACAGTACCTGTTAGAAAAGTTACCTCTCAATTTTTACGTGCAATTTTGATTGATGTGCTTAGTGAATGACTGCTTTTGAAATATTTGACTTTTAAACACTTTTACTTATTTTTTTCCTTACTTAAAAATTTCTGTGAATAGTAGCTGGACAAAAATGGATCAATATACAGTTAAGAAATACTGGTCCTATTCCACGTCTCAAATTCTTTTTTATTCATTTCAATTCTGTTATGGTAAATCTAACTTTAGATGTCAAACTTCCACACAGTGTTTTTATTACAAATGTTTGTAGTCTAATACTAGGATTTCTTTTCTCCATTGTCTTTCTGCTCCTCCAGTTAGAGCTCCCCCACCCAAACACTTGAGAAATTATTATAACTGAAGAAATGGAGAGCTCTGAAAGAAGTTTGGGCAGAAAAGGATCCCTCTTGCAGCTCTGTTTTTCTCAGTTGCCAAGGGTTGATGGACATGCTTAATGTTGCAGTATAAATTACAAGTCCATGTTCACTAAAAAGGTAATCAGCCAGTTAGTGTTCATTTCGTGTCTCTGGATCCACTGCATTCCCAATTAGAAGTCAGGCCTTCTCTCTGGGCTTTATTTCAAATATCTCAAGAGATTTATACTAGCCCCAAAATTTTCGTTGTTCCCCTCCCAGGAATAAGGTCACTGATTAAAATTATTTTGTTCTTCCGTGAAACATTACCCTTCACGTATGATGCCAAAAAAGATTTACTTGTCTCAATGTATTTTGTTGGCATGGTAATTGAAAATAAGTTATGATTTATAGCATAAGTTTTGACTTATATGGCATAGAGGTTAATGGCATATTTTAGAAGGCAAGAAAGTTGGAGTTTCAAAAATGCCATTTCATCTCAAAAATCTGTGGAAAGAGTCTAACAGAAAGGATTCTTTTTCTATCCCCAGGTATCTCTTTACCAACACATTAACTAATTTTTGAATTCTGAAGAAGCCATACTGTGTTGGCTTGGGCTGGGCTGGAGTTACATTTCATGACAGTAGCTGGTATGGGGCTATAATGGATCTGTGCTGGAACCAGTGCTGGTAATTCAGGGATGTTCTCCGTGCTGGTAATTCAGGGATGTTCTCCGTGCTGGTAATTCAGGGATGTTCTCAGTGCTGGTGAGCAGGGCTTGCACAGAATCAAGAATCAAGGCCTCTTCTGCTTCTCAAAGGACCCCACAGGGAGGAGTCTGGGAGGGGACCCAGCTGGCAGGGCTGGCCCAGCTGGCCACAGGCACGTCCCACACCCCAGGATGTCATAACCTGGGAGCTGCTGCCCAGGGACTGGCTGGACATCAGCTGGTTGGTGGTGAGACTGTTTCCATTTGCATCGTTTCTCTCTCTTGAGTTTAGTTCTCTTTGTTTTGTTCATGTTCTTTTCATTACAATTTATTATTATTATTTTATTTAAATTATTTAGGTGTTCTTGTCTCAACCCAGGAGTTTTCTTGCTTTTACCCTACTGATTCTCCTCCCCCCCATCTTGCTTGGGGGGAAGTGAAAAGCAGCTGTTTGGTGCTTAAATACTGGCTGGGTTAAAACATGACATGGTTTCACAGGGCTGCAATGGCTTGTGAAGTTCATGTTGTGGTTCCTTCCTGCTTTGCTTAGACGAGATTCCCACAAATGATGCAGATCAGCTGGCTCAAACAATACCTTATGATTTCTCCTCAGTTATGGGGATAATGACTTCATTAGTTCATCACAGACCAAAGGAAATGATCGTTTAAAATTCTAGGGCTTAGGGGTTTTTGTCATGCATTTCATTCATGTACCATTCATGTACAGTAGTACAGGAATAAATATTTTCCTTTTTTTAACTTGAATGTCTCCCTAGTAGATGTAAATGGGAAATGGGCATTTGTTAATTAAGCTGCAGTAATTGCAAATTTCAGTGCCACTGCAAGCTGCCTTCTTAGGAACCATGACAATGACATTAAGCATTTGCTAAACAAAATCCGCTCCTGTATGTCATGCAGTTCGCATCCTGTTTGCTATTTAAAAGTCCTTGGCACAGGTAGAAGATGTTTTATTAAAAACAATGAATAAACAGAATTTTTTTTCATCTGAAATTGGCTATTTTCAGAAGTATAGTTTTTGGATGGAAAAAACAAGTGGAGGCACAAATAATTTTATTCTCACCTTTTCTTCCCTAATTATTTTTTTAATCTGAACCTGCCTCTTCAAGCAGAGAAATACTTTCTCATCACACAAAAAGCAAATCTGGCCCCTGGCCACAAAGAAATCTTACGAGGAGACATTTGTAGAGATCTCCTGCAGGATGCTGGGGATGGTTTTGTGTCTCTGTCTGTCTCACAGAGCTGGAAATGTCAGTTCTTGTTTGTAGAACAGTGATCTAGAATGGTCTCTGCTCTCCCCATGGCAGCTGGTCATCTAGCATGGGTATGGGGAGGAATTATGCAGCTGGGAAAAGAGCAGGCAAGTCTTTAATCAAAGTGAGTATCCCGAAGTTTATGCAACATTGCATAGATACACGCACTACCGAGAAAGCTTTTGGATTTAAAAAAAAAATAAAATCTGTGTGCAATACCAAATCCCCTGATGTTGAAAGTTGTACTTCAGTAACCAGCTGTGAAATACCTCTTGTTTTCAAAGTTCTGCAGAACTTTGTCTCATCTCAATATATGTCCCCTAGACTGTTCTTTATGTTTTTGAACTATGCCAGAATTGCTCTGCAGTCTGTGAGCCCCAAGCTGACTCTTGTGCTGGAAAAAAATGCATGTTACAGCTATATAATCAATGACATAGTCCAAAATCACCCCATTAAAGGAGAAAAAAGTGCAAACAATGTGAGAAACTCATCTATCTGTATAGATAGACAATTATGATGATATGTGAGGTTTTCTTGGTGGAAAATGCAAATTAATGCAGGTAATTTATTTTAGAAAGCATTATCCTTTGCTAGACAAGGAGATTTTGTTAGCAGTCTAACATACTTGCAGAGGAGCAGAGCCATATGTCACTGCAGAAGGTTTGTCCTTTGGCTTCAGTAAAATGAGAATGTGAAAGATTTTATTACTTTGGGTGTTAATACAGGTCGTAATCAAGATGAAACCGAATTATCTACAGTATCAGTGTGTGAGCTACTGCAGTTTAAGTGCCAGCAATTTTATGGGGGAACAGACTGATTTATTTCCACTTGTTTACTGCCTGTGCCTGTGAGCCGTGCTGTCTGGCGGGGCTGTGTGTGTGCTCTGCACAGGTCTGAGCTTTGTGTGCCCAGAGCTGACTCTCCCCCCATCTGACACTGCTGCACTTGAAGTAACTCTGAAAATATTGATAGGTGGCTGTTTTTATGGAAAGCAAAAAAGAATCTAAGGGAGAATTAAACAACTCATAATTTCGTTTTTTGCTGTTGACAATATCTGAATCAACTTTAGAACTCAACTGAGGAATGCACCTCATTCTCTCAAGGCTGAGAAGGGGATGATGAGATGTCCTGACTTCAGTTGTCCTTGCAGCAGATTTGGCACGGGGGACAGGGGAAGCTGTGGTTTGCTCTTCTTTTACCTGGGTCTCACAGTGATCTCTATCCCCGAGAGCTCCTCAGCTCAGCGTTGTTCTCCATCTGACCACGCTGTCCTTGCCTTTCCAGAGCAGAGTCTGACTGTGACCTGACACCTTTTCTCCTTGACAGAGCCTGGGATCCTCTCTGTGAGCGGCACTTGCAACTTGAGGGAAGAGAAGACAATTTATTTTGCAAATCAAGTGTAGTGATGCTGAAGAGATCCTGAATGGGGGAAAAGAGGTTATTTAGGATTGTGGAGGGAGCCTGGAGGCATGCACAGGATGGAGGAAGAGATGAGGGATTCTCAAAGGTCATAAAAGGCTGGGGAAACCTTGGCTTCCTCCAGCCTCCTTCCCGTGTGCATCCTCACCCTTCCGTCTGAGGATGTCACCAACAGTGAAATTTAGTTTTGCCTCCATAGCTGAGGAACTCTGAAGCACTGAAAGGAGCCTCAAAGTTGGGTGAGGAGAAGACATGAAAAGGACTCCTATGGAGAAAGCCTGATAGTGGAGTGGGGGAGTGAAACCAGTGTAAGTAACTATTATTTTTGCTTCATCAAGACTGGCATAAAGAAGCTGTTTCTCTTGGGTTCTCAGGAAAATTTACCCGCTGTCTTCTGCAACAGCCAGGTGGGTCAAAAGCACAGAAATTGTTTAGCATACCAGGTCTCTACAGGTAAACTTTGGACACTGTTTCCATTGACACCCCCTTATACTCTGCTTCCATCCCCAAATCTGCAGGGTTAATTGCTAACTCTGAAATGAATTTCAGATTTTTTTTTTAGGTTCAGAGGAGCCCTCCACACATCTTCCTGTATTAGGTCATGACTTCTGAGTCAAGTGTCAGGGTATATGAGTAGCTTAGGTTTTTCTAAAAGCTTATATGGACCTGAAAGATAAATAATGTTTGGTACAACTACCCCTCACCAGCAATTTTCATGTGAAGAACTAAAAAAATAGACCCTAATGAGAGTATTTGTATATATGCAGAAATAAGATCTACATACTTTCTTCTGTAAACAGCCTTTAACTCTTATTTTATGTTTGAATCAATCTATAATTTATTATAATTTTAAAATACAGCAAGATTTTTTTTTTTCATCTTTTTACGGGAGTGTTTACTTTTAAAAGAGGAAACGTGCATTTTATGGGGGAAAAGTACAAGGCGCTTGGGAAAAATATTTTCTAGCGATGGTCCCTAATTTTATTCCATGAGGCACTGTTAGCTCACTTGGATCAAGGGTGCTTGTGCAAGGAAAGGGCCAAAAGTTTTGGGAGAAGTGAATGAGCTTCAGCACCAAAAGACTGGAAGATAATTCAAGATAGACACATAATGAGAAGAAAGTTTCTTTTCCTAAATCTTTTCTATCCTTTTGAAGTCTTATTCTGAGAGAATAAGTAGTATGAAAATACAGCAAATTGAAATTTTGTCTAAAGTGAGAGCTTACACAAGACCATGTCAGGAAAGGCTGTAAACATCCAGCACTTGTACAGACATCCCTTTTGTCCTGTAGGTGTTGTGGGAGGTCAGTTTCGTGGTTTTGCTTGTTTCCTTTCCTAGTCAGTCAGCAAAGGAAAAATTACGTGATGAGCTGACACGGCTGTTTGTATTTTAGTGACTTGCACCTGATTTGTGGGCAGTTGAGGGTCTGTTTGTCACCAGTGCTGGGTAAAGGCAGTAGCAGGCACAGTGGGTTCATTTTCTGTCTGCCTCTGCCCATCACCACTCCTGTTTATTCAGGTTTAGTCTGCTCTGGCTGCCTTTCCCTGTCCAGCAGTGGTTCAGCAGTGGCTGGATGAATTAAGTAGTCTCAATCCCATGAGCATCTCTTTGCCTGATGCCTGTGTTAGGTTGCTGGGTTAGGCTGAAGGGTGCAAGCAGGGTACAGCTGATAGCAGGAGAGCCTCGAGTGACAGCCCCACAGTGTCGGGGTCAGGACAGAAATTGCTGCAAAGGGAAGCACAAATGGAGCAACATAACCTGTGAGTCTGCAGAAAAAAACCCATTATTATCAGCAATGTATTCTGTCAGGGGTTGATGCCAATGTGGAGTGGTGGATGGGTGCCACAAAGGCAGCTCCATTGATATTGTGGGAAATTCTGGATGAATGGATACAGCCAGGTGCCAAGTTCTGCTCCAGAACTGCCTAATGGCCTTCTTGGCATGTCCATTGTTATTTCAGTGGCAGACAACGTGAAACTGGCAAGAAAGAAAGTTGCAAAGGTGAATTTACTACTCTAACAAGTTTTAGTCTCTTAGAAATATTTGCTTTAAGGCGAGCTTGAATAACAATAACGTAGCTTCAAAAGTGTCTTCTAGTACTTCTAATACTTGCTGTGTGTTCTCTTTGTTCCTGTGACATAATTGTATTAGCAGATGTAGTGGCATTATGTGTGATAGAAAGGAAATCCAAAGAAATTTTAATGTTTAAGATTAACCTGAGAGAGCTAGAAATGCTGGTTAATCTGTCATATATTCAGCCATGTACCTTTCCCATTAAAATGAGTTGTCAGAGAATGGAAGTGAACTGGTTAAATTGGGATGCAATAGCAAGGAGCAATGACGTAAAAGGAACGTGGAAATCTGATGGATTCCAGTGTGGTTTTGCTAATAGGCAGTAGAGGTAGCAAGGAATTTCATAGCTGCAGAATATTCAGAGAATTTAATAGAGATGGCAGATAACAAAGAAAGAACAAAATCAGCAATACTTAAGCAATTCAAGACAGCAAATTTTTATCGAATTTGTGTGGACACTTGCAACTTGCAATTCTTTGCTGCAAGGGGCAGCAATGACTGATACTTTATTGTTTGTTCAAAAGTGTTTGGGTTCTCTTTGTAAGGTGTGAGGTCACTGGTACATCAGGAAAAATTTATAAGTTTTCTAATGCCTTAGAAATAACTTGTTGAAATGCAATTTTTTTTTTTTTGTGTGCGTCATGCTACCAGTATTACAATACTGTGTATGTGTACTTGTAAGCAAAATAAACACGGACAAATGTGATGTGCAAATAGTCAAAGAAAGCTGGCATGGAGATCTTCTCTGATTACACAAAAGAGCAGTTAACTGTTTTGTTTGTGTCATCCATGTCTGTGATACAGTTACTACAGTTTTTGAAAACTCATATATTTAAAAGAAGTTGTTGCTTGGGCCAGATGTTGTGGTCTTGGGCATGGCCTTGGCAGATTAGATTGTTTCAAATCCACCTTATTTGTGCTGTTGTGGGCAGGACGGCCCTTCTAAATCCTTTGTTTGAGACTCCTGGCTGTTCTCACTAACCTCCACGTGGTCCTTCCTCATCCTCCTTGGCATCTTCGTGAGCAAAAGCAGGCAGCCTGGCTGTTCTCGTGGGTCTCTGCCTTTTATTTTTCCCCTACTCTGCTCAGAAGTATTGCATGTGAAAGCCACACGTGTTTCTTTCTGTTCCCTGCCTGCTGTGGCTGGACTGTCCATCGCAGTGACCGTGCCTGATGCTGCAGGCAGGGTGTGGGGTCACCTTTTCACTGTGCACCCTGCAAGGGCCATGTCCTGTGTGAGCTGTGCAGTCCAGCGGGCATCAGGATGAGGAGGTTTGCCTGTTGGGCTTGACACGCCTTTTGAAAACCTGTGTGGCCATTGGTGTGTGCCTCTTGCTTTCATCCCAGGAATACCCCAAGCTTTCAGACTGGTTTTCCTTGAAATAAAAGTGGAATTGGATTGATTATTAAGCTGGTTTGTGTCTTCTGCTTGGCCAGAGGCAGAGTAATGTGTCCATATGTAGCTTGCATGTGATCCTTGTGCCAATCTGAAGTGGTCAGCCAGAGGTCTGTTGTTGTGGAGTCCTGTGTGCTGACCTCAGAAACCCCTGAGCACAGAGCTAAGGTGATACTGGGATTTAAACCCAGCTTAAAGAGTGTGTCCTGCCCTTCACACAGCTCCATACCCCATGATGATCCAGATGATCAGAAAATCCATGAGCAGAAGCACAAATCCCATTTTTGCTCTGGGAAATGTCCTTCTCCTCTCCTGACCCAACGAAGACCCAGATTTGCAGCCCGTCTCCGGCTGTGGGAGCATGATTGCCAGGTGGGCCAGAATTTGTGTTGGGGGCATGGAGGCGTGGAACTGGCTAGTGCAGTTCCTCTGGATTGTGCCTGTAGCTGTGCTGCTGGTGGGAGGCATCTCCTGGCTGCAGGTGATCCCTGCCAGGCTGGTGATGTGGCTTTGGGACATCCTCCTGGGGCTGGAGATGTGCCCACAGCACGAGGCTGTTGTAGCTGTGTTAAGAACAGAGCAGAGGTGGTACTTTTCAGATATATTTTTTTGTCAAACTGAAAACCATCAAAAAGACTTTTGCTGAAGGTACTTTGGGAGCATAATTTGGGCCATATTTTTATCTTGTTGATAGTCAGTCAATATTTCTGTTCCTTTTGGGGGACAGTTCTGACCCTTCTTTCCCTCTCCCATACACACAGAGATTTATTCTGCTGTAATAATCACAGATGCAGAATTAAGGACCCGTTTTCAGACAGTCCAGGGAGATGCAGTGCTCATGTCCAAGAGTATGGCTTTAACATACTAATTGATTTCTAAAGGAGAAAATACAGCAGTGTTCAGTATCCAGAAAATGTACATCTAAAATGACTTATTTTCTAATAATCGTATGTACAGTATAATAGCTATCTTGTATGAGATCTGAGTATTGTCTGGGGAGCAGTAGCAGCAGCAGAGCTGCCCTGTTTGCTTTGCAGTTCTCTGACCTGCTTATTAGAGGACATTCTTATTAAACAGATAAATTTATATGAGAGGTGTTTAGGGGGCCTGTTTTTAAGGGTTGTCAGCACTTTTCAAGGTGTTACAAATATATGCAAACTGTATTTTAAGTAGCTGCTCGTCCTTGGTCAGTAATAGGCAGAAAATTTTGCTATTTTATATGAGAAATAGTTGCAAATAAAAGTAGGGAAAATGCTGAAATTCATTAATAATTTTACAGTTTTTAATATTTATCTGTTAGTAGTAGAGGGGAAATTAAATGTTTCAGAAAAATGGGATGTTTTGCACTATAATTATCTAGTGGGGTTTTATCTCAGTTTTTCATTGTAAGAGGACTACTTTTACTGAAAAGGAATTTGTGTGGCAGTACTGTTGTCTTGAAAAAAAACTCCTATAATTTATTTTAAGAAAAAATTCTTCACATGAAATTTAAAATAGCAAACAGTACGTTCTCGCCCAGAATGAACTGTTCTCTCCTCCTGTTCCCTTTCATTAGTCCCTCCTTGAGTACTGACCTTTCGCTTTCTGCATTAATGCAGCTCTGTCTCTTGCTCCTCATCAGCCTTTCCCTCTTGTACCCTGCTGAGGCAGGCATCCCTCAGAAGCGAGTGTGAGACTGGAGCCACAGCTCAGGATCCAAATATGCCCTGTGAATGTCATTGAAGGATGCCGTGGCCAGGGCTGATTCAACAGCAGAATTCATACTCTGGGGCATTGTGGTAAATCCTGAAATTGCACAGGGAAAGGGAATTTTGAAACTCAAGTTTTAAAAACACAACAAACCAGCCACCTCTTCCCACAACCCATCTTGGTTCAGTTATTTAAGAAAGACTTGATGACTTCTGTTGTTTGGGGGTAGGGGGTAGGGTTTGGTGTTTTTTTCCTTTGTTTGTTTGGGCTTTGGGTTTGTTTTTAATAGAAAAGCAACCTATAGAAGGCTGTAGAGCTGAGTTATTAGGATTGTTACAGCATAAGAGCTGCATAACTGGCATTTCAGTGTTCAAAGGTAGCTGCAGCAAGTGGTACCTGGTAAATCTTTTTATTGTGTGGGATCGGCAGTTACGTGTGCCTTTACAGCACCTTAGGAAGGCTGTAGGTAGCTTCATCTTAGTACTGATGTGTTCCTTATTGGTAATTCAGCACCAATAGGTGTAAATTACTTTGATGTAACATTTTGCTGACCCTGCTTGTATCATAGAAGAGCAGATGGTATGGAAACGTTTTGTGCCTGTGCCAGAGAAAGGCAACGAGACTGAAAAGTAAACCTTAGGCTGAGAGGCTTGGGCATGATGAGCTCACTGAGCATCTCTGGATGAGCTGACTGGAGAGCGGCCCAGGCTTCGTGGCCGTGCAGCGCCTTTCCTCAGGAGCGGCAAGTCCAGCAGAAGGCACCGGCCTACAGGCAAGGAACCGCCTTGCCAAAAGAGCTGGAAGGCTGACAGTGAGCTCTGACTGATTTGTAATGGTGTGAGCAGGCTGTTAATTAACACCCCATCAGTCGCAAGTGCCAAAGAGGGAGTGGATTCAAAAGGGTAGCTGGACATTTTGGGCTTGTCCTTTTTTTTACCCCACTACTTTCCTTATTGTCTTTATTTAGCTGTGTTTGGGCAAGTCAGGGGTGTGGGTGGGGAAGCTTTGTTCTTCTTGATGCCCTGATGTGGTAACTGGGTTTTCAGGTTTTGAGGTGAGGATTCAAGTTGGTGTTTTCTGTTGGCAGTGTGTAATGCTAGAGATCAAAATGCAGCTCTCTAACTAGCAGTCAGGTAGTAGGAGAGCACGAACAGAATACAGAAAAGAGTAGTTTAATTCACAGTAGCGCAAATATGTAATGGGACAGGTTTCTGCAGTGCCAGTATGTGTTTATCAAAAACTTGTTCAGGTGTGTGTCAGCACAAAGTTGTACCAAGTATGTGTCATATAAATCAGCAGAAATGGGGAGTGTTTTATAACCATTAGAGACCCAACTCCAACCGCACGGGAGAATATTTACTGCTAAGGCTATTGGAATTGCAACTCTTGCTTATACAGGTTCATTTATGGCCATATCTTGCACTCTATCTTAGATGCTATAGTGGAAATCCTCAGGGAAATACTACTTTTGAATTCACAGAAGTTTTATTCAGCAAGAAATCAGTTCACTCCCTCTACAGCTACATCGAGATGAATGGGGAAAAAACTATGAATGAGGAGATAGTTTTAGAGGGATAAAATACTGTTTCAAAACACATAGGTACAAACGACTGGCATAAGGAGTATAACCTATATAAGATTTATTCTTTTTTTCAGTATTTGACATAGCATTCATAATCTTTAGGTGCAACATTGTGTTTCTGAGAGATACTTTGAACAGCAACAGCAGTCATATTACCATCTATGGTAAATGCTTTAATTTGCAATGCTTGCTCTGTTAATAAGACACTTGAATAAATGTAAATGACTCCCAGGGGTTGTTTCCACCTTCCAAGTTCTCATGCATGGGATTGCTGTATTGCATATGAAGGAGAAAACTGTAGAGCAGAAGGGAGGAGCTGGGTTATACTTTTAGCATGTATAATTTAGGTTTAAGAGGTTTGGTAAATACCTTAAATGAAAAAAATATCTTGGATCAATCAATCTGAAACCATTCATCTGAATTTAAAATAAGAAAATCAATTGTGCCAAACATGCAGCTACTTTTGTGACAAATTCAGATGTTCATTTGTTCTGTGTTTTTTTCTCAACAGGAAAGTTAGAGTAACGATTTCGACACAAGCATGTAAATTATTAGTCCCCTGTCCATTTTACTTTGTAAATGGCACAAAAATTGAGCTGAGGAAACAATGCACAGTGCAGTCTGAGGGGGAAAATCTTTTGTGAAAGAAATTTCACAAAATTAAGCACTTTGCCAGAATTCTGTGAATACTGCTCTACATTCACTAATTTCAGACTTTCCTTGAAATTTATTATTTACCTTCGGAAAGTAAGCATGCCAAATTATATCGGCAACACACAAAAACTTTTGATTTGTTTTCTAGCAAAATGAAGGTGACCATACAGGTCTTGAAACTGGATCCTGTGCAACTGCATGATGTTGTGTTGTACTGGACATAAGCAGCTCTCCTCAGAGGTGAATTTTAGGGTGCAATTCACCACTGGGCTGATTCCTGTCTCATTTTCCTCCCCAGCCATGAGCACCTGGTGGTCTCCTTGGGTCAGACCTTTCTTCTCTGGTTTTAGAGTCCTTTTGGGATTCAGTCATTTTGCCTGGTGGGTAAGGACCATAGTTAAGTGAGGGAGGGTGACAGGCATCCACAAAAGGCTGTTTGGGGAGCAGGGAACACTGTGTTCACTGTCTGTAATTTTGCCTTACCTGTGAGGCCAAGCAGCTTCCTTACTAGCTCAGCTCCAGAGCTAGAATTATTTTTCCCTGCTTTGTGGGCATTTCAGTTTGGCTTTCACTGCAGAGGTCTGGGTGGTGGCCTCTGCTCCTACTGTTCTGCAACCTCATTTGAAATAATGGAATTTAATGAACTTGTTGTCTGCATTGTGGTTCTTGTGCTGCTACGGGAACTGTGGGGTTTGAAATGCTCAATTTTTCCACATTAGAAACTAAATTGTGTAAATGAATAGAAGGTTGAAATAAAATTAATTCTGGGTTTTTTTGTTTGTTTGTTTGTTTTGTTTTGTTTTCCAGAGGAAGTAATTAGGAGAGACTTGAGCAATAAATCAAGTCTTTACTATCTTTTATTAAATGTGTTTGAGTCAGCAACATCAAACACAGTTGGGAACATGGAAAAGCTCACCATTGTCTATAATAATAACATATTTTGGCTGGACCGCATTCTTCACAGAGTAAATGTCTCCTTTTAATGATATCATTAGGGAATAAATAGTTGTGCTATTAAATAATCTAGTGATTCCCCAAAAGAGGAGCCTTTCTCTAAAATGGAAACAGCCCGCATAAAAATAAACGGAAGCTCCCATGAAAGAAAGGAGTTTTTGTTTATAAATAAGGTACTATATTAAACTTTCTCTGCTTTGAGAATATATGGAGATTTAATAATTGCTAGGAATAGATTTTGTTGTTGTTTAAATTTGGAGTTAAGCATGCAAAATGAGAGACAACTGGAATTATTTTAAAATCCTTCACCTCACAGGTCGGCTTGGTCCTAGCAGAGGACAGAACCAATGTGTGCTCCCTGTGCAATGAGTGTTGGACTTGTGGCACTTCTGCGAAGGCTTTACATGGCTTCCAATCTCTTAAGTGCAACCTGATTTAAAGAGATTATCCAAGGGCGTAATGAAGTTACATAATCATTTTGGTGTGCTTGACTCTCTGTAAGGTGTGTGGAGTAGGAGGATGCAGCTACTTAGCTGGTTACTGTTGTCCTGCAGTGAATAAAGCTTGTAAAGGTGTAAGTCTAGTGCGTAACTGGAGCTCCTGTGGATCAGAGTTGGGGCAATGAAGCGAGCCTGAAGCCTTGGCCAAGCTTCAATGAAATGTCAGTAGTATTGGAATAGGTAAATACATATTTTTAAACTGGATTTTATGGTTTCATTAGAATTTTGAAGAAAGTTTTGGGGAAGCTTTTCAGAGAGGATTCAGGCTACTTAGGTTTGAGTTCAGCTGAGTGCCTCATTCTGGGAATGAAAAGATAAATCAGTCTCTGTCCGGGTGTTTGCTGATCTCACTGCTACCCAGAACTCGAGCTGGGATTGTTACATGTCATACGTAGGGGAGATTGTTTCTGTCCCCTAAAGGTTGGACAGGACTCATCAGCTCCCTTTTCTGTAAACCAGTAGTATAAGTGTTAAACCCCATTACATTGATACAATGAAAACCCCCAAATCCAGGTGTCCCAGTGTGGGACGTGCCAGCTGTGCAATGCCTTTAACTCCTGATACATTTGGTAGGCTCTGGATTGCCAAAATTAAATCTTAAATATTTACAAGCTGATTATCATCAGTCTTCTTTGGAATAACTTGATTTTTTTTCTGCAATTAAACATGTAAAAATGTAATTAATGAAATAAATATTGCTGGTAATGCAAGGGGAAGCCATGCCAAAACACAAACCTTCTGGAGTAAAGGGTCAGCTTTATTTTATTTTATTTTTTTTTATTTTCAGAGAGGGATGCCTCTGGCAACAGAAACAAGTGCAGGTGTACAGTATCATAATTAAATTTGGCAAGGTTTGCATATTGAATGACTAGGTGTTGCAAGCAAAAAAAAAAAACCGAACCAAACACCTAAAAATCCCTGAACAAATGCACATATAAACACATAAAGTTTATATAAAACGAAATAATTTTTTATTAAGGTATAGAATCTCAAACGGAAAAAAATCTCCTTAACTTCTTTTTTTTTTTTTCTTTCATTTTCAATAAATTAAGCTCTCATATTGCAGCTGTTTTTCTTCCCAAACTGACAAAAAGCTCAGGTTCATGCATAACTCAAGAAGGTAGGGATGACACTGAGCCAGAACTTAGTTCTGCTTTATTGATAATAGAGCTGATAGTTAAGAACAAATCTGCAGAATGTAACTGCAAATCCTTTACCCAAGCAGCAAGCTGAACATCTGTGATGGAATTGGCACCTAAATTTAAGTTAAGCAGTAGTTCAAGTTCTCAGAAAGCAAATTAGGAAGCTAACTAGATCTGTAATTGCAACAGAGATCGTAGTGAACGCAGAGCTGGACTTCGGGATTTGTGGTTTGTTGTTTGGTTTTCTAAAAAACTCACTAGTAAGCAGTTTGTAAATGTGAATCTGCAGGTATGGTGTGTTTAGATAAATGAATAATCAAGGTATTCACATCATCTATGTTGTCACTGTTTGTGCAGCTCCAATAGCAGGGAGCTCCAGGCATGCAGTAAATACAACACCGGCAGAAGGGAAAGAAGCTTCCCTGCCTCCTTCCAATGGACAGGGAAAACAAGAGGAGACAGGCAGGGATTCTGAGGATGTTTTTTTCATAAACAAAACTAAGCAGTAATAATCTAATAGACTTTGAGAGTACAATTGTTTTGCCAGAATGTGGATCTATGAAGCTTTTGTTGATTTTTCTTAAATTCTGCTTCTTTAATGCTTTTAAATATGTTAATTAAATTAACTTTAATTAAAATATCAATGATATTCTTTGAATCTATTAATGAAAGTAAATTTATTTTTTCCAGTTATGCAGAATTTAATTATATTTTCATGTTCTGTGCTCTTTCTTGCTTCCAACATCTCTTGTGAAGTAAACTCACCTCTAATGTCACTGTTTTTATTATTATTAAGGGAAGGAAAATTCCCAAAGAACTTTAGGGACATGAATGCAGTATAAATATGGGGGGGGGAAATCTAACCCATGGCATAAGTTCTTTTAACAGACAGAGATCTGTTTTTTAAAATACACCACAAAAATATTTTGAAGGCGGAGCTAGGAAAAAAATAGTAGGAATATGGCTTGGCTGCTTTGGACTTGTTCTGAGCTAGAGTTGACCAATGTCAAACGGGTCATGAACTGGATTTTAATGTAGAATTCAGTTTTATTCTCTTTAGAAAATGATGAGGAAAAAAAAAGTTTTCCTAAAACCAAATAATTATGAATGACCCAGGTGATGGTCAGAATGGATTTTGGTGAGGGCATGCTTCTAAGCACCCAAATGGAAAGAGGTGCTTCTCAAAGGGGAAAGTGCACACGGCAGAGAAGACGAGGACAGTTTCCCAGGCAGGTCCAAACGAGGTTCATACAGGTTTTACTCTGGCATTATGGCAAAAAAAGGTTAACTTAATTCATGATGTAAGAACAGAGAGTAACCTGGGGACTTGGGGTTCGGCTTTGATTTAACTTTCATCAAGTCTGATGATAAAGCTACTATGAGAAAGCTGCATAAGACTGTCATGCCAACATTTTAGATTGCTGTCAAACATTGGAATGGAGACAGACAAGAGTAGCTGAAATTATTTTAAGCTAGTGAAAGCAATGCAGTACATAAAATTCAGTTTGTTCATTTTTTCAAAGAATATTGTGGGATTGCATGACTATTGTGTGGTAGTATTTTAATGCTCAGCAGATACTACATAGTAGTATCTCTTCAAAGAAAGAGAAGTCTAAATATGAACTGGTGGGCAAAGACTGAGACTAGGTAATTTTTTTTAAAATATATTTGAGTTGCATGTGTATTTTCTACAATTTTGGGCAGTTGATAAGAAGACAGAAGTGAAGCTAGAGTCTGAGAGGCATGAGCTGTCTGGTTAAATGGCCAAATCATCTCTTCTGGCCTGAACTCTGGCTGTTCAATTTTTACAAAGCAAAGGAACAGTTGGGTCACTATATCAGTGCATAGGGGCACACAGACTGCAATTCAGGAGCAAAGGTTTCTGTAACTGCACTAAAGGACATTTGGAGTATAATTTTGGAACAAGACAAATCATGTTCTGCACTGTTTCTGAACTCCTTACTACTGTGGGTGGCACGGCTCGTTATGATGGGGTTTGAGCCATCACTGTCACTTTTAACATGGCCCTAAGCAGATCTGACCACCTCAGATCCAAATAACCCGATTCCTAGAGCAGAGCTGTTGCATTAATCATAGCCTTGCCATTCACAGCAGAGCTGCACTTTACAATAATGAGGATGGGGGAGGATTTTCATTAAAATACCCTGAGCAGAGGAGGTTTGGGACAGACTAGAGATTTCAGTCCTGGGTCACTTTCTAAATTAATTCACTGCTTTCTTTGGAGCGAACGCTTTTTTCCTGGCCAAGTCTAGTGCCTCACTTTTGGAGGCATTCTAGTCAGATTCTTAATTAATCTTTTCTGCATAGATTTTGTATAATTTATGGGTTTATTTCAGCTTTCTTACCGTGTTAAAAAGTCTGGTTTATCTGTGATAGCCACTCCTAGCCTAGTCCGTTCAATTGTACTTTGTCAAAAAGAAATTGCCACTGATGAGAATGTTATTCCAGAGCATCAATGGTGTAGGCAAATCGCAATCTACATTCCAGTTTGAAAAGCATCTTTAGCAGTTTAAAAAAGTAGGTATGTCTGTTTAATTTCATTTGCAAAACTAGTGATGGGCTTTTGAAATTTTCCATTAGATCTAATGGGTGAACTGTACTCTCTTTTTTCCTTTGGGTACAACATACAGATTGAAGTTTCTGGTTGAACTGCAAATTTGTGATGAGTACTTGGACTTTCTGATGATGTTACTTCTATTTGCTATTTAAATTAGTGAGAGCTGAGTAGAGAGTGAGATACTGGAAGAAAGCCTCTAAGTTTATAAGATTTGATCCAGTGCTTATTAGAACTTAAATCTACCCAAAGTACTACGAAATAACCCAGTGTATTTCAGGGACTGGTTTGTCTTCTGCTTTGGCCCAAAGAAGGACTGTGGTCAGTATGTTCATATCAGCATTCAGGAGGAGAAAGAATGAAATCAGAGAAAGATACATGTGGAGGGAGATGAATCAGCCTTAACCTTAGACATTTGCAGTTTGGATGTCAGCCTCTGAGCTGGTTGCCCAGATGTTGCCATATAGTTGAGAGTAAAACAGGCAGTTTTTAGGTGATACCGAACATGCTTCAGTTCTTTTCAGTAAGAGAAGATAAATTGTTCCCTTGACTGCAGCTCTGCAAACATAGTGGATAGGATCACCGGGTCTGCTGTTGAGAACTGTTTTTAACCTTGTGAATCCCATCCATGCTGTCTTGAATAATGGCCAGTTCCTGGTACCGGCAGGCAAAACAAAAGATCTGGCAGGTACGAAGTACCTAATGCAGTCAGCACTCCCCAGGATAACTCCTGTCTCCTTCCTTTCATTGTCTGAAAGGGAAATGGAAAACCTACCCCCTGCTAAGGAAACTTGCTCTAATTAGGTAAAGCAAGTACCAGTCCTGTTGGGCAAGTGAACAGCAAAACACAGCGTAACCTTGGCCACGGAGTCTGACACCACAAGCAAAAAGGGAGGACAGACCTCTGCTGGCACTGGGAGCTGTTGCCTTGCACCCCTCCCCTCTCAAACCGTGGTTGATTAGACATGCCAGCAATTTCAAAAGTATCAGTACAAAGCAAAGGAACAGCAGCCGAAGACTCACAAGTACAGCCTAAGATCTTAGTAACTCCCAGGGGCAGCACAATAATTACTGAGCTCAAGACTGCACAGAGCAATGACAGACCTTACCTTTTGCTGAAGCCATTGTACAGAGAAGACAAGCTTTTCAGAGCTGGAAAAAAAAAAAGGCAAGGGAACAGGATTGTACCCTTGTGGTTATGCTGTGATTGAGTCCCATTCCCAAGATTATGTCAAATTTTCACTGAATGTACAATACATTAGCAATCCTGGGGGAAGAAACTGGAAATTATAATTGCATTCTCTCCAGCTGAATATCCTATTAGGGTGCAGAGTCATACTTTTGCTTTTGCTCCCTTTTTAGCTCTATGCAGCTTTTCTATCCATTGACATGGCTTCAGCAAAAAGGAGAGTTGTCCCTACCCCTGTTAAAATCTAATAGCCTGGGACTATGCTGTGATATGGCAGATCAGGGAGTGAACCACCTTCAGACTGAAGAACATAGGTTTCTTATTTCCTGAGTACAAGTGCTGGTCAGTACTCTCTATTTTTCTATATATATGAAAATA
>VXBU01011434.1:452808-582915 GCA_013400315.1 Bombycilla garrulus | reverse complement strand
AGAAATAGAAATATATATAAATAGATATATGTGTTCAAGTGTAACTTCTTCACAGTTTCTACCAGCCAAGAGCTGCTTTTAAAAACGATGCTGAGAAGACCCTCCCTCTGTGCATTTGGATCCGGTTGGTGCTGTCAGCACACTCAGTGAACTGGACTCTGGCTTGTTCAGAGGCAGTTCCAATTTGCCACCAAGAATGATGGTAGTGGGGATCATGTGTTTTCAAAGCAGAAAAAATACAGGGCTTTGCTGTACTTTTCTGGGCATGGGATGGATTTTCAGTTGCACTCTGGCTCCCAGTGATTTCGTACTGGAGATTTGCACTGGCACACAGCACTCTTAGTCTTCAGGTAAATGAGGGTGATACTTGTGCTGAATCTGTGTGGAAATGTATGTTGTGGTTTTGTCTGGTTATCCCACTGGGGGATGCTGTGATTCCTGCCCTGACAAGATACAGAAAAAGGAATTTGATGCCTTTTTCTGAGCATGCCCATGGGATGTGACTGGCTTGGGCATTGCTGGTACGCTCCAAGTCACTGTGGTATTTTTGGATGTTAAGCATCTGCAGCCTTTCAAAAGGTTTGCTTTTATATCACAGGTTTGGACTGGAGGGCATGATTTCAGATCTATGATGAGAGTATTGTAAATAAAGTGATTTTTCTGATTTGTAATATGGCTTTTTGTATTGAATGGAGGTTGGAACAATTAAAAATAAATAGTCTGTGTAAGAATGAATGGCTTGGACTGTGGTTCTGGGCTTTTATACTGAGGTTATCAATATCTTTTGAAGTGCATTTTATGTATTAACATAAATACAACTAGATTTTCTTCCTGGTACTTTTTGTCATGCCTCACACACAGGTATACAGTGCAGTGGCTGGTATTCTTTAAATAACTGTGTAAAGCTGGAAAAAGAATTGTATTTTCCTTCTAGTTACAAAGCACAATGAGTTTGATGTTTGACTCATTCCCAGGTGATTTTTAAAGTGAATAAGTCCAAGGACATTTGAGGATGGTGCAGGGAGCTGTGTTCCACATAGCATGTTGAAATTCCTGAGAAGAGTGGTGCCTTACTTTGGGATTGCACGGAAGATGATTTGGTGCATGTTTATATCTGATTCAAAAGGCTTTTCTTAGTTTTAGTTAAAGGACAGAAATTAAGACACCTAGTAGCACATTTGTTTATGAATCATTGGGCTTTATACTAAATACATGGACATCAGTATTGTGGGAATTGCACCTACTTGTAAGTGGGTTTGTTGAAAATTGTTGGGCAAATACTGAAGTATTTTGTGTAACGCTGGTTGATATTTCTGACTAGCATGAATCATTTTATATTTTGAAGGTGGCTGGATATAACCTTAAATGCTGCAGCAATTATCTGTAGAACTTGCTTGCATAACTCTCCATTGGTATTTACCAGAACACTAACCAAAGTTTCTGTTTGTTTTCAATATTTTCCTTCTTTCAGCTACCTTTTCACACCATTTTTTGAAGCCTATGAAATACTATTTACTTGCATGTAACAAGTACTGTTGCTATGGTTCAAAGGATGCTACTTTATGAAACATTTCACTTTGTCCTATCACCACAAATTAATAGAATGTCAGACTCAGTTAAGTTCTTGGTTTATTGATTTACGTGGATGAGGTTTGCTTTGTATTTTAAGGTGTGACTTTAGTTTTAGTTTGGTTTTTTTTTCACAGTACTTTGTAAATTAGCAGTGGTCATCCACCAGTGGTCAGAAAACACCTAAGAAACTCTTTTACATGAAGGTCCAAATCCCTGTAGACACTCCTCTAGAAGTCCTGCAAATTTTCTGGGTGAAGTCTGAGCAGAAGAAATGTGAACTCTGCCATTTGTCATTTGTCTTGTAGAGAATCTGCCACCTAAATACAAGAATTACATCGCCTCTGAAACAGAGAAGTAAAGCAGAAATAGCCCTCACAATGAGAAAAACTTCAACTCTTGCTGGAGCTGTTCCATTAAAACTTGGTTGGCACTGTAGCAGGATCTGCTCAGAAATCTCTGCCGCCTCATGTTTTTAAAACATTATCCCCAGTCAATATTTGGGCATTGCATTTCTTCTTTCATTTGCTGAAGTTGATAATTGTTTGGCTTGTAAGCCCCCTGAGGATGTGGCTTCTTGGAAGCCACTGGACACAAAATGAGTCTTACAGCTGGGACCTTCACCTGAGGAGAGGTGAAGCCACAAAAGCTGGGGTTGTGCCTGGATGAGATTGGACCAGCTATTGTATCTTAGGGCTTGCAGGTGATCATATCCCTTTGCCCCTTAAGAAGCTGAGTGTAAGCAGTCTTGTGTGATATTCACCTGGTAAGTAGAAGATCAATGGACACTGTGTGATATTCACCTGGTAAATGGAAGATAATGGACATTGTGTGATATTCACCAGGTAAATGGGAGATCAGTGGACATTGTGTGATATTCACCTGGTAATTGGGAGATCAGTGGACATTGTGTGATATTCACCAGGTAAATGGGAGATCAGTGGACACTGTGTGATATTCACCCGGTAAATGGAAGATAATGGACACTGTGTGATATTCACCTGGTAATTGGGAGATCAGTGGACACTGTGTGATACTCATCTGGTAAATGGAAGATCAATGGACATTGACCCCCTGCACTTTGGTGCAGTTTGGTTGGAACTGGGAGCTGGCTGTGTGGCACCCTGCAGCTGGGAGTGACAAGCCAGTGTATGTGGGTGCCTGCAATACATTTGCATCCTTTTGCAGCTGTCTTACACAGGAAATGAGGGAAATCTGTTGGTTTACTAAATTACAGTAAGGAATTGAATACTTGCTCAATAGGAGGTGACACGCAAGGCTCTGTTTCTGCATGCCATGGGAATGTCTCCCAGATCTTGAACTATATTTATGTATTAATTCAGTTTCTTGCTCTTTGAATTTTACATGAACTTAATGTACTTACATGTTAATTGAAAATGTATTGCCAAGTTATATTAAGTTACACTGGAGGCAGTTAAATTACAAATTGAGCTCCTCTTGTTAAAGGTGATCAGAACCTATTTTCTGGCACACCCCCATATTTTTAACTAGATAATTATATTACAAAGAACCTGTTTTCTATAGAAGGGTGCATTAAAATAACCTACTGGCTTGGTTTTCAGCCAGCAGAAAGAAGAGAAGCCAGAAGTGGCTGCTACTGTTGATTGATATGCTTGTATTTTTTATGTGCTGCTCAGGAATATAAGACTTCTGATGGAAAGACTTCTCAGTATGGTTCAGTATGGCCTTTTTACATTTTCGAGATATTTTATCCAGGTAGCTGAAAAAAAAAAGAAAATTTATAAAAACAAAACAAAAACTTCAAGGCCAACTGATGTATTCTCTCAAATATGAGACGCTTCTAGAAAACATTTAATTTGACATAATTTAAATTTTGCATCTCACAGTCAGACTTTGCTTAATCTGATTGCCATCAGAACAGTAATGGACCATCTCAATTTGCAATTTTTAAATGATGTCTTTCTTTTTTTGACTTAGCTGGTATACCAATAAATGGACAAATGACTTCTTACCTTCCTTAAGAGCTCACTTAGGCAAGCATATGTATCTTTTGTGATATTATCAATGTATCCAGTGTGCAAAGACTGCCTGTTATGATCGCTCTTAATAACAAAGACCATAACATGATATATTATGGATAAACACAATCAGTTTCCAAAGGGAAACTATTTTAATTGACATTCAACATCCAGTACTTCAATTACATGATGCCTTTTCCAATAGACAGCTTTTACATATTGACATACATTTTTATTTAACTTTACCTGGAAAGTCAGGAGGAGAGTTCAGGGAAAGCAGAAGAAAGATGTTAATTAATATTGCTCGCGGTGGGACGTGAGCATTGTTTCAGTTTCAAATTAGAGCAGTGCTCACTCAGGCATGCCCTGCTAATATGTTATAACTAAGGACTTGTAGAGCAAGGAAAAGTTAATGGACAGCATCTCTAATAAGGATGCTGTACTTCACTCCTGACTGGCACTACAGCAGAGGGAATCAATATGGCCTCGTAGCTCATCTCTCATTTGCCTGTGCTTCAGGTTGCTGTGTTTGTACTAATATATCTGTGTGTGGGATTGAAACTCAGCAAAGGCCAGAAATTAGAATAGAGATATTGTGTGTATGTATGATCATTAAATAATCAAAAGGAGTTTTTAAAATTCTGGATATAAGCTTGCATTTGTTATTTTGGTGTGATAAAAAATTTAGCACTTTTATAAAAATTCTGTCATCTTTCATCCCCACGACTAAATATTTTCTCTGCAAAAGCCTTTCTCTCCTAAAGAATCCTGGGAGTTTTGATCTTACAGATAAGCAGCTGGAAGGTACACTGGCTGTAGAAACTAAAGATATGAGGAGGACTAATTTTGTCACTTTTGCCATTCCCCTTAGTCTAAGTAAAATCCAAACTGTTAATTCACAATTATCTGAAAATTGTAATCATTAAGTACTTTGCAGAATAAAAATTCGCTGTAGGGAAAAGAAATCAAGTAAGGGACATTTCATGGAAGCCATGGATATGTACTTGTAAGCATGACAATTGTAACAACAGGAGAGATCCACTTTGCTTCATTTGTTATGAGGAAGGTTATTTTAATCTTTGATCTCTTGAGTTTTGCTCAGACTTTTAAAGCTGTGGGCTACCCAGCTGGAAGCATTTCTTGTGATAAGCAAGTATGCTCATGCTCTGTTGGTAATATGGATCTGAGGATGGCATTGCTGCTCCAAAGGTGAGAAACTAAGTCTTGTACTTGATTTGAGTTACCAAGTGAGCATCTGAAATTGCTGCTTCCAGATGGCTACTAGCTGCTCCTCCATCTACTTGTGAAAAGAGATTGTCAGACCTTGTTTTGGTGATGATTCATCCCTGACTGATAGTTTTACATAATTATATGATTCTGTGCCTCGCATGAACCTGATATTTTTGTGTTGTGGAAGGAAAAAGGCTTTAGCAAAAAATATATAGAATTTTTATCAACTTGCATTTTATTTTCCATACAAGGATTTCTAAATATTTTGAAAATTGAAGTACATTAGGACTTGTAACCACGTCTCTTTTAAGAAAAGACAAGTACTATTTTATTCAATTTTAGGCTTTGTAAAGGTGCTAATGATGTCTCATGTAGGCAGTCCATTAACATTCCTAAATTTCTCATCATGAAGATTCAAGATTCTGCATCTTGTACAGCTGATTGTGTCTACCTAGGTACAGGCATAGCATCTCGCATTCCTCCCTACTGAATCATGTCCTTTTTATCATACCATTTTTCCAATTTGAAAAGATTATTTTGATCCTAATCTTGTTTTCCAAGGGCTTGAAAGAAGCTGCAGGCCTTGTATTGTGTGCAGAGAAATTTCACATTTGATAAGCATTCACTGGGTGCCATCATCGAAATGATTAATGCAATTACTCAATAAGTACTGCTAGACCCAGGGCAGACCCACCTCACAATCTTCCTTGATACTCTCTTTTCTGTCATCCTGTTTTGACTTTTATCCATTGCTAGGGCTAAATATGTTTTTCAAAATAGTTTTACCAATTTTAGAGGGTTTATTTAGACTTGCTAACGAACGTCATGTGAGATGGTACCAAAAGCCCTGCTAAGGTGAAAATAAGACACCTACTGACTTGTTCCTTTTGCACAGGACTCTTATCTGTCAGAAAATCAACTTGATTCAGCAATCTGTTATTTAAAAATTCATGTTGACAATACTTATGTAACTTGTCCTATCTTCTGGGTGCTTTTTATTTGTTCCAGTGTTTTTGTGAGACTTCAGCTTAAACTGAGTGGTTCATATTTCCCAAAACTTTCAATTTTCTCTTATTCTGGAGAGAAGTATTTTGATTTGCTTTTCCCAACCTCATTGAGCTACATTTCTTTCCCACAAGTCCTCGTAAGTATTAAGTACTTTAAATTTCCTTCAGTGTGCTTTCTAAAAATTAATTTCATCAGGCCTGTAATTTGAAAATGTAGAATATGCTTAAAGGCTCACTTACTTAATTTTAGCTTTCATTTTCTTCTTTTTCCTAATGCATAGTGATTAATTGCCTGATCACAGTTCTTTCTAATGAAAAATGAAGCTGAAGCAGTTTGAGTATTTTCTTATGGTCATCTATTTGTAATTTTCCTGAGTGATATGCAATTCTTATTTTCAATGCACTTATTTTTATAAAAAAGGTCCCAGAGAAATCCATGCATTGTCTAATCATTTAAAAACAATCCATGTTTTTTTTTCTTGTGGTATAGCTATGGTGGCTCTTATTTGTGAACCAACTGCAGGATTTTATTTTTTATCTTCTTCCATATTTTCTACCCAGAAAATGGTACAAATATTTTCAAAGTCTACATGGGTAATTTTCATCATGTAATGGTTTGGGTTGGAAGGGTCCTTTAAAACTTTTCTTGTCCAACCCCCCTGCAGTGAGCAGAGACATCTTCAACCAGATCAGATTGCTCAGAGCTCAGTCCAGTCTGATTGGCAATTGTGCCAGTGTTTCACCACCTTCCTTGTAAAAAAATTCCATCTTACACCTAGTCTAAGTCTACCCTCTTTTAGTTTAGAGCCATTACCTTTTATCACTTTTCACTCCTGTTGTATATGGACTGTCTTCTGAGGGAACTCTTGGTGATCTAGCAACCATAGAAAGAGAAACTGGGAAGGATTGAACCATCTGTTTCATGACTGTTTTTATACTATTTCTATGTCTTTATAGCATGTCCTTTTTATCTGCTCCTTTATGTTATATGCTACACTTTTCATCTTTCTGACTTTTGTGCCATTGTATTCTTGCTATTTTTATTTTCCTGCTTACTTACTTGGCTTCTAAAGTGGTTTATTTTGAAGACCTTGTGATTTATCTACGCACCACATCTCTAGGCACAATGAAAATAGACTTTCCAGAATCCAGTCTTCACTGGATTTCTTTTGGGAGAAATCAGGACCTTTGCCATCTTTTGCACCCATAACTCCTTTGACAGCTCTTGAAAAAGCCCTTATTTTCTGCCAGAACAAGCTGCTGAGTGTATTTCTCTATTGCTGTCACATGCTTTTATATAAATAACCAGCCCAAAGGGTCCTGCTGCATTCTGCTTCCAGTGAGCATTTGGTAGTTCTCTTTTACTTTGTACTTAGGGTTCTTGACTTTTTTCCTTTTTTTTTTTTTGAATAATTGATTATAAAGCATTAGAAACCTATAAAATGCTGTTCAGTAGTGTATGTATGCATACAAGTATATGCCTGGAGAACTCAGTACATCTACAAAGAGCAAACAAACTATAAGGACGATGTTGGTTTAACTTTGTTTTGCACTCAGAGTTGGAAAAGGTTAGTACCTGCTTTGCAATCTAGTGGTGTTCCTTGAAGACTGTGTATTTCCATCATATCTAGTGAAGTTTTATCATTTGCAATGAATTTAAAGAGTTACACACGAAGGCAATGCATTTTAATTTTTTTTTTTTTTGTGGTAGAAAATGCTATATGCTGATGCTTTGCCTTCCTCGAGCATTTTAATTTTCCATACAATTTCTGAACAGCTGAGTAAGGTATGAACTTATCTGACAGTAAAAACTGAGATTCTCATCTTGAAATGTTACAGGACTTGGGTTTGAGAGCAGAAAAATATTTTGGCATGTCTGGTAAGAACTGTAAGTTTCAAACAGCTTCTAATCTGGGTGAGCTCACATAACAAATTCTTTTATTAAACCCAGTAACTAATCCAAATTACATTTTACAGATTTTTACCTTTATCTCCAGAATCACCCTCTACTAGTACATAATTTCTGCCTCAACCAGGTATAGTAGCACCACTCTGTTTCTGCCATTTTGACAACTGTTACTGTTTTTTTTGTGTGTGGCAAGAATCACAGAATTTCAGTTGTTGACTAGTGCAGATGACAGCTGAAAAAAAAAAATCAAAGCCATTTGTATTTAAAAATAATTAATATAGGGAAGATGGATAATTACAGCTCCCTTGCAGCAATCATGAAACTTGCGGCTTCATATCGAACACAGCTTGGTACATTTTTCCCCCATGCATCCTTCAGAGGCAAAAAAGAGAGAGCTTCAGAGAAGTTTGCTGAAAGCTCTAAAGGGCCTTCTCCAATCTGAATTCTTTCTGTGATGCAATCACCACCTTTCTCTACAGATAAACCCGTTTACCTGTACCTGAATTAAGGCTTTTGGTCAAAGTAGGATGATTCTCTCTCTCTTCAGAACTGCAGTTGTGTAGTCTGCTAATGAGAAATTTCAGCTACTCTGTTTCTCCTGAGACATCCACCAAATGTCGAGGATGCTGAAGCTGAAAACATTGCTGCATTTCTTGTCTTTTCTTCCCTAGGTGAAGGGAAACACCTTAAGGATTCAGTTTTCTTGCCCCCTTCCAGTGACACACAGAAGAGAAAATTGTGGAAAAAAAATTAGTTTAGATAGGTATGGCATGGAAAGAGACTTCATTCTAATTTCCATTGCTCCTGCTTACCTATGCCATTTCTATTCATACAATCCCTGTGCATTAGCAACTGGATTTATGTATGTATCCTCTGCATCAGCTCCCAGTTGCTGCTTATATAAATAAATGCATTTTTGGTTTAGCAAAGCCCTTTTGGTTGCCTCATTTCATTTTCTTGCTGTTTTGAAGTTGAACACCTTTCTGGGGTGCCAGATGGCCAGGTATTAAATGCATAAAATGCATTATTTCCTCCTTCCCTCCTCTGCAGCAGTCTGTTTCTGTTCAGCTATGCAAATAGGAGTGGTTGAGGTTAAAAGCAGGAGTTGCAGCTGATATAGACCCCAATAAAATCAGGTGGCATTGAATATGTCTGAAAAGTAAGCAACTTTTAGCATTCTTAAGCTGCTTAGAATAGAGGTAAATAAAACTGTTGGCTTAAGAGAGAATATTTATTCATTGTGTGTTTCATGCTGACTGCTGGGAGAGGGCAGTCTGGAGATAGAGCTCTTCTTTAGTTGGCAATAACATCTGTTACAAACAAGCTGGAGTGGTTCAGAGCTGATGTGACAGAAATCATCCTTGGCTGTTAATTAATTGAGGTGAATTTTAGCATGAGAGTAAAGAATACGTAGGTAGTTCAAATAGTTAACCACGGTGTTGTGGATTTGCTAAAGCTACAGTATGAAATTGGTATTCCCTTATGGGGATTTAACCTTGTGAAATGCAGATAAAATGGAAAATGCCTCACTGCTCATCTCACCTAATATCTGGAGTTAAGTCATGTGTAAATGGGGTTTGTCTGAGTGGCAGGAAGGTACAAGTAACTTATGGACTTCTGGTATTTTATAATTTACTTTTCAAATAAAAAGCAGTAGAGAGTTTTTGAAGGCACATTTTAATTAAGCTTGTCTCAGTAGGCAGAGTAACATAATGGTCCAGCCTTGCCAGGTAGTCCCTGTCCTTAGACTTTTGCTTCATTGGTTTAAAGCTGAGCATTTCATTTTAGCTCTTAAGATTTTGCAAGTAAGACAGTGTACTGTCGAAAGAAAAATGGGTTTAATAACTTTGAGACTTTTAAGATTTCTTGATCTTTCATATGAAAATATGAGGTATGATTTCTTATGACTTTATATAACCAAATATCTGAGGTGAATTCCACAGCTTTATGGATACTGTTGGTTTCTGAAGTACCTTAGTAAATCTCAGGGAAAAGCTCCTGGAAGGTATGGGGCTTGCTTTATACAGAGGTTGTGGTCTGCAGAACTACTGAAATTACTTGTGACCTTGCCTGTCATTCATTAGTGAATGCAGCAGCATTCATCAGAACATACTCATTGGAGAATTTTCATCTGTGGCATATTTCTCCCATAACTCTTCCTGTGCTTTTTCTAGTGTCAGCAAGATCTGACATTTTTAGAGCAGATGTGTAATTTCTGAAAATATTTGTAATTCACTTTACGAGGCGTATGTATGACATAGGAGATGCTATGATATTCAGGTTTTAGCATGTACAACATTTTATAGCTTGTTGGGCCTTGACCTCAGTTTATTTGCAAAATAAGCTTTTGAATATGTATGGAAGCTTTATAATACCAAGTATTTAAGTCTCCCATACTAAGTTGGGTTGGTGATCTGTCATAAAACTAGCAAACAATATGTTTTATTCCATGAGATTTACTCTGTGGGAATGCTGAAGCGGAGCACCTTGAATCAGATTGATGCATAAATCCTACTGATTTCAGTGAAGTCAAAATATCACCTGCTGTCTCTCTCACCCTGTCATGCCTGCCTGTGACACCTGAAGCATAATGGTCTTTTTGAATCCTAGTTCTGATGGTGATGTTACCAGGCTTACGCCTTATTGGTTCTCATCCTACGTGTTTGTTCCAGCACCTCATCTCTGTACAGCAAAGTACATGACAGAATTCCGTTCTTATTTTCTGACAAAAGTAGGTCAAGAGTAGTTCCATCCCTGTTGTCATCCACAGTTTGCACTGATGGAAGGAAATCTCTTAGCATCTCTCTAATGCCTTCTTATTCTCACTTCCACCTCTTGCTCTCTGTTTCTTTGTGAAGAACAAAGCCTTATGTTTGTAACGTAGGGCTGTGTTTAGCAGAAATATTAAAATGTGTTTGTTTGGGAGTTTATTCAGGAAAATAGGTGCATTTGTTACTCGGCAATAAATCCTTTTAAGGCTAGCTGTGTGATGAGAACAGCAGGAAATGTGAATGGAAGGCCATCTGGTCCGTGCCACAACCCCTGAGGATACGTCTGTGCAGGCTGGAGTGGCTGTTGTGGAAACAGTGCGTTTGCAAGGCTCGTGCTGGGTTGTTCTTCCATTTATCCTACCTGTGCCTCGCCCTTAGCCTGGGGCCCTGGTGTGGGACGGAGCTGTGTGTGTTGCAGCTCGGTGCTCACACTGCCGCTGGCTCCTGTGCTGAAATGTGAATAAACAGGATTACTGCACTCCAACCACGCAGTGTAAAAGGGGCATTAGGTTCAAATGTTGTCCTGTACTCTCCTGTATAACCTCAGTCCTTCTCCCACAAGAGGGAGACAAAATGTGATTGAATCTAAGGAAGAAAGTATTTGAGATGAGGAGATCCTAATTAGCAAGGAACTTCACCGTTCTTGACAGAACAAAACTCACAGAACAAGTAAATATCAATAGTGTGGGAACATTTGGTATGACAGAATGTTTTCTTGCAAAGGAAAGAGAAAGAGACTGTGTAAATGTGATTATAGATTTTGAAGGAAGACAAAATGTTTCTCAGCTAGATTCTGGCTGTGTTTATGTTTGCACATAATGTGGTGCAATTGGAGCAGACCTACCAAGCAAAACACATGATTTGCAAACCTGACATCCAGGATTGCACAGAACTCAGGAGATGCTTTCCCTTGGAAGACCTCTGGTCCAATGCCAGGACTTGAAAACCACTAGTGCTTATTTCCAAGAAAAAGATGAATGTGTGTGCTTCTCTGTGGAAACCAAAGCATGTTCAGTGAGGGTGAAGCAGAGATTTGCTGAAAAAAACATATGTCTTGTGAAATAAAACAGTACTGTAAATACACCTTCCTCCTTCCATTTTTCTAAGTCTTTGTGCCAAAGATTGTGTTTGAAATGTGCAATTTCTTATGGAAACCCCATCCAAACTTAGGTTTTGTCTGAAATATGTTTCCTAGTATGAAATCAAAGGAATTTCCTGGACAGAAAAGCAATGAAGGTGGCAGTGCTCTACTAACACCATCTTCTGTTACTGAAATACTTAACAAACCCTGAAATATATAAACTATTATAGGACCATTTTGTAGAGGGTGAAGGCAGAAGAGGTGAAGTCTAGTTAGTTTGTTTGTTTGGATATATTTTTTTAATCGTGCTGACATATTGTCTGTGTTTTTAATCAGCATTGACAATATCCTCGAAAACAGAGCAAATGCAGATGTGCTTTCAAAACCAAGTTATTATTGACAGTCACTGCTGCACTCCTCAGTTCCTGAGGTGCTTTGTTGTTGTTGTTGTTACATTTTTCAGCAGTGTTCCTCCTTCTCAGGGTTATTGACTGTTTCCCACAATCATAGCTGAGCTGCTTCCCATAACACTGTCTTCAGTTTCTGTTTCTGCTTGTTTTCTTTGTGCAGGTTTGTACATCAATCTGATTTCACTTTAACCTTTCTCATCTGTTGGGAACAGCCTGTGCATCTGTTCAGTAGCAGGGACCTGAGATTCTGGCAGGTCATCCAGATCTACTTATTTTTTTCCAACCCATTTAAGGGTACTCTTTCTCAATAGGAATAAAAGCAAAGCTTAACAAACAAATTAAACCTTTCAATGCAATAGAATTGTAAATAGTTGAGGAAAAAATGAGATCAAATGAGAATATTTATTACTTCTTACTTCATTCATTGCTGCATGGACTAATGCAAAATTGTTTTGCTCCCCAGTGTACAGATAAAAAATGGAAGTTTATTGTGAAGACTAAAATGGTTTACTCTCCCTCCTTCAATACTATGTCTGCAAAATAGATTAACTCTCCATAGTTGATGGAAGCAGCAGAGGAGTAACAACACTGCTGAAACTGGGTAGCAGCAAAAGCTAGGAACTATTTAAGTGAGATAATTTGAGATTGCCTCACTTTATTTCCAGGTGCTTTGTGGTGAAATTTATTCAATACAGTCTTAGAAAAACAATTTTTGAGAAGTCATAGAAAGGCTCCAGAAGAAAATAACCTTAATTGCCTTAATTTCTGGGGAAAAGCTAAAGTTGCCAAAAACAAAAACAAAAACCACAACCCCCCCCAAACAAAAACAAAAACAACAAAAACAACAACAACAACAAAAACAAACAGAAAACAAACCCAAAAAAACCCCAAAAGGATTTCATATGACCTCATTTTATCCTTTGACTGGGCTAAACATATGCAGTATACATGATTAGATCATGAGCTTGAGGTTTTTGGGACTTGGATTCTCCGAAGGAAATTGTACAGATACTGTCTGTGTGGAAGTCCTTAACCTGGAGTGTGCATCATTAACCTGGTGCAGCAAAACTGCTCCAGGAGGGGACCTGCTCCTTTTGGAGACCCCATGGGCAGCAGGATCCCCTGGGTTTGCTGGCCTTGAGTGCTTTCACACTGCGACTTGAGCAAATGTCTTCCTGGGGCCAGTCACTGGCCAGCAACTTCTGCCTGGCTGGAGATGCTTACCTGGTGCTTTTCAACCTTTTGTAATGATTTGCATGATACACCTAAGAATGTCCTTATGGAATCTGCTGGTGAGGTACAGCTGGGCCTATCAACACGTGAAAGGAGACCCTTGAAATCCCAAAAGACTTAGAAAATATTTGGAGAAATAGCCCAAAGGAAGGGACTAACTAAGACTAACTAAGAAGGAGGAAACACTACTCTGGGATGTAAAATGCATTGCCAACTGTGCTGGAGTCAGTCCTGTCCCCTTTTTGCACAAATATTAAGCATCCTAAAGATATGTTTAGCAGGGAATGTTACGGTGAATGTGTGGGAGATAATCCACTTCAGTCAGCACTTTAGGGAGGGTTATTCTGGAACAATGCTGTTTTGGTGCTGGAAAGGATCTGCTTGAGCAGTGAAGAAATGATGTGAAGAGATACCAGTGAAAGAATCAGTGGTATGAAAAAGAAAAGCTTGAAAGGAAAGAAAAAGGGTCTCTCTATAGTGAGAACAAAATCTTGTCATTTAAGCTAAGTCATGGGATATCAAGAGGAGGCACCAGGATAAATGTCCAAAGCTTGAGACAGTGAGTATGTAAATAGATTCCTGGTGAGACATAGCCTGTAGGAATGGATTGGGGATTTTTGCATCTGCCTGGAGGTGGGTGATGGGCTGTCTGCTCTCACGAGGTCTGAATGTGCATCCTATTTTTCCTGAGCTGCCAGCTGGCCTGGGTGGAGACCTCGGAGAATCGGGAGCCAGAGGTACTGTGTGGAAGAGACAAAAAATGGAAGCAAAATATGTTCAGCTTCCCAGGACTCGAATCTTTGAGTAGAGAAAGACACAGGTGCGACCAAATGATAGGCAGGGCCTGCAGTGTGCCAGAACACGAGTGTGTGCTGCGCTCCGCCATCTGTCACGTTAGTGCCGAGCCTCGCTGCAGCCTCGGGCAGGCCTTGCTCTTGCTAAGGGTTTGCCTGCCTACACACTGCTCTCGTGTCCCAGCCTCCAGCTTTAAATTGTCTTTAAACTTCCTGAGAAAGTGTTCTGTCCTTTGGGTCTTTCACGTTGCAATTCATTCGAGGTGTCACATGGTTTGTGGGGGAAATGTAGAGATCTTCCAGATAACGTGGTTCTTGTAAGGTTCCTGTTGTTCTAATTGCTTCCTTCTGTATTCTAAACTGATGTCTTAAGTACAGTAAATCTAATTTTCCAGTCACTGACGTAGGTATTCTGCATTGTCACCACAGGACCTATCCAGCTGGATGCTCCAGCTTTGAATATGGGATTAATTTCACATAGTTGTAGCAACTCAAGAGGCTTTGGTATTTAGCCTAAACCACTCCAGGTTTCTCCTTCAGGCAGTGGGTGGTAATAGGTGCCTTGGATGAGGATTTAATGGTTAATTTTGGAGGAAAGGACTTTGCATCTGGAAACAAAGGAGAAAGTAAAAGCTTTGGTTACAAAAGAAAGGGAAAATATCTATTCTTTATTAATTAGCCATTAGGGTAATTAGTTTTGTGCTGTATATATTTGTTAGTTTTGGAATTTGCATTGCTTAAGAAGATGAAAAACAGCTGAGTAGCTTTTATAGAATAATTTTGCTATGACTTAGCCATACATGTATTTTAGAGATGTTTTGACATATTAGGACATAATTAAGTAATTATTATTATTACTGTGGTATGAATTAAAATGGAATAGCATTAATAGTTACTTGTACTTTGTTGTGGGATCATATATGAAACCTGTGACTGAGCCAGAACTGTGCAATAATCTGGATGGAGGCTAAAGAAGGTAAAAAAATAGCTTTCTAGGTTCTCTTCCCCCAGGTTTCCTTATAACACCTGTAATTTAATCTTCTCTGATCCATGAGGGTCTGAAAGGACTTGTCTGACATGGTAGGTAGAAGTTACAGAAGATGAAGCCCATCCATGGGGTTTGCATGCAAATATTTTGCCTATTGTTTAGGGAGGAAATGAAACTGTGCTAGTTCATAGCATAGTCCCAGCTAATCAGCAATGTCAATGAAGTTTATTTGGGATTACTTTTATCCAGCTTTGTAACTGAAATCTGGCTTTTAGCTACTTCCCTGTAAATCATGATACAGTCATACACGTATTAGAATTGGACTGTTTATGGGAAGAAGCTTTTTTTGAATTATTTTTTTACATGGCAAATCTGGGAAACATTATTGGATTATCTTAAACATAGGTATTAATAAATTTTACCTGTCAGTTTTGCTTGTGGAATGCTAATATGCATTTTTAGCCTTTGGAAGCAAAGCCTTTTGTGAAGTCATAGGTGGGAATGTGCAAAATATTTCCCATAAACTACTTTTAATACGCATTTCTCTTAATGAATAGATATTAGCTTCATATTTACTTCCTGCCTTTCAATAATGATTTCAGTGATGAATACATATGAAGGGGATGACAAAGCTTGGACTCTTGCAATCACTGTGGTCCATAATTATTGGAAGTGATTTGGGATGGCTTCCTATTCCCTTTTGGAGGCTGCCATCTTGTGTTCTGAAATCAAAATTTCCATTACCATGATTTTTCTCTCAACCACTTTAGTTATGAAAATGGGTACTAAATTTTGAACAGTGAGGATAAATGCAACAGTATTTACTGTAATAAGTAGATAATAGATAAACTCATATAAGCATTGGTTTGCTTAAGACAATATGATCAAAATAATCTTTGAAGGATGTTTATTCTGAAACCCTTTGCTGGTCATTGAAAAGACAACTGATATGAAGAACTTTGCAGCAGACTGTTGGATTTAATACTGAAAAATCATTTTCTCGTAGATTTATGTGAGATCATTACCAGTATAAAGTTCTTACAAAGTTCTTATGAAGTTTTTTTTCTTATAAAGTTCTTATTTAGAGATAATCAAAGTGTGAGGTATGCAGAATTTGATATTAAAGAACGTGGTTTTGGAGTACCTCTTCCAACTTGCTCCATGAAATTGTCTTCAAAAATTTTAAGATGAAAAGTGAAGATTCAAATGCAGATTGAAATTTAATGAAGATGGGTCTATTTTATTCTACTTTATTGTTTTAGACATGCTTCTAGCTTTAGGCTTTGTTTGTCTTCAGGGATATTTTCTCGTGTGAAAAGTTGAAATGCAAAGGTTGTCTCATGTTTGCTGGTAGATTGTTAAATTAGGATATTTCAGACCTTTGAGGGTCAGAGGGGACTCATAATGAGGCCTCAAATGAAGGAATCCAGCAGATTTGTATCTACCACCTTTTAGTGGTAAAGGTGCCGAGCATTATCTTTAATTTAAAGCATGAAGTGAATTACATTCTGTAAAGTGCTAAGATTGCAGAAAATGCTTAGAAAAGTTTTCAATGTCTCATACGGACAAAAAGCTAGAGCGAGACTTTTGAAACTTGATGGGAACAGGAAGGTCTTGGGTATTTTTCAGACATCAGAATTGATTTGCCTTGTGCTTCTTTACAACAGGCCCAGTCTTGTGACAAAGTCAATTAAGCAGAACCTTGCTGAAATATCTACCACCTATCTTTCTGAAATGAAATTCAAAGTGATACTTGGAAATTCACTTCAAAGTGATATTTTTCCCCACCTGTCATGATGTAAGGACTGAATTATTCTTGATTCATGTATGAGGGGGAAAAAGAAAGTGTATGTGACATGCTCAGTGGACAGGAGTTACAATTGTTCTTGATTCATCCATGCTGACAATACAGTTATTATTTTAACAGAGCTGCTCCAGTGTATCATGTACTGTTGAGATGCTTTTCCTTTCATGTTTGTTTTTAGCACAAATTTATGTTGGGCTGAACATGAAAACTTATTTAATGTTATGGGCTGTCTTAGCCTCTAAATAAATTAAACCTCCTTGAAGCAATCAAATGCAGGTAACAGAAAAGCAGGACATTTTGATTGTGAAACCATTAGGAAGCATGTGAGACTCCTCAAATGCAAATCTAAACCCTCACTGAATTATGAATAAAACATGGTTGAAAAGCAGTTAGCAGAGATACTGTTTCCAGAGCCAGTGTACAGACTCTACTGCTGCTTTTAGGGCAATCTGTGCAATTTCAAAGGTTTGCTGAAGGAAAGAAGGAAAAAGCAATTTGCAGTGCCCATTTGTGTACTTCCCTGATCTAGTAAATAAAAAAATAATTTTTTTAAAATGTCAAGTGAAATGCATTCTCTTTTGTTGAGGAAAAAAATAAGAAAAGAAGAGGGAGAAATGAATATGCCACATAGTTCGTGCTCTAGAAATGGCTGTACCCTCAAAGGTCTGCGTGTCACTGTAGCTGCAGATCCCCAAGGGCCAGCTGGAATCCAGGATGTGTTTGTTTAACCAAACGTAGCAAGTTTCAAGCCTAGTTGGAAAACAAAACTAGGGCTTGCAATGATGAAAAAAATCAGTAGCTTTGCCAGTAGTGCAGCCTACAACAGAGACAGTTCTAGACAGAATAGACAGAATTGCAGAACATGTAAAAATCAGGTACATTCCTACCACACTGTCTGATAGTACCATAAGTATTAGGGGTGTATATCTGTCATCATCAAAAGTATCAGCAAACCCCAAAAGTCCCCAGGCTTGCAGTTATGCTGGCAGTCCCAGAAAGTGGAAGGAAATTGCACTCATGTATCACTCCTAAAAGACATTGCTAAAGGAGAACCTGCCACGAGGTGTCATCTTCAGATGTCAGGGGAGGGGATGGATGACACTGGAATTAATTTCAGACGCTGCTCGGTTGCTACACATTGGTTAAGTCAGTGTCTTATTAAAGCAGAGAGCAGGGTGCAGTACTTTCCAAGGAAGACGCAAGAGGAAACAAGTAGAGTCTGGAAAAATAAGAGCTGCTCTAGTGGCTTTCATTAATTCCATTTGTTTAAATCCAGAAATGGATTTTCTGTTGGGGAAGAAGATATTTTTAGAACCAGCTGAACACATCTAGCAAGCCTATTGCAAAACAACTGGAAATTACGTTACACTCCAAATACTGCAGGAGGACTGGACTGGGGCTGTGGTTAATGTTTTTCTCAAGTTCAGTAATGGAAAAAGCACTTTGATTCCTTTGGATGAGCTAAGATGCAAGAATTGTTCATTTGACTGAAAATTCTGAATCCTTGTCCAAAACCTGGGAAGAAAAAGCTAATCATGGTTCTTATCAGTATTCTGGAACTAATATAATTTATTTCTTTCAGCAAGCAGCAGTTTTCTTCTCAGCTAAAAAAGAGATCTTGTCTGCAATATCAGTTACTTCCTTGTCGTTTTCTTTCGGAAGGAAGGAGATATAGCAATCTAAATGTGAAAAGTCTTCGTTTTTGTAGGTAGAGAACAAGTGGAAAGGATAAAAATTAAATGAAATTCAGGCTATTACTTGATGCAGCAAGAAAGAAGTGAGTCTCATCTGTTGTTGCAACAAACTTTATCCATCCTAAAACACAAATCCTTTCATAATTTCAGTGAGGATCAAAAGCACTGAGATGAAATCCTGCAATATTCCTTTCCAAGGGGGAAAAACTGTTTAAAATCTCCCACGGGGTCTGTGATGAAAATTTTCTCTCCTTGGCTTGCTATGCTGGAAAGATAAAAGTATGATCCAATAATCCCTGTTTAAAAAAAACAAAGTTGTGGTTCCTTCTTCTGAACTTTAGAAGTTTCCCACAGTTTTTTGTTTCCCAAACTTCCCCCTGTAGAGCATCAGGCTTTTGTGGATGGATATTTGGATACATTGCAGCATCCTGGAGGCCTCCTATCCCAGTGCTGTAAGTAAAGAGCAGGGTCAAGAGCCACTTCTGCTCATCAATTAGGCTGTTGCTAATTTTGGCAGCACAGGGAGAACATACAAACTGTGGGAGCAACGCTGTCCCATGCAAGCCAGCTCTTTGTTTAGGGCACATGTCCCCTTAGTTCAGGCTCTCATCTCAAGTGACTGTCTCCAAGTTGCTCTACATCTCTTAATTACCTGTTAGTGGTAGTAAACTGCTTGAAAAGGAAAAATAAAATACCTCCTGAGATCACTTTCTGCCTGAGGGCAAGAAGCACTGGATGTGAGTGTGCTGGGGGTTTGTTCTCCTCAGCATCCTGCTTTTCCTTTGTGCTGTGTACACACAACACATCTCTTGAACAGGAGGCCTGAAGATTTACCTGACGGTTTTCTGTCTCTGGGACTGTGCTCAGAGGTGCATCACAGGGTAATTCTGCTGCAAGACTGGCACAAGGGAATGTCCCACTTGACACCAACCGACTGACAGTGTTTGAAAATTCATCTGATTCCTCTTTCCTAACAAGGTATAAACTGCAACTAGGTAGCTCTGAAGTGTTCATAAGATGGAAGTGAGTAGCACTAAAACCACTCATAATTTTTACAGTGTTTCAGGCTTTTCATTCCGTTGTGTGAGGTTTTGCCCGTGAGACCCTGCATGGAATGGATGCTTGTTCTGCAGTGCAACAGAGCTCGGGGAGCAGAGGATTCAGCTGGTTGTGGGTTTTCAGCAGCATCTTGGGAATTCACAAAAGCGGTGAATTACCAGGTGTTCCTTCTGCCATCCCGTGGCAATCCCGATACACTGCAAAGGGCCTGTCCTGGCTTGCTTAAACAAGTACAATATAGAGTGATTCTGTAATGAATCACACCCTGGTCCTTGTTTTGAATGGAGTTGTTTTTCCTGATGTAGATCCACATGACACAAGTACTCAAACTTGTGGTATCAACCATATGGATTTTTTCCCCCTTGTATATACAATGTAGCATGCACTGCAGCTAGCTGCAATCATTTCTTGTTCATGAGAGAATAATGATTATTGTGCTTCCTGTGAGGAAAATGTGAAGTGGATTTCTTCTGACTACAGCTCTTTGGATAAATCTATATACTTTATCTATTTTTGAAATAAAAGTGAGTTATATTAACAATTAATGTTAAATTAAAAAAAAACCTCATACAATTGAGTTCTAATTAATATGCTTGAAAGTATTTTCTCTTCAGCTTTTACTTTAAAAAGAATACTTTTAATGGAATTTCTGGAAAGAAATTCTCTTTGGTTTTATATTCCCAGATAAGCCAGCATTCTTTCTATTGCAGTGTATTAATCTTTCTACTCCAGAATGGTTACTTTCTTTAAGTTGTCTTCATGACAGATAAAAATTTGTATTTTTAATGACAATATGCCTTAAGATAGACCTCAGAACTTAAATTTCTCAACACCTCTGTGGAATAAGCCCAAAACATACATAATGAAAATGTGAGATGTAGTTGATTTTTTTCCCCAATTACTGTTTTCTTAAATATCTTCCTAGGAGTTGAAATTGTATGAGTGGTAGAGCCTGGAGCAGAGAGAAAGTTTGTGTCAGGCACTACTATTACAAATTGAAAGAGATTAGTCAACTTTCTGAATGAAAAAAAACCAACAACTAATCTCTACCCTTAAAAACCAATTTTCACTTATGTAAATGCTGAGAATTATACCTCTGTGTATGAGTAATGATGTTTTATTCTTTGGCTGTGTACATACTGTGATGCTCTCCTAGAAATGTTCAGCTCCTGAGGGAGAGGAGAGATTGTGTCTGTTAAATATTAAAACAGGTTTGCCGTATGAACTTCGAGAGGTCATTCCATGCCTTTTGGCACATGCCATCCATGACATGGATGGCATGTGGCTGCCACTCCAGGAGTTCTTTACATGACACAAGCAGGTCTTCATTGGGGTGGCTTTGACACGGCTGATTCAATTTGTTCCAGGTGAGGTGTCCTGAAAGACTAGCATTTTCCAAGCCTTCTTATGCCACATCATTTCTGAATGGAAAATTTATCTCAAAAGGTTTGTTCCAGCCCATAAGAATTGTTAAGCTTTCCAGTCTTGTTGGCCACCTTACTCTTTCATACAGAAGCACAGTGAAACTGTAGACTCCGAGCAGTTTTGAATCAAGGCAAATTCTGGATATATAATATAAGCAGGAAAAGAAACAAGGAAAGCAAAACAAAACTGTGGCTGAACCAATTCCTTCATTCTGCATTTCTTACATTAAATATTTTGTATTTTGACTTATGTATGTCTTAAGAGGACATCTGACCTTTTATTTTCTAACATTCAGTACAAAATTAAGTAACTTAAGGATGTTAGAGTCTTTAAGGCCCAGGCACCCATATAGTTATACTGTAGTACATTCATCCTGTTTGTTTGCTAAGCCATAAATAAATTTCCATTTCTATGGATACAAATGTTATTTCTATTTTCAGCAAGACCGTTCTGGAAGAGTAAATTGTTTCTCTGGTTTATGAATCCTGTCTATACCCATGACTTGCTCATGGTTTAAATATGTATAGCTGTGCATTGGGCTTTATGTAACAGTGTGCATTGTACAGCAGAGGGAGTATTTTGTCAGGAATAGAGAAGGCAATTTGTCACTGTGTCACTGAGTACTTGGCACATCACCAGCTCCAGCAAGCTATAGGATATCTTTCTATCAGGAACAATCAGGTACTAGCATGTTAAACAGGATAGAAGTGCAGAGGTTGGATGGGATAAGCTTTGAGTTACTAAACCCTTGCATTTTGTCAGCTGATACAGAATAGATATCAACATCGCTGAAACTGTGGTGGAAAATGGATATGCATGTTAAAAATTAAATGTTCTGTTGTTATCAGTATTTACCTTTCTATAGGCTGAGATATTAAAATGTTCTTTACGATTTAATTGTTTTTGAACAGGTTTTCTCCTCTTTCTCTTCCCTGAATTAGTGATTCCTAGTGTTTAAGGTTTTATTCTCTTTCTGTTTTTCATGTCTGTGTGTGTGTTAATTTGCAATAGTCCAGTCCCTACAGGTCTTAATGGCATTTGCCACTCTTCTGCTGGAGTTCAAACGCTGTCTTGGGCATTGGTAGGGGGCTAAACTGTGCCATGAGAGATGTGGGCAGTGTGATGCATGGTCTTCCATTCATGGGTAAAACAAAACAAAAAGATAAAAAAAGATTTACAATGAATGGGTAGAATAGAAGGAGAGGGTGGGACCAAATTAATCCTGATATTCTGTGACTTTTAATACACATTGGCCAAGGTTTCAAATTTCTGCCTACTATCTTTCATAAAAAGCAAGTATTAAGTAAAAGCGTCAGATTAACTCTTTGCTTATGCTATTAGAGGTGTTCATTTACAGCCCAATAACCACAAAGGTAAATTGACTTTAAATTGATGGTGCCTTTCTGCCTTGTCCCTGTGCTCCCCTCATCAAAACTGATTGTTTAATTCTATTGAAATGCTGGAGACCAAGCTGGATTTTAGCTCTGTTGATTTTTTTCCCTTTCTTTCATTTTCATTAGAAGATATTACTTGTACTTTCAAATCTTGGTACAGGCAACACATTTCTATTATTTCACACTTCCTGTTAGAGTTTCTTTTGAGCACTAGATTTGCTGCTACCTTGCATCACAACAAGAACTGAACAAAACCACTGTCTTCAACAGAAGGCTCTTAGCAATTCAGTCTTATCACAGAAGTGTGTGTCAGCAATGCAGGGCTCAAATCCTGGAGGAGTTTAAGTCTTCATTCTTGTTCCTGAGCCTGCTTCTTAGAAATGTGTGAGAACAACATGTGTGCAGTTCTGTGGTGATGTGACAGACCTCACCTTGCCTTTTGATTTCAAAGATTTTTTTTTTTTTTCATAAGAAGGTAGCTGAATTAAGGTACAAAGAAAACCTCTCTGCTGAATAAATACAAAACTTCCAACTTGTGCACAGAAATTGTGCTGACTCCTCTATGTGTTATTGATGTACAAGCCTGGAATTTCCTTTTATACAGTGTGTCAGATGGTCCCTTCTTCCGCGTTTGGTGCAGATCCCTCTGTTCTCTGTTGAATCCACCTGATGCACGAAGTCCCATCTGTGACTGCATCCGGACTTGAGACCTGGCGTGTTTCCAGGGCAGCTGGCTCTGGTCCCAGCTCTTTCGTTGTTTTTAGTTTGGGCTCTGTGAGGTCTCATGTTGACACAGATTTGCTCTCACTTTTAGCATCTGAAGCAGCAAAGGCGAACTCTCCTTGGCCTTGAAATTTGTGGTGGGATGTCCTGAGGTTCCTCAGGTTAACTGTGCTCGATGCTTCACCACAGCACAGGAGCTCTGTTTGCACTGTTAGAGTTTTGAGACCTGCCTTGCCAGCAGAATAAGAAACCTTTTGTTTTGCACTAGCTTTTACTCACAGCTGGTCTTATAAGGAAAACAGAAGTTTGGAGCTTCTCTTTAGCCTTGCTCACCAATTTTTGTTTGTTTCTTTGGGCCTAATGAGTGTGGTGTGTGCCTAATGAGATGATTGTGTCCACTCCGGACTACAGTCCTGAGATATTTGTGCCCGGCTTTCCTCTGTGCTGCAGCTGCTGGTCTAGTGCTGGAATTTTTTACATAAGTGAAGATCTCGATGTACAAACATGTTAATCCTTCATTTTGATGTACTTGGTAGATGAATTGAGACAGTGCAGTGCATCATGCTGCTATCTCAGAAGGATACATCCATTTCTCATGATTTTGTTTATAATTTTGAATACAGAGTGGGGTGTAGATCCCTGAGCTACTGCTGAAAAATTGAGCCCCAGAACCCAGAAGCAGCAGAGTGGTATCAGTATGGTGCTGTACTGGGAATAATTAGCTTTGCTTGAGAGGCAGGCCTAATTAGCCCGTGCACAATGTTGCTCTAACGAGGTTATATTCTCTCTGAGACCTCAGCTAATATCCCTGCATGGTGCTGTATAAATGTACTGGTTTGGCTGAGCTTGGCTCTGATATAATATTGCATTGAGCTGAGTAAATATGCATTTGAAGTGGAATATAATGGTACAGAAAGAATTTTTTCCTTTTTTAAAATTTTTGTTTATTTTTGTTTGTGTTTTTTTTGGGGGGTTTGTGGTTTTTGTTTGTTTGTTTGTGTTTTTGTTTGTTTTTAGCATATGCAGGAATATTTATTTATATCAGTGGGGTAGTATTCTGTCATCTCTGTTCACTAGGAGCATTCTGGTGAAATAAATCACCAGTGGAGATAAATAAAGGGGAGCCATTACTTATAATTCACTCAGGAAAGAGCTATATCATTCAAGATCTTAGAGTTTTAGACTTATGAAAAGGCTACTTCACACAGAAACATATATAAACATACGCAATCATGCAAGTTATCTGATCTCTATTAACATGCCACAGTGGTAGCAACAGACTTCTTTTTAATTCTTTCAAAATGCCACTCAGGAAATTTCTGCTATTTTTTCTTGTGACAAATTGACAGGCATTGTTGATGCCTTAGTCTGAATGCAGCCTGTCTTTCATCATTGTTCCCAGGTTTTAGTCCTGTAGAATTCTCCTGTTCTCCATAACTTTCTGGCAGAGCCTTGTGGAAAAATACCTGCTCCAGTGCCTATTGATTATTAAATTAATTTGTGCTTCTGTTTCAGAAGGCTGATTGTTGAGGATGATTTAGCTTCAACTTGGCTTTTTGTATTTTTCCCCCTGTTGCTGGAACATTTTTCTAAAATGTTTAAAACCAGTCCCAAAGCATGTAAACTGAAGTGCCCTGAGAGATGAGATGACCCAAGTAATCCCCAGATATTTGCTTTGTGAATTAATTTCTAAAGCTTTATTCAGACGAAGGGAAATATTTGGTGTTCGAATGCTGCTCTACCCTAAGGCCAAACTCTTCCTGAACAGGGAAGGGGACAGGCAGGGTACCAGCTTAGGTGCTGGGCATTGTCCAGGCTGCATTCTCAGCCTGGGTTTCAGCTTCCCAGCAAGTTGTCCAGCTATTCCCACTTGGATAATTGACTCTGAGAGTAATGCAAGCAAAGTCATTTCAGAAGGGTAGGGAGGAAGGTAATACTTCTCCATACCTTTGCCAGGCTCTGATTCCCGTTCATGGACAATATCATAACCCTTACCATTTCCACTGAAGTGCTCATTTCACTGGGGCAGTCCAGTCCTTGTCTCTCATCAGTGTGGAAATGACATTGCTACTGGTACCAGCTCTAAGAGAACCAAGGGACTTTCTTGACATCTGTAAAAAACATCACCTATTGCACACGCACTGAGCAGAAGTTGGTCTCGTGTTGGACTCGGGTATTATGTGAGGAGGGCAGTTAAGGTCACTAAGAAAAAGATTCTGACAGTGCCTTAACATGGCAGTGGCTGAGATGTGGGGCTGATTTTTTTCTTATTTATACCTTCAAGCTCTGCATCCAGATTGTTCATGGAGATGTTGAAGAGTACTGGCTCTAAAATGGAGCCCTGCAGAAACCCAATGGTGACTGAGAATAATTTTATAAACGAAATTTTTAGGCAGTAAAATGGAATCTCACTGCATATTCCATGGCTGTGATACAAGTACACTGTGCCAAAGTTTTTTAAAGAATATAGTAGTATAGTAGTGCTCTGACATGTAGTATGAAAAATAAATGGTAGGATTTCTTTGATGGTTTATGAAAATGTTTACCTATTGGTAAGAAAAATTGATTCAATGTTCTCCATTGTAATTCTTGCTTTACTGTTGACAGAATTTTGCAAAATACCAGTATAAGTTATAGTTTTTAATGGAATACATCATCACATATTGAGCATACTGGCAATCTTTGGGTTTCTTCTATTACATTTATTGCTTATTTTGTTATTGCTCTTCTAGTACATATTTGTATAAATTCTTACTGGTTTCACTGGGATCACTAAAAGGAAGAGAGATTCTGAAGCACAAAAGTATTGCTCCTGCTCAATGTTTTTCTCAATTCTTATTCAAGTGGATTTTTCCCCCTTACATGCAAAGTTGCTTTATATGTCTTTTATCTCAGATACTTAAACCCTTCTGAGATTTTCTTTCATTCTTTTCTTGGTCTATTTGATTATGTTTTATGTCTGTTTTCAAGGATAATTTTCATCTAGAAAATCGCCACGGTGTCTTAGTATTAAACATGATTTATTTATTTTATTGTTGATAACATCATTTGTGAATTCAGTCACACACTGAGTGCACCTACCTAGAATATTAATTTCCTGCAAACATGAGAGCAAATAGTGGGATGTACTGTACATCCTGATCATGAAGTTAAGTGAATTCAGCTACTGTGCAATGGAATATAGCTGCACCATTCTAATTTTGTTTCTTCCTGTTGATTACTGTATTTAGATCTAGAAGTAATGTTTTTACAGGAAAAAAAGCTAAAGAGAGAAGGAAGAGTGAAATAGCACAGTAATTGTCCTATGTGAGAGCTAAGCATGTTAAATATTTCAATACTCACTTTTAAAGCAAATTAGATCAAACAAACCACTGTACTTTTGATCTGTTTCAAAGGCTTCAGACATTTTTGTCATAGCATTTTGGCTGTTTTGAGTATTGTTGATGCTTTGATTTTTAAAAGAAACAAAACAACCCTGAAAATATTTCTGTCTCTAAGCAGAATACAGAACTGAAGACTATGGCTTTACTGACACATTTGTTATGGAACAAACACATTTATTTTTCAAAGTAAAAGCAACCTAATTGATTCAAGGTATTGCTGCAACAGCATTGCAAGGTTAATATGGACCTACATTCACTGAGTGCCCCAGCATGTTCATTGTCCAAGTCTGAAAACCTCTATATTGAGTTGGAAGGCTTTTTAAAATTTACCATTTAATGTTTTTGGGGTGATGCAGGTCAGTGTTCGCAGGGCTGGTAAATGGATTGCATTGCAGCACACAACGTGTAGTGGGTCTGTAGGTAACTGTGTCCCCACTGTATCTTCCAGCACCTCATTAGAAATGCTATGTTCCAAATAGTTTTGGTGACCTACCAGAGGGTGAAAGATTTGGTGCTGGGTTTCCTTGAGAAATCAGTGAGCACAGTAACTGGGAGTGCTGTGAGTGTGCCTCACTGAATTGGGAGAAGAAATTTATCTGGCAGAAAGCCATGCAAAGAATTGCCTGCTTAAAGAAGGATCTACTGAGTTGTAGAAATCTGTGGTAAGCAAGTTACAGATGAAAATATAAAAACAAACTATGCTAAATGATGATGGATGGCATGATGTCAGTAATTCTGTCACCAAGAAGCAGAGACAGGCTCCTCATACAAATACTGATGGGTCCCTTTGATTGCACAGAAGTTCTTAGTCCATTGCAAAAACTGGGCATTTGCGGTCATTCTCCAAAACTTTCCGGCAGTTCTTCTACAGGTGCAATCCACTAAAGCCCCCTGGGTTATCCTTAGCAAGAAACACTATTCCATACCCAGAGAGGGAATGGGGGTGTTACTGCCATGTGCTCCTTGTGTCCAGCCCCAGAGCAGCCTCCTCCCAAAGTGATGCTTGTGCTAATATCCAGTTCTGCAAAAGATCATAATTCTCGGTGAAAAGCTAAAATTCAGCTAGGAGAAACACAGCTTCCAGAATATTTTAATGTGGAAGTAGTTAACTTAATTGACGGGGAAAACTGGAACTGTAGTGAAGGAGATAAAACAAGATTCGCAGTAGCTGACTGAGTTATGTAGCTGGTGCCAGTAGTCCTGGGATGAGATGTGGAATCCTTTGCATGTTGGCCAGGTGGGGCAGACCTGCTGTGAGTGTGGGCTGAATGTGGATGTGCGTTGTGGATACTTGGATCAAGCTAAGACTGAATTCAGTGCACCTCTGAGGTTAGCCCTAGAGTGAAAGTTCTGCTTAAAAGATCACGTACAAATTTGGGAGTTGGAATTGATTATGGTAATTTAATCTCCCCTTCTGTAGCCTTTGTCTTTTCCCATTTCACTTTTTCCTTTTGCCTTTAGAACAGACTCAAAGGAAATGTGTCAAATTCATGGAATGTTGGTATCCCAGCCAGCCAAAGGGAAGCAGTTTACCAGAACTTGCATCTTGCTAAATACTGTCAATGTGTTCTGTACTGGACATAGTAACAAAACTTCAGAAAGCTTGGAAAAAACCTACTAGCCACATCTTTTGACTCACCCTTTGGTTTTTGGACTGTGTTAATGATTAACTTTGTTTATACCCAGGATATTTTTGTAAATAACTAGGAAACGCGAAAGAGTAATCACACGGAGAAAGCCTGTTCTTCATGTCAGCCAGTACCACTTGCAATATTTTTAGTAATGAAATTCCAAATGATAATCCAAGTCAGTCTTTCAGATCCTCCGTAGCTTTGGTATTTAGTCTTATGCCTCAGCTAAAGAAATGGAAGAAAACTAGCACAGATTCTTGCAGGAACACTTCAGTGTTGTGTATTGATTTGATCTACAGGAATAATTTCATAAATAATATATGTATTACATAGATATTAAAATAGATAATTTATTAAAATATATAGCCAGAAGGATGGTCTAATGGTGTGATGAAGGAGTATCTCATAAGTCAACTCAAGTTTGTGACCTGTCACATTACTTAATATCTTAAAAAATTTAAAAAGTTCCACAGTCTGGTGTTCTCCATTTTTCAGCCAAGGAATTAATTGAACTGACAAGGTATGAGGAAAGCATTATAAATCATTTTCTAATGAACTTACATGTCTGAAATTTAGACCAAAAGCTGTAGGCACTTTTAATACAAGTTAGGTCTGACGTTATCTTGGCACTGAATTCAGTAGTATTCTGCTGCAGCCACTTCTTTAGAAGTCAATATTTTTCCTATAGCTTCTTATGTATGTGTAGATCACAGGGGTACCTTTGCCATGCCAAAGTTTGCTCCTTTTACAGCACATAAAAAATACAAGGCAGAAGAGAAAATGTTTAGCAGAATGATTGGCTGGCAAAATTTCAACAAGAATCCATTTCCTTCTTTCTGCTAATGGTATTTAATATATGTTCACAACAAGTATGCAAACTTGGGGATTTTATTTATTCCTTTATTTTTTTTCTTCTCTCTCAGTTGATTCTTTTACCTGTAAAGCTTAGACATGTTCGGTAATAAAGCATCCCAGGCAGACATGATCAGTGCTTTGTTGGTTTGGGTTTTTTTCTCTTCTGTGAATAGCAGGTGTCACAAATTTCTGGCCGTACTTGAGTCAGTTGTTGTCAGTTTGACTAACACTGTGTAGTTGTGTAGAAATGTTTGCAGCTACTGAATGAAACCAGCTTATTTTCTTACTTTTTTTCTTATTTTGAAGAAAATTTAGAGAGAACTGTATCACTAGTGAGCTGTTGGCTTTGTGTGGAATTAATTACTGCTTTTTGAATATAAAATATGGTGCTTTTGTGCCAAAGTCCTTCTAATGCCAATAGTAAAAAAATTAAATTTACGATTCAAAAACTATATTGTTCCACTGCTGATGCCTTCATATCTGTCTGAAGATATGTCCCTGCTTGAATTTGAGTTGTGGAATGGCAAATTTAAATCCTGCAAGAAAGAAAGTAGATTTTGTGCTTGTGTTCTTTAACTAGAGTGTTTTTATGACATTATGTGAAATAAAGTTATGATGAGTGTAATATTTTACATTAGAATAGATAGAGGAAAATGGAAGGAAAATAATGGAAATCTCTTAAATATTCAGCAACAGTATTTAAGTGTATGCTACATTCTTAGCGAGTACTTAATGGTGGAAATCCATGGCTGTACAGCTGTATTTGTTTTCAGAAAATTAGGATTTTTCCTGAATATTTTGTTGTGTCTATAGAGGAATGAGTTACAGCATCCTGATTTTCATCCTGAATCTTAATACAGATTTAGAGTTTTAGGAGCATATCCTTCCCAGTTCTTCTCACATTTCCTCTGTCTTCCCTCTGTGGAAAGGCTCTTCCAATAAAAGGCTGCATGGGGTTGCCTTCCCCATTTTGTCTGCCCTGAGTGGCTGAAGAAAAAGAAGATGAGCCATCCCAGGTGCTCCATGAAACCATTTATAGCTTAGAAGCCCCCAATCTGAATACACTCTCCAAAAAGCAATTTAGAGACTAGTCAGAGGGCATCAGGAGAAATTAATTCAGGTGACCATTCATATCTGTGACTGCAGAAAATACTGGGTTATTTTCACGTATGTATGGGGAAGTAAAATCTCAGTACTACGACATCAGTTTACTGTCAGTAAAGTCAAAGTCAAAAGCATGATGTAACTTCATGGGCAAGAAAAGCCACGGTCAAAATACAAAAGTTATGCTCAGAGCCTTTCTTTCTTTCCTAGCTTAGAAAAGTTTTTAGATCACTGAAACCTGTATTTTCCACCTTTTTTTAGATTCCTGAGTTGGCCTTTTTTCCAGCTAATTATGCTGGTGTGATGAGAAATGCTGCTTCTTGTTGGAAATATTTAATTTCTTTTGTGCATATTAATCTTACAGTATCTGTATACCATTTCCTACTCTTTAATTTTTTGTTCTGTTAGCCTTATTATTCCTTTTTCTTGCCCTCTCTGCTCATTGGGGAAAAAGAGCAATTACAAAACCCTGTACACTGTTTTGTTTTCTAGTTATAAAATGGTTTAATTATTGGAAATGAACAGTTGCCCAACATTGCCTAGTGGAAAGTGAAGCGGTTCATTCACTGATAATACAGTAAATCCTTCCTGAGCGAGATGAAGAATATACAGGAAAAAAAGAGTTCCAATAGCATTTTGATTTGTTTCTGTTGAGTTACAATACTGACACTTTTTTTCCCTAGCTATCATGCCTTTCATTAAGATGGCTTTGAATTTAGGAAAATTATTATTCATCAGAGAGGTCTCCCAATTATGAGAGCTTTATCCTGGTAATTAAGGTCAAACTCATTAAAAAAACAAAACAAAATAGAGAAAAGAAGAAAAATGCAACTGAATACTCTGTTGATGAAACTACAACATTTGGAATGACCAAAATTATTCTATGTCAAACTCATATACAATGTCATGAAAGTCAATCACGTCACATGATACAGTTTGGGATGAGCAGACCTATTTCTTTATTAAACTCACCGAACAGTCAGTCTCTATCAAAGAGATTTCTGTGAGCTGTGCTGCTGTGTCTGCTGAGTGTCAAGTCCCAAACCCAGAAGCGTTTCAGGGCTGAGTGTTGTGAGACTCACTGGGATCCCACAGTCACATCCAGTGTGGACACTGCTCTTTTGTCAGGGACTTTGGTTTGAGGGCTGGTGCTGTGACTTCAGCTGTCAAGGTCTAAAGCTCTCGGGAGCGGAAATTGCAATGAACAACGCAAAGTCAAATAGATGCCCTGGGTGCTTTGCTGTAATGAATATCAAGAAGAAACGTAGTTAAACAGTTCCCAAATCTCCTTTATGCACTGGTGACCTGCTTTTTTCCCTCTGAGATGTTTACTTACCAGGCATACGCCATGGTCTGAATCCATTTCCCTGCCAACATGAATAAAGCTGCAAAGTCTATTTAAATAGGTAACAACAATGATATTTCTTTGTTTCAAAACCACAGAGAATATTAGAATTTGTATTTTTATATTGCTGGCTTCCCAACCAGTTTAGTAGATCTGTAATCTTAAAGGCAATTTTTTTTTCTTTCAAGTATTTGTATATTGTTGATGAAATCAAGACATTTGCCCTTTTGAAAGATGATCAGGTGTGTGAATCTAGTTACTCAATACAAATGTTAGCAGATGTGTACATTGATATTGGTTGAGATGCAAGAAGATATCTTTCAGAGAGACAATTTTTCTGTTAATATTAGAGTTCTGGTTTTCACATGAAGACATTTAACATATTCCCATAGGTCATATTTGTCCTCCATGTCTATTAATATAAATATAAATCGCTTCTTACCCTTTAGGATGATGTCACAAGTGATATTTATTATCTAACATTCTGAAATGACTTATTTTGGGCATAAGTAGGAGACAGAATCGCAGTTTTCTGTCCTGTGGCATCATACTTGGAAGAGGCTGAGAATCAGTGGACCAAGTCCCTGAAAATACTCATGCATGTGTCTTGGTTTTGAAAGACAGGTGCCTGCCAAGGAAGGCAGGAGCTTCTCTTGGAATAGAAAAAGTGCAAACCCCCTCCCTCCAAATTATTTAAAGGGGCTCTCAGGCAAAGATATGAGGATAAGAATAACAGTTATTTAATATGTATAAAAGAAATAAAATAAAAACCAGNAATGGGCTGATGTCATTCTATGAGTCATGGGGTGGGTCCTTGATGGCCCATTAAACAGGAATGGCTCCCGGAGGGAGTTATCTATGACTCATGGGGCAAGGCATTGATGGCCCATTAACAGGAGATGGTCCGGGGGAGGAGGCAAGGAAAACATTGCCCCTCCTGGTTTCAACAGCTCATGAAGATGGAGATAGAATACAGACCTTCTGGAATATTTTTACATTGTAACCTAGGACAGCATGGTACCCGACTTCTGCTTATGCAAGTCCACATTTAATCAGCTATTTGAGTTTAAGCATCTGAGGGTGCCTCTCTGAGCTCAAAAAATAATACCCATTCTGTATTTCATAGCTATATTTATTTTTATTTTCATCAGCCTGTGTATGCTGCAGAACATATCCAAACCTAGTGCTAAGTCCATAATTATTATTTAGCTGTCACAAGTTGCAATATCAACCACTACAGTACTATTTACGTTTTTCAACATGATTAATTAGTTTACTCAATGGGGAAAGGTGATATGTCACCAATTGGGAAATGAGGACTGGGGAGAATAATGCTGAAACTGTCAATACTGAGCATGTACAATTTTTTTTTTATCCCTGAAGCTTATGGGTACATTACATGAGAGGGGGTTTCCACAAAAACATCACTTGGAATTGAGAATTAATGAAATCATACAACAGGATGGAAGAGACCTTCAAGATCATCTTCCAAGCCCTGTCCAACCTGGACTTAAACACTGCAGGGGCTGGAGCATCCACAACTTACCTGGGAAACCTGTTCCAGTGCCATTTCCCTTGTTCTTTCACTCCATACCCTTTCAAAATGTCCCTCTCCAGCTTTCCTCTAAGCCCCTTTTAGATACTGGAAAGTGTTACGTGGTTTCCCCAGAGCCTCCTCTTCTCCAGACACAAGGTTCCCAGCCCCCTCACCCTGTCTGCACAGGAGAGGGGCTCCCACCCTCTGCTCACCTGTGTGGCCTCTGGACTCGCTCCAGCAGTTCCATGGTTTCTTATGTTGGAGGCCCCAGAGCTGGACCCAGCACTGGAGATGCTGGGGGTCTCAAGAAACCAGAGCAGAGGGACAGAATCCCTTTCCTCCCCTGCTGCCCATGCTGCTTTGGATGAAACCCAGCTCACATTTGGCTTTCTGGGCGGGAGTGCACGTTGCCAGATCACTTTGAGCTTCTCATCCACCCACACCTTCTCCTCAGGGCTGCTCTCATATTAATTCTTACTTATTTGTTTTTGAGGGCTAACAGGTCTCGCCATAAACACTGCTGTAGTCTGGCTGACCTCAACCATTAAACTCTGTCTCATTGATCACATCTCCTGTCCTATGCCTGGCAAAATAGTTTTATTAATTGTAATCACCTATTGGTAGCATGCAATTAGTCAGCATGGCTCCTTCTCTTAGTAACATGGCCTGCAGAACTGCGAAGAGGAATGCAAGAGTAAACAACTTGTGTGAATGGAACACCCAAAACTGCTTCAGAGGATGTTTGCCCAGAACCTGGTAGTGCTAAAGCAGAAATTAAAAAGATCAAAGTTTGCTTAACAGGAATATTAGCTGGTTGAAATGGTAACTAGGGAGTTACCTAGAGACTTTTGGGAGCTTCAAAACAAACAAACAAAAAAGAGGGGTGGCTTGAAAAGAAGTGTAAAAGAGGCATGAAAACCTGCTACAGCAGGGAGACAGAAACAGGGAGAGAACAGCTTTAAAATGATGTTTGCACTACTGGAGGCTGCCTCACCCCATCCCAGCCTGTGCTGCCCTGGATGGTGCTCCCTCCCTGCTGGAGGCTGTGGCTCTCTGGCACTGCTGGGACGTACCCTGGGCATTCCCACCTGCCTCTGGGAGGCTCTGTTCACATCCTGCAAATTATGCAAAAAGCAGGACAGGTTTGTGCCCCCACATCTCCTGGTGCAGGTGCCTGTAAACGGGAATCTGTACCCGAAAAGAGGGAGATCCTTCTACCCTGCCAGTGAGGAGGCTGTGTTTGTGCAGGGAACTGTGAATGTGGCTGTGGGCATTAGAAACTTTGGGGGTCTAGCAGTAGAAGAATGTTTAGAAAATTGTAGCATTTGCTATCATTTGGTAAGTGTCTGGTATTGTGGTTTATCTGTTCTTTTGTTGATATTGATCCTGAATGTATAGCTCACTGATTGCCAGTTAATTACGTCCCATTAATAAATCAATAAACTGCTTCAACTCTGATTTCATTTAAACCATGTGACTTGGCCAATTTTTTCTTGTGACAGCACTGTATGTAAAATTGCTGTAAAGGAAGATAATATATCTAGAAAGTATATAATGAATGCCTTCTTTATTTAGCACATCAGTTTAGTTCATGTGTTTTTTAGCATGACAGCTCAGGCTAGCATGTTTTGACAGCGACATGGGCTTTGTTCCTCAACTGATCCTGTTGTTATGGGATGTGTGGCTGGCTCCAGTAACTCCTTCAGTGTGGCTGTTTTCACAAACCCAATAGAAAATAACTGTAGTCCTTTTTTTTTAATAAATTTTGATCTTTAATCAACAGCATAATCTTTTACAGTATTTTAGCATGTGTTATCTTGGGCTTCAACCAAATTTCTGTGAAAAGTTCAAATGCCTCTTTGAATTGGAAAGCACATCTGGGAGCGTGCTATTCTGCTTACTCTGTGCTTATAGCCATGATCACTTTCTGCCACATATCACTCAAAGCCCTAGCTCGGGCAATCACTGTCTGTGCTTTGCCTGAAAGTGACCAATTAAAAAAAATAAAATGATCCTATAGGTATTTATAGTAATTGGCGATAGACTTTGCACTTTTATCAGATGAATTATTGTGCTCCACACCCATGGTATCTATCTCTGTATCTAGTTTGCATATCATATGTTAATAAAATTAAGAAGTTTTTGTCAAGGTTATATATAAAGGCCAAAGCATGAGGAAGGCATTCAAAAAGCATTCACTCTCTGAGAATGTCTGCTATTTTCAGATACCCAGGCTTACAATTACTGAATTAATGGCTATTTTAAACTTTAACTGCTGTTAGTGGCATTGTGCTTTGTGTTTCAGCTACGTAGCACTAATTCATGCTGTGAACTTTGTTTCTGTGGTGAGGTGGTATTCAGAGATCCCTCTGAGACAGCATTGTATAGAGAGCTGCTTCATTAAATTTGTCAGTCCTGGCTCTAAATGAGGGCCTTGAAAATGAATTCCACTCTACAGTAAGAAAATGCTTTTAGAGATGTAGTTCATAAGGACTGTTCCTGCAGGTGAGCAAAGCTAAAGGCATTGACACGTGTGTGTTGCTATCTCTAGCTAATGACTTGTAAAGGATGAGAATATGGAAATTCTAAATTCATTGCTAGTGATAAATGATACCCATTAAATAATTTCAATAAAGTGTTTCAACTTTGTGAAACCTCTCTCAGAAAATACCAGAATAATATTTGGTTGATAAAAGACTCATGTTGCTCATCTGCAGGCTGTGACTTCAAACTAAACTAATAAACTAGAAGGGTAAGATTTAGAAGAATATGCAGAGTTCAATGCTTGTTAGAAGTATATGTGGAAAAGAAAAAAACAAAGAAGATATTCAGGCCTTGGGATGGTTGTTGAGACAGCTTTATAGAACAAAATGTTTAGAGCTGAATTATTACTCAGAGGTAAGCCAGAATTGTACCAGCAAAGATGCTGTCATTTTACTTAATGCTTGCATTTTTGCTCATGGTAGCTATCTGCAGGTGATTTTGAAAATTGAGCACAATACCAGGTGAATACCAGAACAATGCAGGTGAAATTCTTATCAGCAGGGTGCTTTTGTTACTGCAAACCTTGAGACTTGATTTAATAGCAGTCTGCCAGGTTAAATCATCTTCGCTCTGGACAGTGTAACATTGGCATGTGCTATGTAAAAGTCTGCTGTTAAATTTCTTTACCTCAATAATCTATTGCTTGTGCATCAGAAGATTAATCTGTGATCAGGAGTATTTAGAAGTTCCTTCTCTTTTTGGGTGTTTTTTGACAACTCTGACTGTGGTGACTAGTCTTTTATGATACCCCACACCACAAATTCAGCACAACCTTTTATCCTAAGAGGCAAAATAATTCAGAGCTTTATAAAAGCAGAACTGCCCTTCATTGACACTGGGAATAGATTCAGGCTCGAGGCAGGCTGGTGGATAGCTGTACAAAAAGGGCTTTCTTCAGCTTGGTAGAAAGCAGGAAGTTTGAAGTCAGGCCTGCCCAGTAATTTCTGAAACATTTCACAAAATTGCAGCCTGTGAACACTTCCACGTGGACTTGGAAGACAGTTCCTGGGGACTGAACAGAGAAGTCTGTGTGTTGGTAGATTTGTATTCATCTTGGCGGGAGCCATTCAAACTTAGTTATTTGTATAAAGTATGAGCATTTTCTATAAAGCGAATAAATGGTTGTTATAGCTCAATGCAGATGGCATCAGTACCTGACTTTGGGCTTATGAAATGCATATATGTATTTCCATAGATAACATTTCTCAGAGTTTAACAAACTATTAGAAAGAGCATTAGGGAAGATTTGTATGCTGTGTACATATTTCTGAGACCTGAATTCTGCCCTTGGGGAATTGACACTGCTACTGCTCAAAGGAGAAGCTATCAAGGAAAAAAATATTGAAAATCCAAACATGAGTGAATAAGAGATGTTTTATTTCCCCTTCCCCCTTCTCCATTTGCAGAAGATTGGAAAATAACTGATATTGCAATTGTAGTGGTATAAGCCACTGAGAAGAAAAAAGGATCTGAGAAAAAGAAAATAATATTAGTGCTTTGCTTTGTATTATATCTTCTTCCTAACCTGCTGGAATTACAGTTGTATCATGGCTCTGACAATGGCAGGGCCTAGATTAATGTTATTTTTCTTTCAGTTGTCATTATAGGCTATAAAGTGCATATCTTTGCAAATTTTCTATAAGGTGCTTTCAGAACAACTGAAAATGTATTTTTGTAGTGCATGTAATTGCTGCTATTTTGAATTTCCTTATCCTATAACTTGAGTACATTCTAGATCCCATATATTTCTATTATATTCAGAGATTTGTTCTCATCATCTTCCTCCAAGATAGAAAAAGAACATGCAAGAGAAGAATAATTTACTCTGCATTTCATTAGGTGAGAACTTTGAATTTTCATGAGAATATTTCTCCCCATTTCAAACATAATATCAAAAGGCCTCAGTCCTGCACCTTTGTCATTTGGACAGTAAGATAATTTCTCATTCTAAATCTTCATATGCTGAGAACTCATACATTTATGTAATGAAATGCATAGGTTGTTTTTGATGGTAATTACTTGGTGGTTTGCAGTATGCCATCAAAGTCAGTGTCTTCCTGAGGTGCAGCTCTTGCTGCAAGAGGTGTACAATAAATGGATTTTGTGGCAGGACCTTGGCATTTCCTGCCCCACGTAGCAATATTCCTTATTGTCAGCCCTTGGTTACGGTTTGCTGCTCGCCGATTTGGAATTAGTCAGGGCCTCGTTGAAAGCCTTGGTTCAGCCCTTGTAAGGAGGAATCTCTGTGATGCTTTGTTGGTTTTAAAGGGCCTTTGCAGAATTGCAGGATTTTATCAGCACACTCTGATTTGAAGGCTGAGGGTGTAAGAAGAAAAGTCAGATGTCTGACATGGAAAGGAAATACCCCAGAGAAGGAAGTGTGTTTGGGGTAATTTTAAGCACACTTCTTACTGATTTAGTTACTGAATAAGAATTTGTTTTTTCCCCTGGATGCCTTGTCAGCTCCCATGTTAAATAACCCTCCAGTACTGTGCTCCTGCTGCACCTTGTGGATTGATACCCAGTGCAAATAAATAAATGGCAAGTCAGACAGTATCTGCTTTAATCCAGCACACTAGAAATAGAGACATGCCTTTAATGCAGGCACAGGTACAGCCCTGCCTGTAAATGCTATAGCAACTCCTGCCTTTTTTTACCCCCTGCCCCTCTTTCACATGAATAGTCATGATGGAAATTGCACCACAGCTACATCTTCACTTGGGTGATTTGTCCTCTTTTGGCTGCTACTGAGTAATTCTGGGATGCAGGCAGAAAGATATCACAAATGGCTGTTGCTAACCTATGTGTAACACCACAAACTCAGAAAAATGTGTGCTGTAAAAAAAATACTAAAAAAATCACTATCATGGGCATTAAAGTTATTAGAAGTTAATGATAAATATTTAGTTACTACACTTTTCACGGTCACAGACTCAGAATCTTTAAAATCTTCAAAAGGACCTCAAATATATTTTTAAAATAAATAACATGAAGTTCTGACATCTGTCATCTGTATGTGTCAAAATCTCCTTTGGATGGTGGATATCTGCAGTGTCCAGCTAGCAGACCCACAAAGAAGCTGATTTTTAAAAGCTTTTGGGTTTTACATATAGCTAGTAGTTGCTGATGCTGAACTGATATTTCCAAAACTGATGTCATTTGAGTGTTAGCCTGCATTATGGTAAAGGTAGTAGTATTTTTAGCTGTGCTATTATGCAATAGATAATGTGTGTTTGTGTAGACAATATCATATCACATTAACATCGTGTGTGAACTTTACTGTGGCAGGTGTGTTGGAAAGGTTAAGCCTGCTTATAAGGCTTGCAGAGAAATATTTTTATTCTGAATAAATCATAGTGTTATAGGGAGAGCATACAGGATCCAGCGAGTGTGTGAAGCATGGCAGTATCTTTGCTAAAGTATAAAAGATTTCTGGAATAGAAATAACCAGGCAGTATTTCTGAATGCCAAGCAACTACACAAGAAACATCCAGAAGGCCAGGCATTAGAAAATCCCTTTTATCTGCTAAAGCAACTTTCACTTCTTTTAAGTCTTAGCTCACTGATGTTACTGCTAGTGGAAGCAGAGACAGAGCCAGACCACTGTTGAAAAAGAGTTTTAAAGGGCTCTAACTGGAAGAAAATAAAATGCTTATCCTCTAGAGGGCTGAGAGAGGGAGTTTTTTTTTTTTTCTCTTGTTGCCTTTTGCCTTTTTTTTTTTTTTTTTTTGTAGCAATGGAAATTGGGAAGATATGGTAGTTGAGGGGAGCATGTGTCTTGCTTTGCAAGACACCCTATCCTTTGCTTGACTGTACTTGTGATTTGACCTTGAGTCATGACTGATTTTCCAAGATCTTTCCAAGGGCAATGGCATCAAAACTCTCCACAGTGCTGCCGTTCCACTTTTGCTATCCCTGTGTCAGCAATACTGTGCACAAAGTGAATTTAGGGTCAAATTGGAAACTTCTTATTAAACTAGACTGCACTGGTGGCATTGTATTGTGAGTGGTTAGCTGGCAAATAAAGTTTTTATGAGCTTCTGCATTAACATTTTTCTTTCTTGGTATGAGGCCCCAGTCCTCGCCCGGACTGTCAGTTTTCAGGTCCTGGTCCTTTTCTGCATTTTGGGATCTAAATCTGAGGAGCACACAGAGAAGCACATAAAGTATATTCAATATCTCATGAAAATAGATCTTCAAGTTAATTAGCAGATGGCTTTTCAATTCCTCTGGAGTGCCTGGTTTTGCAACTTTGCATTCATGTGAGTGATCCCATTGACTTCAGTGGGAGCCTGTATGAAAGGCTGTTATGCTCTGGAGCCTTTTGCCAGCAGCTGGCAGGACTTAGAAGGATATTTCCTTTTCTGCAGATATGAGAATAAAAAGATATCTTTATCCAAGAGGCAACGCGCTAGAAACCTGCCTAAGCTCAGTGTCAGCCTATTGTTCTGCTGTTAAGAATGGGGCTGCTGACATTAGAGAAGCACAAAAAAGCAGCATAACACTTGTTATGCTACCAGCAGTAGACCTGTGAATTAGGGCAGAATGTTGACTCTGATATCTTTTTTTTCCCTCCTTAGAAGCTTCAGCCCCCCTTTGGAAGTGCTGTCTATATGCTACTAAGCAGTCAAAGCACATGTTAATAGCATTGATTAGTTTTTGATTCTCTGAAAAGTCAGGAGAGGGTCAGCAGAGTGGCTGCATTTTGGACCTCCAGAGGGCTGACTTTGTCCTGTTTGTGAGAGAAGCTGACAGTGTCCCTCGGAAGATTGTCCTGAAATGTGGAAGGGATACAGGAAGGAAATCCTAAAGCTGCAGGATCAGGCCATCCCAGTGTGCCATAAGATAATCTTTGCTGGTGGTAAGGAAGACCAGCCTGGCTGAACAGAGAGTTTTTACTGGAACTCAGTTTAAAAAAGGGAGATTTTATGACCACTGGGAGAAGGGTGAGCAGATCACATGAGAGGCAGGTCCTGCTTGACCAACCTGATCTTCTATGACAGTGTGACCCATTTAGAGGATGAGGGAAAGGCTGTAGATGTGTCTAGCCAGACTTTAGTAAAGCCTTTGACAGTTTCCCACCGCATTCTCCAGCAGAAACTGACTGCTCTGGGGTGTAGTCTTTGCTGGGTAAAAGCTGGCTGGATGGCTGGGGTAAGATAGTGGTGGGGAGTGCAGGTACATCCAGCTTGTGGTCGGTCAAAAGTGTGTTCCCCAGGGCTCAGTACTGTTTAATATCAATATCAATGATCTGGACGAGGGGGTCGAGTACACCCTCAGTCAGTTTGCAAATGATACCCTGTTGAGTGGATGTGTTATCTTCTGGAGGGTGGCAAGGTTCTGCAGAGGGGTCTGGACAGGCTGGATTGATGGACTGAGGACAATTGTATGAAGTTCAAAAAATTGAAGTGCGGCGCCCTGCACTTGTATCACAACAATCCCAGGCAGTGCCACAGGCTGGGGACAGAGTGGCTGGAAAGTGGCCTTGAGGGGAAGGACCCTGGGCTGCTGGTTGACAGCAGCTGAACATGAGCCAGGTGTGACCAGGTGGCCAGGAAGGCCAATGACATCCTGGCCTGGATCACAAATTGTGTGGCCAGCAAGATCAGGGCAGAGATTGTGCCCCTGTTCTCAGCACAGGTGAGGCCACGCCTTGAGCTTGGCAGTGCTGGGTTACTGGATGGGCTCAATGATCTTAAAGGTCTTTTTGACCTAAACAATTCTATGATCCTACCTCACTTTTTGATCCCTAGAGATTAGTAAGCTCTGTCTGGCACACATAGAAGTGCTATAGTGTGTGAGAAACTGGAAATAAAAAGCAGACAGAACGGAATGACTTCTTTAGAGTCACAATCCTTGTATCCCAACACCTGCAAAGTGGCCACCTTCCTGTGCTCCAGTGGAGGAGTATCTGCCCAAAGTTACAGAATCACTCCTCTCTCTCAACATCACAGGCACAATGCTGTCTGTGTCAGAGCCGCAGGCAAACTTAAATAGCTGTAGATATATAAAGGAACAAAGTGAAGGAGTCTTTTGAAGCCCAGAAACCACTTTGAATAATTTAGGGATCTTCCTTATCATCCTACTGTTTACCTTGGCAGTTTAGATGTACGGAGTCAGTGGCTTAGTTTGTCAGAAAGAAGTCAGAGGTTGGATGAAGTCAGAAGTTTGGGCTTGTCTGTAGCTCATTATGCACAGCATTTTCCCCCCCTCATTAGAAAAAAAGGTTTTCTGTAGATTTTCAGTATTTTTTAACTATGAGGGGCACTTAATAGAAGTGTTTGATTTTTTTTTCTGTTTTTATTTAAATGGTGCTGAGCTCTCAGCAAGTAGGTTTATGAAAACAGGTTTGGATTTTGCAGTTTCATGCAAATGTCTTATTTCTTGCAAAATACCTTTACTTCCAGACTATATTTTTTACTTAAAGTTGATAATCTGTCTTTTGCTGAACAAAGTGAGAAAGCTTTTGGAGAAGAGGTGCACAGAGGTTTGAAATATTCATGGAAGTCTAAAAATGACTGCTGACTTTTGTTTACTATGGATTGCATTGGCTTTCACAGAGATGAGAATTGGCTTTTAAAGAGAAACCCAAATCCCTCTGAACGCTTCATTTTGGGAAGGAGGGGGAGAACCGACATTCTCTGATGATTTGTTTTCATGAGATGTCTGCATTAGCTCTCAAATTACAGAGCTGATTTGATGGAAAATTGCAAGAGGCTGCTCATTTGTGACTGACCCTGCCATCTAACAAGAAGATAGACCTTAGGCATAATTGGGTTGATGCTGATTTGATCGCACACACACACACAAAAAAAAGCTTAAAATAAGTCTTAGATCTGGAGAAGCAAGGCAATGCTCCATCCTTAAATTGCCCCTTTTGTTGGTTGTCACAGGATTTTGCTACACTGGATGACTGCTTATTGGAAATCATATGCCTCCTTCAGTGGATTGAGAGTAAAGGGATTTTTATTGATGCTTTGTGCTTCTACATTATGTATGTTTGGAGAAAGAAGCATTTGCCCAGCATACACAAAGAAATGCCACCCACCTTACACCACATAACTTGAGTGGAAGCCATAAACCTGGTGAGATTAGACTCCCTGAAAACTTTCACCCACATGTTTCATGTGTCCTTGCATTAGGCAGAGGTGAAATGTTAGATTTGGCTAAAGAAGGTAGCATGAGTCTTGAATAGTTTATGGGGAATTGATATTATGAATTTCTTTCATTTTCACTGGAAATCCAAGAAATGAGACCAGGAACAGGGAGTTTGTCTGGGAAGGAAGCACAGTGCTTATTTCATGGTGTATCTGCACACACCATGGAAGATAGATCCAGATATTCTGTGCTACTGCACATACATGGAGGCAGCCTGCATAATCTGGGGTGTCTGGGAGACTCATGGTGGCAGGGCTGGTTTTACAGAGCAGTGAATGAGGAGCGGGAAATCTGTGAGATGTGTTAATTCGGCACCTCTCCAAGGCGGTCTCCACTGCTCCTGTGGAGCACGGCCAGCCAATTAAGCTGCCTCCACTCAGCCACCCCGTCTTGCTCGGATGCCCATGTGGATGCAGAGGATTGTAATTTGCAACTGCCTGTACAGGTGAAAATTTTATCCAAACATCCTGCTGCTTAAGGATGTAGATTTTTTGCATCCAGAGTGGTTGGGAAGCTCACTGCTTGTGCTTATAATGGGTTTGCAGAAACATTTTGCATAAGGCTGAGAGTATTTTGCCCAGAGATTTGATTAGACATGTCTGCAAACCAAACTTTCGCCTCAACACAAACTGGTATTTTAAACAGGTATTATTCTGAGGCCTTATAGATTGCAATGGAAAAGATTCTTAAGGCCCATTCTCATGATATCCCAAATGATGCTGCAAATAAGTTTCAACTCTGTTTTAGCATAGTCGCAGCAAGCATTGCTGTGTTTGTGACAGACTCCTCCCTTTCATAAGGGAGTAAATTTGCATGGCAGAGTTAAGCCCTCTGAAAATAAGGGCTTACAATGAATAAAACACCAATGTACTGTACCCCTTTAATTACCGTAGTTCTAAGACAGCATAGTTATAACATGTAATTAAATTTCATTGTATAAATGGAACATGGGCTGTGGTAGGCACATCTTTCATCTTTTGATGTATAATGACATTCAAAATATTCTCTAGTACTCAGTTGATAAACAACTTGAAGAGTCAGGGTCTACAGAGTAGCTTGTTTGATTTTAAATTTGTAAGATTGGCACGTGGTCTCTTTTGACGATACTGCATTCTGATGTGATCCATTTATCTAATGTCATTAACAGTACATGCTGAATCTACAATTAAGCTTGAAACTGTCAATGTCAGTGGCTGTTAAAAAAGGGTTGATAAAAATGAGAAGAGGAACTGCTGTTTTGTAATAAGCATCTGTGTTGCTTTTAAGTCAAGGAAAAAAATCAATGAATTTCAATATATTGCTGTCTTCATTGCCAATGTAATTCAATAAATATGTTAATTCACTTTTCTGAACACTGAAGAGAGTGAGAGCTTTTTGTGTCATTTATTTTTGTCAGTACTGTTTTTCTTTTTTTTTTTGTTTTAGTTAGACTTCCAGCTTAAGTCTAGTAATAAAAATGCTATTACATTGAAGTAGAAAGGAAATATTCTCTATCTCAGACTTTTAACAAAACGCAGGATTTTTTCTTTATTTGTTTGTTATCTTTGAACTTGCAAGCCAGCAAAAGATGGATATATTATTTTATCTTTAACAATTCTCCTCCTGATATAATAAAATGGGAGCACTTTGAGGGTCAGCAAATAAAATTGTCAGTCCACATGCTAATTTCAGTGGAGAAATTTCTTCCTAACTACATTGCTGGTCTTTATCATGAACCATGATAGATCGACTTCATATACTTTAATCCTATTTAGGAATTTGCACGTTCTGTAGTTTCATGAATCAAAACTGAAGTGTTTCTTTAAGAATTCTTTGTCATAATACCATTATCTAGTAGTGAATTACATAAACAGATATGAGAAATACCTGTATTTGTATCTCTAGAAGCATGCCCTTGTTTTGTAATAGTTACACTGAAGAAATTATTAACGTATTGCTAAGTGCAGCCATACAGGAGAGGCTCAGAAATCATGTTCACTATTGTAGTATCCTCTGCTGTTGTGGTTTCCTGAAAAACAAAGGTGTGCAGGTATTGAAAAGGAGATGTCAACTTGTGAGTGTGCAGAGCTGTGAGCTCCTCTTGCCATCAGCTCAGTTGCTGTATTTTGGAAAAGACTGAGAGGTTTCTGCTCATTGAGTAAGCAAGAGCCTGTGTTTGAAGCACAAAATCTCCTCAGGGCATCTATGTATTAGGCTTCTCTTTTAGCATGTGAAATCTGCTGAAAGATGCCATTGGTAGCATATCAGACCTCTTCTGATTCTTCTTTCTTAGTGCTTTCCTGTTTAATCCCCTAAATACTAGTCAAGAAATGTTTTATCAGAATAAAGATGCATATACTATTATATATATTANTCCCTAATTATATATAAATATATAAATATATAAATAACCATGTCTAGTTAATGGCTGAGGTTGTGTGGACAAGATGTCAATAAAATATCCATCTGGAAATAGTTATTGCAAACACGGCCTTGTAAGTGGACAGGAGAGATACAAAGCTGCAGTTGCTACAATTGCCAGATAATATTTTGGGTGATAGATTTTCCAGCTGAACTGCTTTCATGCCAATGAAGGTTTTCAAAGGAGACAATACTATGGCTCTATTAAGGCTTTGCCTTTTTTTATATATTTTTTTTAAATAAGATTGACGTTAACTGAGATGACTAAACATTGGCAAAACCAGAAATTACTCCAACTAAAGGAAGACCTGTTTAAGGAACTTGATGCTGTATAATCTCTGTTCCACCTTCCAGAATGGTGGTTCTGGCTGGCAGCAGGTATTGTAAACACAGCAGCAGCACAGGTGGAGCAGAGTCAGTTGTGCTTATGTTTGAGGTGGGCAAACACAAGCTGGGGAATTGGATCTGAGTTAAAAGGGGAGACAGTAATATAAATCTACCCAAGAGGAATCATACCAATGACCTGAAAGCTTTGCTTTGCTTTGTCCTCTTATTTTTGAAGGGGAACTAAGTTTCTAGACAGGAAATGGAGGCAATGGCATCAACTGGAAGTCGGTAAAGCATTGGTTGGTCTGTATAAGAAACTTTTATTTAAATTTAAATTATTAAGTCTGTTGAAGGAATTGTATAACGTGAATACAATGTCTTAATAGAATTTGTCAATGGGAAATATTAATGAGAGAAGAACTTGGACTGAGCTTCATGAAAAGAATTTCTGAAGAACTGATTTTCTAAAAGAGATTTCTCTTTATATTCTTACTATTGACTTTAGAACAAATATTAAGATAATAATGACTGGAAATAGAGCTTCTTTCTTGATAAAAAGAGAAGAAGAATATTACAATGAAAAGAATGTGCAGCTGTGAGAAGTAGAATGATTAACTCGTATGGATAGTACAGAAAGAAAGTTGATACAGCCAGGGACTAAAAATTTGACTTAGAACATTTCCAATTGGAAATATTGGAGGAGGGGTTAGTATGTAGTTTTCTTCCTTATCACAGTGTTACTGTGAGCGACCATGAACAATTTTAGAATGCAGCTATCCAGGCCATGGAGGAAGAGAAAAACAAGTAGCAATGTGATAACATTAACAAAACATCGCCTGTAATACCCATATGGACATTTTCTTTTACATGTGTTGGAGAAAGTTCTAGTTGAAGCTAGAGGATAGGAAAACAAAGGCTGATGATAAGGTTAGAGAGTGAAGTCTCTAATCAATGAGAAACTGGAGGGGGGCATCCTCCTAATCCTAGTTAGCCTTGCACATTACACCTTGAGGGATGATACCAGACAGGCAGGTGATACAGGATGATGTAGCTGATATCTGTCAGTGTGTGGCTGATCAAAGGCCAGTGACATAAAAGGTCTGTTTAAGGCCAGCATTAGCACGAGAACTAATGACTCATGAGTAGGTTCAGAGCCAGACTTAGAGGATTCTTCCAAGACTTTGGGCTCTGGAGCCACCTTCAAGATAGGAACTTTGAACAAAACAGTGAGAAGGTGAAGCTTGGTATATTTATATCAGAGAAAATATGTTATATACAGCACAGAGGAAATTACTTTCATTTTCCTTACCCTACACTTGACTTTAAATTTAGTTGCTATGCTGCCTGTTACACAAAATTGCACTTCTGTTAGTGGTGTCAGGTTCTTGTGAGATGCTTATATGTTTCAAGGAGAACGTTCTGGAGAGAATCAATATCCACAGCTGTTTATGCTGTCTTCCTAAACATACGTGGCCATAGGGGCTGCAGAAATGACTGGGACCTGCTGTGTGGCCCCACATCTGAGAAGAAGGGTGATCAATCTCCAGTCAAAGCCAGCCAGAGGTGCACTGGCTCCTACAGGTGTGCCTGGAAATGTTGTAGCCTGTGAACTGTCCAGTTGTCTTTGGTGTGAAGCAGTAGATCAGATATTAATCTGGAATGAAACAAGAAAAAAACATATTTTTAAAGAGTTTGGTAAGCTACTTAATACCAATGTCCAAGAAATCATGGCTTTCTGAAAGGTTTTCACTGTTAGTGCTTGATTCCGCTTTAGTGAGCAAGTGAAAATAATACTGAATAGCAAGATTTTATAAGAGGTTGCTAATTTGATAAATACTTTTTTTTTTTAATTTGAGATTTGATGAAATACCAACAACTTTAAAATCTTTGTGTTTAGACATTTGAGAATTTTGAATGAATTAGGTTTAATTTTAAAAATAAGTATACAGGTTTTAATTCCTTTTTCTGATTTACCAGTTGCTTCAGGATTTCTCTTCTTTGTATTCATTTTCAAATAAGCACCTTTGCCTTTCTCCCTCATACCCACCATGTTTGACAGATGTTGTTTGTAACCATTCATGAGCTGACTTAAAGATGTCCTTCAGATTCCTTCTTGAAATTCTCCTCCATGGAGCATACAAAGTGTGCTCTGGGAACTGGACTGTGTTTAGTATTACTTGCCATTCTGCCTGGTATTGCCAAGCTCTTACTTTGTGTATCTGTGTCTGAATGCCATAAATACTCCTTGGGGGAGAGTATTTTACATTGTTACTTTATTTTAAACGGGTATGTAATATGTAAATTACATATTACTATTATAAATGTATATGTCTATATATAGAGAGACATATAAGATACAGTTATATGTGAATATACAGAGATGGTGTTTTTTTGTTTTCGTATATTTGTGTTTTAAGCATGTTCCCTGAACAATTACTGAGGATGCTAGGCACTACAATGTTACCTACAATTACTACAATAATTAAAACTACTGACATAAAAAGCCCCCTTTAAGACTTGTGGGTCCTAAAGCACATGTTCCTCTCCTTCGTGATCCTTGGTGATATTTGATATATGCCTGCTACCTTCACAAACAGTATTTTATGCAAACTTTTGACTTTGCATATAGTATTATTCTCCCCTAACTTCTGCTTTGTTTCAAATTATTTCAATTCTGGCTTCAGCCACCATATTGTGATATTTTCTCATTCCCTGAAATGGGGTGCCCAAAATTTAATGTCTAGTGTTAAACAAAGCTATAAAGCTCATATTTTTTAGCTGTTGTTGTCTTCTGTAACAGATTATAATTTTTTTTAACCATTATTTGAAATGGATATGATTATTTGAAGGAATTTCCTCATGTTCTGTATTTCATGTTCACTTATAGTATCAAATGCTCAGACCAATGTATCCTGTTAAGGAAAAACACTTGATACTTATTGCATCCAACTGATTCAACTGTAGCACGCATTTCTCCCTGAAGTGATTTAAAAATTAGTTGTTAGAAACTGACTACGGTAGAAATCACCAGTTCAAGTTTTCTAAGAGTAAGACTTGAAAATATATTTCAAAACCATTAAATAACTATATTTAAGAATATCCTGCTTAATGCTAGGAAATTAACAGTCATTTTATTCATTTGAAATAGAAATGCCTTCAACCTTTTAGGGAAAGCAAGAGCAAATTACAGCCAAATTTTCATTTCACAAGTCATCTTCATCCAGGATAAGCCAGGGCCCCAAGGTCAATTCTTCAATTTGGTATCCTATTTCCATAATGTTATTCTGCAGTGTACTTTCATTATTACTGGAGCACTGCTCGCTTTCCTATTAGTTTTATAAATGGCTATGTTAATGCCTTTTTGCAGACAAAACCATCTTTTGTTAATACCCCAGTGGATTTCCTAAGGATTAAAATATAGTTTTAAGCAGCCATTGGTTCTATTTATATTTTTTCATTGATGATTAGCCCTTGTCACCTACCCAAAAGTGGCATTGTTCGAACAGAGATCGAAGCAGTTTTTAAGAAGTGATTGGCTTGACTGACAGAAAAGAAATAATTAGAAGCTGAAAATTCTAGGAATCTTTGTAAAATTTAGTGATATCTAAGGCAATGCAATAGTAGAGAAAGAAGAAAAAAAAGAGTTGTGGGGGGAAATCTGTTCTGGCCAGGGAGTAGCCTTTTGTTAATACAAGGAGTTCTGCAGATAAAACTGTTTTCTTTGTCCTTTCTGTGCTGTTAATGGTGAGAAGATACCAGTGCAGCTCAGCTGGGGTACAGCTCTTACCCCTAAAATCTTGCCAGTTTTGTTTTAGATAATTAAATATTTACTTCTGCAGTTGTAATGAATACATACATTATGTAATATCCAGGACAAAAAATTGATGAAATATATCTGCAGTATTCGATAGTTTACATCCTTGAGAGGAGGATTTGTGTTTACTGTGCATAAGTTCTCCTCATACCTTAGAGAGAGTGGAAAATAGCACTTCTTGGAAGCCATATTGATGAAATGTGTTTTTTTTTCTAGTATGTCTTTTGTTAGGGGAATAAATGATTTCTGTACATAAAACATAAGCTTATTCAAAAAGAGAATAATGAAAGAAGTTATTGATGGATTACCTTGATTTTCTATAGTCGACATATCATGTGAACACTTTAGAAGCATTTCAGTAGATATGCAACAAAATGCTGTTCATAGTAGCAGAGTATTCTGTTCTGCTGTGGAGCTTAGAATAGGATATTTCAGTGGGAAGAGATCTACAAGGATCATCCAGTGCAACTCTCTGACCACTTCAGGGATGATCAGAAGTAAAACCATGTTGTTAAGGGCTCCTTAAACACTGACAGGCCTGGAGCATCAACCACCTCTCTAGGGAGCCTGTTCCAGTGCTTGGCCACCCTCTCAGCAAAGAAATGTTTCCTAATGTCCACTCTAACCTTCCATGGCACAGTTTTGAACCATCCCCATGCCTGGAATCCCCGTTCAAACAAACTCAGCACATCCCTTTGCAATTACCTTCCTCAGGAAGTTGAGGAGAGCAACAAGGTCACCCTTTGGGGTGACCTAAAGCCCTTCCCTGCTCCTCATCAGAAACACCTTCCAGCCCTTTCACCAGCTTTGTTGCCCTCCTTTGGATGCATTGAAGGACCTTCACATCCTTCTTAATTTGTGGGGCCCAGAAGGGCACACAGCACTCCAGCTATCATTGTCTGTTTTGAGCTGCTGCTTGTGCTGTGTTAAGTCCAGGTTAATACATTTATGAAGCGGATTTTCATAACAGAAGGTGTGTCTTAGCAGGACCTTGAGCTTCCTGAGAACAGCTATCCAATAACTATGTTTAATTTCTGAAATTGGACTGATAAATGTTTCATACCTGACCTGCTGCATCTGGATCAAAACCAGTGGGCTCAGTACCCTCGAGATGGAGCAGTCCTTTGCTTTGTTCAGCAGAGCTCCACTTGTCTTTAATTAGGCTTTTTTTAAAAAGAGAAAACATTCTGGATTAATTTTTCCATGCATCCTGATCTACTTGTCTACAAGTAACAAGTCTAATACTTGGTTATGGAATTCAAGTCCTTCTGACATATTGTCTCTGAGGAAGTTATTTCAGTTGAAATTTTCAAACTCAAATGCTTAAATATGAGTATATGTGACAACTTAATAGCAGTCTTTTGAGTGTGGTTTGCTGTTGTGTCATTGTCAACTTGGGCTAGGCACATACTTCAAAAAAGAAAAGAGCATTTTCACTTTAATACATAATAATAATAATAATAATTCATGTTTTCAAGGTATTTTATACTCAGATTTGGAGAAAAGTTCAGAGGTCCTTGAAGTGACAGGCACTTGAACTAGCATTCCACACCATGCAGATGGAACCAACTTAGATCCTGAACATACATGCATAATCTCAGAAGGGCTTTTCAACACATGTGAAGGAGAAAATTATTGTGGTCAAATTACTTCTGGACCTCCTCTGCATGCATTTAGCTAAATCAGTGCACCTGCCTTTTGGGCTTACCCCTGTCCCGTTCCTTTCTAAGCGCTGATGTGAGCACCTGACTTGGACATCTGCTCCAGGTTCACCTGACCTCACTTCAGGCACTCTGCTGAGTGTGAGCTACGAACTGACTGGGTCTCCACAGCCAATGTAGAGAGGCACTTTTGCAGAGTGTAATTCATCCCTCCTAAAATTGGAAATTGTTTCCAAATGTATTCCTCTCTCCTTCTCTCTTGGAGAGTCTCCTCTTGAAGACTTTCCTTATGCTGTTCTTAATTTCTTCTAAAAATCTCCATAGGTCTTGTGGCTTCCAGGGTATATGTGCTACCTATTAGTTAAGATACTTTATATTAAAAACTGTCAAAGAAATGAAAGCAATTTCGTATGGTTCCCAAATTAATGACAGTCTGCTTGCACATTGGTTGCTTTCTGTTGGCATCTGGGTCCTACTACAGACTGCCATTCTTAATCATATTTTAATTTTCAAATAAATTGCTTTCATTATCCTTTCATTTACAATACCATGTGTGCATTACTGCTCATTAATGTTTGTCATCTACTTTGCTGAGACTGGGTTTTTAAATAGCCATGGTTGCAATGCAGTAATTAAAGATGATCCATGTTGGTTTTGTAGAAATTGTTCTGAAGCCTTCTTACACAAAAAAAAAAGAAGAAAAAAAAAAGAAAGAAAGTAAAAAGAGAAACATAAACCCACAGTGCTATTAAAATCAATTCCTTAAGTGTAGGGAGGCAGCTTAGCATAAGGCGTTGCCTGTGGGTAAAAAGAGGGCACTTCTAATGCTTCTGCTTGAATGATGTCTAATGATGGATTTGTGTGAAAACTGTATATCTCTGTAATTACTATTGGGTTTGAGTATAATATTCTACACGTGAGATGAAGTAAGTTTTTTCCCCAAATTATTTTGCAAAATTTTTATTCCACTCTCTGTTTAGTCCTGTTTGTTGCTATACAGCCAATTCCTTCCCCCTTTTCATACTTAAGATATCAAAACCATGAAGGGACAGAAACAACACAACAACTTTAAATTACAGTTTTGGAACAGAATCTCTACCAGATAGAAGTTAAAACAATAGCAGTAACTGCCTTGGTTTCGGTCTGCCCATCATCCAGGGGTAGAATATGGAAATGCTTCCCATATTTCCATTTGCAGTGAGTATTTACTTGCCTGTGACACAACCCGTGCGACCGATTTTGTACACACACAAAATTGTGAATCTCCATGTCTGTGCTTATCTGATATTTTTTATTCCTTTGCTCCTTAAGTGCCTGTGCTCAGCTTTTAAGACTTGGCCCTTAGGGATCCTGAACGTTCAAATGGAATTTCACTACTGATATGGCACGGGAGTAAGGGAACAATTATACATTATTCAAAGAAATTTAAATGGATTTTTGAGATATGATACTCTTTATGAAATGCCAGAGAATTAGTTGTTTTTCTGGTGGTAATATTTTGAAAGCAACTTCAGGATGTATCCATCCTTACATGATAGCACTTGGCCCCAAGATGGAACCCCTTCTTGGTGGGACTTGAAACTTGAGCCTTGCAATCAATCACCTGCAGAGCTTTTGTGTGGCACTGTGTAGTCATGGCTGAAGAGGCCTCTCCTCTCAGGCTTCATTTGCTTCTGAGCTGAGATGAAACATATCCTGCTTCTTTCAGTCTGTACCACATTTGCTTCCAGTGAGGCTTGTCAGCTCTCCATGACCAAGATCTTCACAGTTGCTCCCTGCCTCGGAGTAAAAGGCAAAAGTCAGAAGAACCAAAATTAATGATATACCTTTTTTTTTTTTTCCTATGATTTATATATCTTCATGGAAGTGTTGCGAAGAAAAAATATTTGCAAATATGTTTTGGTGTTTTCACACCAAAAAATTAACATAAATAACCCCAAATTATTTAAATAGTAATAATTTCAAATATATTCAGTTAATGATAAAGCAATAGATTCAAGTTTATGATTTTACTTATTTGACTGATGGAAGAAAACCCAGTACCTCTCTACTTGAAACTTTTCTGACTTTATGATTGTAGTCTAGCAAGTTGAAAGAGGTTTAACACCTCCTCTTAGTGTTCATCAGCTGAAATGCCAAACTGGATGCAAACTGACAGAAGCACCTCAGCTAAGGCTGAATCCATGAAATTTTTTTGTTATTTTGTTATGGTTAATCCAGTCATCTCAGCCTCATGCTTTTATTCATATGAAGGCAGGTATCTCTTCAGTTTATTAACTTAGATTTTAATTTAGCCAAGACACCTACAGCATGTATCTCTTTGGTACCTTTGGAGTAAATCTGTCACAAATACACCCCTAAATTACTTGTCCAATTTCAAGACGTGTCAGGCTTAAAAACACTTCTTCATAAAAATCAGGCTATTTACTATGAAAAGAAATGCTGCCTGTGTTTGTTATTAGAAAGAGTACTTTCTCTTATTTGAAAATGTTCTGTTCTCATTAATAGTAAAAAATGAAAGGAAATGGAGAAGTTGATAAGCCTGCACCAGATAGTCTAAGGACATTGTCTAGATCAAACTGCAAGTTTACTAGTATGAGTGTGGTGAGCTTTGGGAGGATATTTCACAAGTTATTTGTCACTGAAAGGACAACAATTATGCCTTTGTGGAATGAATTCAACTATCCCAGCCTGAATGTAAGAGCCCAGAGTCCTATCCCACTGTACCATAACCACACAAAACACTTCAACCCCAGCATGGTCAGTGCTTTGAAATCACATCTGCAGAGGAAGCCTCAGTGCCAGGACAAAGTGTGTTTCTACCTCAGTACATCTTCATCCCACAGGCTCTGTGTTACAGCAAAGCTTTAACATTTCTTGCTGTGGTATGATCCTAGAAGGATTTTCCAAGTGCCTGTAATTTTTCTGCATTTTTTCCTATAACTGTAGAAAAGCAAGAGAGCCATGCTGGTTTGAGGCTTCAGAAAAGACAATCGCTTCAGCAAGTAGTTCTGTTTAAGCATAAAAATGTTCCCAGTAGCCCCTGGAAGGCTTCCAATAAATGGAAATTTAGGCATATCTTTAATAGTAACTGGATGCATTGGAGCTTGTACAGAAAGAGAGTGGGTAACTTGACATCCTTCAGAAGTACTTGCAGCCCTAAATGCTTATGAATATTTGTCTTAAGTCCATACCTAAACTTTGTGTGAAAAGCAGAGAATTCCATGGCTGTAAAATTTGTTACAGGATATTCCTTTCAGTTTCTGGACATCTATAAATATGAGGGCTCACAGCCTGCTAGATATGTAGCCTCGAGGATGGTTAGTCATGCATTGGGATAGAAAAAAGGTAAACACATTTATTTTCTAATTTTGGACGTACTTCATTAGTACGTCCAAATGATTCATTCTGATGCAGTAAATGTGTCTAAGCATCTTCTTTTACTTATTTACCACTTTTTCCTGTGGTGGATAATGATCTAATTCTGTACATGCTGATTATAAGATGCAAATACAATGACAGTTACAATTCATCCTCAATCTGGATGGCCCCAGATTTTAATTTTAATAACCAGATACTCAGGAAAGTTTATTATACTAAAAATTCATAATCAGAAGATGATGCAGTAAGGCCTTTTTATTCCTGTTCAAGTACATGAAGAGTATCAATATTCAGCCTGAAAATCAAAATCTGTGCAGAGATGAAGAGAGGAGAGAAGACCAGGGATACTCTGAAAGAAATGTTGTTGGTTTTGCATGGATTTTATTATTCTGGTCATGGTTATCAAGGTTTGAGGAACATCCCTGCTTCTGTGAGAAGTCCCTCAAAGCCTTGAAGCTGCAGCAATATCTTTAGAATAAGCAGCCAACACTTGTTTTTCAGTAATGTAATAGGGGATCTACACAACCCTTGTCTTTCTGTATAAGAGGTATCAGCGATTTCAGTGAATTGCTGAGGACCTGCCAACAATGTTAAAAAAGTAATCTTATTTATGTAGGTATATTTTTCTGTTTGTTTTGTGATATTAAAATAAGCAGAGCAGAAAATGATTTTTTTTCCCCCTGAGTAACAGTCACTGTCCAGATAAGGTGAGGGCTAAAAGACTTCTCTTCTTCATACCACATAATATGCCATTTTCATTTTGTGCTGCTTATAACCCTGAGTGTCACAGCTTTCTATTCTAGTCTGAATAGTCAATGAAACATTATGAAGCCGATAAGAAAAGCTGTTCCCTGTTCCTTGGCAACGGCTGTTAAGCAGAGCTGAGTGCTGTTGATTGAGGAGATTAGCTGCCAGAGATAAACCTCCTCTTTTTGCTGCCCTGCTGCTTATCTTTCCACCCATAACAAGTTGCACCAAATATGACAGCAGTCAGTGGTTTAGGCAGAATATGAACTTTGCGGCAAATGAAATTTGTGCTAAACACTTCAGGTGCCGATGTTAAAATCTTGAATTTATTAAAATTTTTCAGGTTGTTTTATGGACTGTTGTTCCTTGACTTAGAGATGAACATTTTTATTTGAAAGGGTGATGCTCCAGATGTGAGAGAAATGGGATGTCCTGTTGCTACACTGAATGTTCATAAACACTGAAGATAGTAGCAAATCTTCATAACAGTTGTCTATTGCTGCTGTTCTCAGTGACACTGAAAGAATACATGAGCTGGAAAGTAAAATTACTGCAGCTACTAGGCATGCAGAAATTGGATTAAAAAAGAAGATTGACTATTTCGGTTGATGTCTTTAGGAGAAAATCCTATTGTATATGAAATAAAAACATCTGGATACACCTAAATCTGCTTCTCTCCATACATGGCTTGGAAATCTTTCTGGTTTCAGTATATTCACATTACGTTTCATTACAGAAGCATTGTTGCTGACTGAAAAATTAGTGCTGAAATATGACTAGGGAGAGAAGCTGGTGACTTTTGCCTTCTCAAGATTTGCATTTGTTTCCTTTCCCATCTTAAAAATAGCAGCTTACCCCTTTGCTTTCATAAGTGAGTCTGCAGTTCTGTTTGTGTTTCTGACCTTGGGGAGGTCTCTGGTGTTGCTCACACCACCACCTTGGATCTGCTGGCCCTTTGCAAACCTCTCTGCTGGCCAGGGCAGGAGCATAGGCTGGGCTGGATGTTGGATAAGTGAGGAATGGCAAAGCACTGCCAAAAGAGTGAAACTGTGAGTGGACGTGCTTGAGGAAAGTCACCTGTGTGCAGAGATCTCGGTGAATAGTTACCCATCTTAAAAGTGTCATAAGTTCAGCAGTATTATTTAAAACTGTGTGATTATTGTCAATAATGCAGCAGAAGCTTCAGAAGAGCAGATTTTGGGTAGAGGCATTTTCCTTCACGTAGGATTGCAACCCTTTTCTGTTAGATCTACCAAAACATACTGAAAACCAGCGATGGCTTCTGCTGGAAGAGCATTCTGCTGTAATGGTGGAAACAACAACAAACAGAGTTAATATTTGCTGTGTGGTTTTGTTATTCCAGTCAAGAATCTGGCACCTCATAAGCAATGTAGTATCAGGAAGACATTTAGAAAGATAAAATTTGATGCTTATTAGTAAAATACTATTTCAGTGGGTTATTTTGCTGATTCTAAAGTCATGGCTTTCAAGTTTTTTATTTTGTATCTTTGATGAATGTTTTTTTTTCATCCTTTTGTAGCATGAATATTTTGTTCAAAAGTATTTTTATTTGTTCTATCTTCTTTTGAGTATATGTGCTGAGTGTACAACTTCTGTACTTAACCACTCCAATTGCAGAATATTCTAAGGGTATGAACAGCTTAAATCCAGCCCCCAAAGTCCAGTTAAAGAATGGGTTTTAATTGTATAGAGTTTTTAAAAAAGCCAATTACAACTTCTAAATATGCAGAAATGTTAAGTATTTTATGTGAATTGAATGTATTCTGTGGGTAAAATAGGAAGCAACTTGAGGTTGCACATATCACATATCTTGGAGGGGTCTCTGTACCCGTGGCAAAAGCAAAGGAAGTCTTGCTTTTCAGATCTCTTCTTATCATAATTTCATAAATTGCTGGTCTTAAAAGTTGTTTTGAATAGTAGCAGACAAAACTGAAAAGAAATACTTCTGAAACTGCTCCCAGCCCTGTTCCTGATCCCTGTTCCCATATTGTTCCATCTGTCTGCGGGCTTACTTAGAGAGACAAAAGATCATCTGCTGTGCTGAAGACTTCTGTGCTGGAAAAGACATTTCACCACAGGGCTTTTTCCAGCCCATAAATAATCTCCTTTGCTTCTCTCAATGGCCTTTCCAAAATTTATCATTCATCTTCAGATTTGGACTCCAGAACTCTGCATTCCCACACTGACTTTACCAGTTCTGCTTACTGAATGGTGTCACCGCCTTGTTCCCACTTATTGCTGATATGTTCATCTATCCCCAGACCTTCTTTGTGCTTTTGCCCTCACGTTGTCTCAGGCTGAACGCCGAGGTTTAAATCAGGACTGTAACATGTGCTGCCCTTCACCTATTGCCATTAGCAAGGCTGTGGGCAGTGCTCTGAGTCCATCACACAGTTGGGGGAAAGCTGTGTCAGGATCTCTGATTAGTTGTAACAGAATTAACTTTTATGGATGCAGCTTCTGATAGGTGGTTTTCTTGAAAATTGTCAGATTTTTCATGTTCTTCAAGCAGTTCAGTTGAAACTGTTGGCATCCTGATGTCAAAGTTTGAGTGAGGTGCTTGGGTGTTCCAGTGCCCAAGCCTAAGTTGCCAGAGGCAGCTTGATGTGCTCTGGCTTCTGTAGGCGTAGTTCAGACTTGAGCAAGGTGTAGAGATTTCTGAGATATCTCCAAACAGCTTTAATCAGGGTGCAGCACTCCAAAGTTATCCTTGTTTATAAGGATTTCCCCTCCCCTCCCTAAAGGATTGCATTTAATCTTTCTGCTGATGTTTTCCGGTTCACATAACATAATTTTCCATCTTTTTTTTTTAATATTTCGTAGCTAGGGAACAAGATGGAGATCTTTATTACTATAATTCCACGCACATCTGAAGTCAGTTCCATTTAGGAATAAATTCAGTAACTCAGCTAACAAAAGCAATCTGCTGTCTCAATAAATATTGTCCTGCAAAGATCTAGAAAGCTTCTAGTTTGCAAAGGACAGAAATAAACCCAGTTTGCTCTATTAGACACTGCAGCTGGTGAATATGAATGGAATGGTCATTAGTCAGGTTTTCACAAGGACAGTGTCTCCTGCAGACATATAACAACTAACTCTTAAAATATAAGCTCTTGGCGCTTAGGACAAGTTAAAACTTTCACTACTTTGTTTTTAATACAAAATTAAAATTAATGCAGAAATACATTTTGCTGAACATATTTCCTTGCAGAGTTATTTTTGCCTTGGGAATACAGAATGCAAGAGCAGCTACACAGTCTGATCACACAGTGAAGACATTGCCAGCACCAAAGTGGTTCTTGGCACCAACCGAAAATGTAATGGGGATCCTTGAAGTGACTGAAGTACATCTCAGTGATACTTGGAAAATTAGTGTACATAAATAAGCATTAGTATATTTGCATCTCATTGATTCCATAAATAAGTTCTCAGTCCCTCCAGTAACCTCTGTTCATAAATGCATATTGTGTAAAAAAAAAAAAAAAAGAAAAAAAAAAAGAAAAAGAATTGTTCATGTTTCACCATTCTTTGTTGCTCTGGCTTAATTTTAAACAGTGCAAGCAATAGGAGCTCCATTACTCTTCCAGGAGGGAGCTGAACAGCTCCAGAATAGTTTCTCCCTGCTTGAAACTTGTTCTGATTCAGAATGTTCATTTTTGTCTTTTCACTCCATTTCTCCCAATAATGTCATAAATAATTAATCAACCAGGTTGCATAAACGCTTAGTGTTTCTTGTAAAGAACCAGGTAGTTCAATGCTTAAGGCTCTATGTGACTGCCTTCTTTCTTTGATTTTTCTCTGAATTTCTCTAGTTTATTCATATCTTTCTGATAATGACATGGTCAGAATTTGATGCAGGATTCTGTTTTTTTTTCTAGGAAAAAAAGGCTTTTTCTGAATGCACATGGCTTTGATTTCTCGGTATTGAGATAGCAACATATGGTAAACCTATATGTTAATCTTGCAGTTCAGTGGCTAAACAGGTTAAAGGAAGAGATAACTTTATTGTAAGCCTACTAATACTTGATTTATACTGGAGTTTAAAGTATTTATCCTCTTGGATGAGGATTTATATATTTAAATCTTTCCTCCCTTTTCTCTTTACTACCAGTATCGACCAGAAATGGAGTTGCTGCTCAGAGGATTTTGACTGCAAGCTCTTTTTTCTGGGAAGCATCACAGCTAATACTGAAGGAATAGTTTTGCTTAGAAAAGCCCTCTCAACATATTACAATTAGAGGTTCTTGGGCTTTTTTTCCTCAAAGGTTTTCTGGCTTTGCCTCTGATCAAAATTAGAGGCAGATGGTTCCTGTGGCTTACAGACTGTAGTGATTTTCTGGATGTGGAAGATGTTGATTCAGTCACTGTTTTCTGATCCTTTATTATCCTCATCACAGAGCCAAAATCATAACTTTCATGCCACATAGTTACCTAAGCTGTGGAAAGTTCAAGTTTGGTTTTCTAAGAAGTACCAAGTTATTGAAGCATTATTCAACTTGAACATTCGGTCTAGCAGCAAAGTATTAAGACTTGCTTTTTTTTCATCTCTACTTTTCCCTTTCCTTAAAGTCCCTCCTGCCCTCTTCTCCCAAGGCACGGCCATTATTTCAATGTTTGCAAGGCCTAAGTATGACCTGTTAAGGCTGAGCTTCATTTCTGAGCTCTGAATCACATAAAATAGGCATTGAAATATGGACCTCTCATTCTCTTAGCTGAATAACTTAGGGGCTTTTTGGAAGCAGGCAGCACTTCCTTCATGACAAGCCTGCTCTCCTCTTGCTTTGTTAGCCTGTTTTTGACAGGCCTTTCCTTCCCTCCTTTTGCTGTACTGAGGATTTTTTAGTTACATTCTCTACAATTTACATATTTCTGATGTAACTTAAAAAAAAATCTCTTAAGTGTGCATAATACTTTAGGACTGTACAGTCCACCACTTAAATTAGCAGGTTAACACAGAAATACTTGCTGAAACTATATTTCTCTTCTGTTGAAGATGATATATTTTTTATATTTTTAAGGAAGGACGGAGTCCTCCAGAACTTGCAGTCAGAATTACTCCTTGAGACAAGGGGACTGTAATGCCCAGAGGAACTATTCATTCCTCAGAATGATTTGGAGCTTTGCAAATCCCAGCCCTATCACAGCCCTATTTGCACAACAGCTAACTAATGCTGCTGTTAATGTTAGCTTTTATCTTTTAATATGAGCATTTTCGTAATCACTAACATCCTACCTGATTCTTTCAATCAGCAGAAGTATTTGGGGGATTTTTCAAAGTAGACCAGCTATCCACCTTTTTCCTTAAATACCTGGGTTCAGAGAGGTGAGAAGAAGCATTAAATCTTGTTAGAGTTTTTTTAAAGGACTATTAGGTGATCTGGATTGCAGCAGAATTTTTTTAGAGTTAACTTTGCCTTCCAGGCAGCAGTTTATTCAGTAGCTGAGGAAGAGTGGATTTGCTGGACTCTTAGTATCCACTGCATGGCAAAATTTTTTTGTTGGATAAAAAAAAAATCATGTTTAGAGTGTCCTATTTAATTGTTTTCTGCATTTTGTGGTGGTTTTTATTATATTTACAAAATAAATCTACAAAAATATGCTTTTACTTGAAGCTGAGGATTTACCTTTATTGCATAATGTTTTTTGCCTCACACAGTTGCAAAAGCAGAATGCCGCCACGTACTCTTGTTAAACAATCTCAATGAGCTTTCCTTACTTGTCTGTATAATGCTTTACTTCTAGAAACAAATAACGTAGCCTTTGGCTTTAAAATGATATATCTTGATTTCAAATAGCTGCCTTAAATCCTTCCACCTGCCTGTCAGCCATTAGGATAGGGAAGGACAGAGTGGGGCTCTTAGTTCTGCACTGGGATGAAGCCAGATGGGTCTGGGAGCGGTGAATTCAGGAGGTGAGCAGCGAGTGCTCCAGGACTGAGCCCTGTCCACTAGATGCCACTATTACTGCTCCGAAACGGGATTAGCCAGGGGCCACTGAGGTAAACAGCCGAGCACTACGGAGATAAGCAAAATAAAATGACAAAAGGGTTTTAGAAGTTGAGCAGGGGGAGGCTGCCCCTCGGAAGGCCGCTCTCTGCAGTGCAAGCAGCAGCTTTTCTGCTCAGCCACTGCAGGATTTGCTGTTGGAAGCACTGGACTCATGTTTTCAAAACATTTAATGAGAAATGACGCTGTAGAAACCACCCCTGCTCTATCTGTATTATCTTCTCCTTACGTGGAAAGTGAATATAAAAGTAAAGATATAAATTATGAAAAAATCTTTTTTAATAGATGGGATATTAAAAATAAGTTGCGTGCTGAAGACTCTTGTAAATGTTGACTGCAGATTTGTGGACTCTATCTTTTGAAATAATCCTCGTGGCATATAACTTAACGTCCTCTTTAAGGAACAGTAACACTTATTTTTTTCTTTTTAATTTTTGAAAAGGGATTTTGAAAACAAACTCCATACTATGGGAAACAGCAAGGAGCGAAGAATAAAATACTGTAACAATCTCCTTCATACTTCCTAAAGATTTAAATCTGTGACCATGAAGTTCAGTATCTTGAGACTTTTGAGATGCAAATATTATGCTTCCTGTTGGAAAAGAATTTAATCTCTACAGCAGGCAATTCAGGCTCTTACTGTGGGGTTGTAAACTGACCTTTTTATTAGTCCTGGACCTTATAGCACCTTAAAATAGTAGCCAGGGGAAGGAGTGTGGTGTCCATATTCAGTGAGAAGAAAGGATTCTTCCCTTACAGAAGGTTAAGTTGCTGGAGAATGATGCCCATTGAAAACATTATAGTGGGTTCTCTCGTTAACCGCAAGAGCACAAATGATGCAAGCCAAGGTGGCAGAAATTGCCATTTGAAACACTACTGGCTCTGTGGACTTTCTTTTTCACCTAATACAGGGGCAAAGCACAATGACTGCAGTACGGGGCAAAAATTGAATTTTATACAGAGCTTTAATTTGTTAACAATGGTCAGTGCAAGGAAGCTGAAGTGTTGGTTGGGCCATGTATGTGAATATTGGCACTGTCTGGAGAACTGCTCCTTTCTGGCTGCTGCAGGAAGTTTGAAGAGCAGAAGAGCCAGGTGCTTCAAAGCATCTGCTTGAAGGCTCCTTTGCAAAGGTCACTTGTCAGTGCCATGGGAAAGTTTCACTGCATGCAGATCTAAATAATTAATTACTGCACAGCACAGTCTCTTAATTTACATATATCAAGTTTTCAGCCGCCTGCAGACAAACTCCAGTATCTCTACCGGTCTTCACAGCTTTGCTCAGTAGCAAAAGACACTCAACAAGAATTTTTTTCTGTTATTATTCAAAACTGTGCTATGTCTTGGGTACATCTTAGTTTCAGTCACCAGATTAGCCATACATAGTATTCCAGGATGGGATATGTTTCTCTTGCCAAAGACAACTTTTTTTTTTTTTTTTTTCCATGAATAATGTTGCCTTCAAGGTGAACGTTGTCACTCAGCACAAGTTTCCAAAATTTTTATAGTACCTCTTAAGCACATGATGCCTGTCTCCTTTACCAAGTGAACATACTGGCAAAAGAAACGCTTCAAAACTATTTCAAACTGTAGGTTTTTGTGGTCTCCTTTAAGATAATTCAGTACATGGACGTCAATCATGAATGTAACGTGGTACTTCCTCAGTAGGTAGTGGAGGTCATAATTCATGACAAATAGGCAATAATAATGAATAATGATGGGTGTTTTCCATTTTCTTTTAAGCCTCTCTCCATGGTCATACTTCCAGAACTTGTGTTTTAACTTGCTCGTGGTTTAATCTATTAGGTGTATTTTTTTCTGTAGAAGTTGATAAATACTCAGTGTAAATACATATACCATGCTCCAGAGAGCTGTCTCTAATAAAAGGCATTTGACACTATTTGAGATCTTACTGGGCATCTGAGTTACAGTTAATTTGTGTCTTTTAATCTTAGAATATAACTCTTCAGTATATAAATATTTGTCAAAATTCAGTATTTTAAATAAAAGCTTATGAGAATGTATGTTTATGTTTCTTCTCAAATATTAAGCTTATCAGCAAAAGAGCCAAATGAATAAAGAAGCATTTCACTGTTTCCTTGGGTCTATGGGTGTATTGTTCTTCTGGTTTATTCCTGTCTTTTTAAACAAATCCAGCAGCTCTCTAAAAGCCAACATGAGAATGCTGTTAATGCAGATTTTTCCAGGTCTAAGTATAACTTTTAAGATATTATTATGGAAATCTCTACTTTTTGCAGGCACAAAATAATGACACCTTAGTAGCAAACGTGTCTCTGTTGATGTGTCTCAACCTTCCCTCATTCTGGGCTTGTGCAAAGTGCAGATGTCCTTTTTGTGTTACATTCCCTCTCCCAACACAACTTTAGTGGAAGTTCAGTATGAACACACTCTCAGCAGCCATAGGCATACGGAGCACGGTGTTATTAAAACATCACTCACTCTTTGAACTTCCTCTGCCCCGATACATCTTCTGGAAAGTCTGGGAGATTTTCCACTTTCTTTTTTGCTTTATGCCCAGCTTTGGGCATTTTTCTCACTGTTGGAGGTCAGCTGGGTGCACAGCAGGGTCCAGAAAGATGCACCATGTACTGACTTGCTGTAAATACCACAATGGCTGGGATAGCTCATGGCAGACTAAGTTGGACATTTTAAATATTAGCTGTAATTGAGTTGAATTTGTTTTTCAAGTAAAAATGAGTTTTGTGCTGGACCTAAGCCATTTCTGACCCCACATCTGCTGTTTAGGTTTCTCAAAAGTAAAAGAGGGGCACTTTTGGCAATTTTTCTTCATAAAATGTCTCTCCCTTGCCTTTTCTTCCCCTGTAATCTGTGTAATTGAAAGCAAGTTTATTTAAAAGACACCCTGAAAATGGAATGCCCAACCTCAATTTAATTTTTTAGGTCTTATATCTTGCCACAGAAAATTATTAATTAAAAAAAAATACTAAAAACATCAAAACACACCCAAAACCAACCAAAACAACTCGAACCCAAAAAAAAGAAAGCCCCAAGCAAACAGAAAAAATCTGGGAAAATTCCTACTTTTTTAAGAAAAAACAGCTGAACTATGAAATGTATTATTTGCACGACTCCTGTCCAACTGTAATCCTCGGCACAAAGATCCTCTGTATTTTAGAGCTGGTATTTGCCAACCACTCCTTGGGGCATTCTGCTCTCCTCCACTCTCCTCATGCTGCATTTAGCAAAGCCCAGCGCTATTTGTGGTTGCAGCCCCTCCAAAGCTTATTATGCCCATATTTCAAGTACAAAAGCCAAAGTAACTTGCAGTTTCTCCCTAAGCAGGCCCAGTGTTTTTGGACAGAGTGTATAATGCGGCCCAGGCTCATGTGCTAATTGTTAATTTTAGAATTTAAATGGGTTTTGTTCTATTCAAAGGAAGTAGGCTGAAGGTTTCTGAAAACTCTGAGTTTAGGAAAATGGTTTGGTCTCTTTTAGGGTTTGTGAGTGAATTAGCTTTTGCATCCATGGAGATACCCTTAAATGATACTTAATACAAAAATCTTCCATTTTTACTGGATGTGTATGCCTTTCTGGACTCTAAAATAAGATTAGAATTATTTTTAAGGTACATTATCTCTAAAAAATGCGGGGAATATTAATTGTTTATGTAAACATAGATTTTGTCCTGATTGTTTGTAGCCAGTAATGGTGGTATTCCAAAACAGAGCTGGCTGTTTCAGGTTATGTTTCATTTTGAACAATCGTGTTCCTTAACACTGAGATATTCTTCTGTTCCTTTCTGAATCAAAACCTTATTCCTGTTATCCATCCATTTACAAGTTGAATGATACTTATACACTTTGCTTATTTTCAACTGCAGCAGGTTTTTAAACAGAGATGAGTATTTTAATCTGCTGTTAGGCTGCTTTTCACATTACATGTCAGAAAACCAAACCATATCAGTCTATGTTGCTTCCAAATTAAACCTGGTTTCGAATAGCAAAATGAGATTCAGATGTAGGTTTTTAATTTGAATTAACTTAATTTGGCCGTTGTAAGTGACAGGAGGATTGGAAAGGAGAAGAAAGAAAAAGTTGGCTAATTTCAATGAGGTATTTGTGTTTAACAGTGAGGGCTAATAATGCCCTTTTTCTGCATCCTGGTTTGGTTTATTTTCTTTTATGCCATTATTTGTGTTTAGTGAACAGCTGGGGCAGTAGTTCCTATTTGTAGTCTTTTAGCACTGTGAAGTAGCACAGAAAGTAATGGACGTTTGCAAATTAATGCTTACCCTTATTTTCTGCTCATCTGATGTAGTTCTCCTTTTGGAGCATAGATGTAGTATCAGAGCAGAAGTAATTACTGTGTTAAAACTAGGATTGCAGTAGAATATTTTGCTAATTAAACTTGTTGCATTTAAATTGCTTCCTTTGGATCACTATATAGAAGAGAACTATTTTGAACAATAAATGAAACCACTTTCTTTCTCAGAGACCCAGAATTGCAGATGGTCAGATTGTATGTGAAGCACCTAGACTCTGAATTAGGCTTTTGTGTGAAAGGGAGAAAGGTAATTTGAATGTTTGAACTCCCTGTTCCTCCCACACATACACAGGAAGCTTGCCTCAAAATGAACAATTCTCTAAATAAAGACTAATAAGAAGCTAAATTAATTAGAAGGTGTGATCTGAAAAGACATTGATGAGAAGAGTCTGTCATTTCAGACAAATGGAATGGAGCTAAATAGATTAGGCCACATTAATATCTCATTGTTCTGTGAGGAGCTTTCTTTTATTGCATTCATTAGAGGGTACTTCTTGAAATGAGCCTTTACTAGCCATTATGGATTCAGTTCCCATTTACCAATGCCTGACACACAGCTCCTGCATTAAAAATGTTTCAGCAAATCCACATAGTTTCTGCAAATTAATTTTTATATTTCTGGATGCTATACTTTTCATCCGCAGCATAGTAGGCATTGAACATTAAGGTTTTTTCTCTCACTGAATTGTCACTAAAGTCTTACATCTAAGGATTTGGGAAGCAGAAGTCTGAAAATACTTTATAAAATAAACTGTATGCCTAACTCATACAATAGAATATTCCTCCAACTAATATTCTTTCCAGTATTTATTTATTTTGATAGAAAATATCCTGTCTCATTACTTCAGTGGTCCTTTGATAGCTTTTTAAAGTGTCTTTTAAACGGTTTCTTCAGTATATAATTAGGATACATTGGAAATGCACATCTCATCATACCATTCTTCTTCTCAAAAAACAAAATGTGTATTTCTCCTTTTCTTTTTTCTCTTTCCTACAGATGGAATATTTGGGAGATGTCAGCGAGTGCCAGCAATAGACATCTATAAATATGACATTTCAGCCCCTGTTCTGCAGCACCTGAGGATCATCCTGGAGCAGCTCTCACACAGAGGTACAGTCAAAGCTCTAGAGTGGGCTCAGATGCGCTGGGGGTTACAATTATTTGTGCTCCCTCTGAGGTGATGTCTCCAGAAGTTTTTGAACAGGTCTGTGTTTCAGCCCTGCTGGTGCACTTTATAAAAGTAAAAAGTCTTTGGATTCACTGAATCTGCCAGGAAGACCTGGGGAAGCAATTCCAGGAGAGATGTTTCCTCCCTGTGTAGCACATGTCTGTGACTGACACTATACTAGAAAACGTTAGCATCCATGAATACTGGTGTCACATAAATAAATCAGCTGGAAAGAAAAAAAAGTTTGCCTTTTTCACCACAGCATACTTTAGGGTGCATGGGCAGAAAACACAAAACTTCCAGTTAGCTGGAAACAGTTTTGAACTTTCTAATGAATTCGGATAAAAAAAACTGCTCTGATTTCATTACCAGCTGCAGCTGGTCTTCTTCTTTTAATTTTTGTTCACCTTTCCAGTGTTAATCTCTCTGCTCTTCTCAAAGCCAGAAAGGATTTTCTAGCTTGTGAGTGGCATAACTTGAACTAACAAATCAAAACTTGAATAAAATAAAAGCCAATAAGGTGAACAAACCTTTCAGATACAAATACATGAAATAAATATCTCTTACAGACAGTCACTGGACCAAGATATTTTTGTAATCCAAATGGTTCCAAAGATATTGTTGAAATGTTTAACTTTGCACTTGCATCATCTGTGACGGTGTTTGTACCTAAAACTTTTCCAGTTACAATCTCTATGACAAAGTAGTAATATTGTATTTGCATGATGCTAGTTTAACCATGAGAAAAAATTCATTTCTCAGAAGTTTGGGACTCTGCTTAGAGACTGGACTTCTAGTTTGGACACTCTTTTTAAAAATTTTCCAAGGATTTCTTTGCTGTCTAACAGCCCATCCAAATGAGACAAATTCAGTAAAACTTGATCATAGTAGCCCCTGCCTGATTAACAGTTACATGTGAATAGTACTTGTGGCTCTTTCACTTGTCATTTTCTAAAGGCTAAGTAATGCAAGCAAAATTATGAAAATACTCTGTTGTCAGGGCAACACTGTATGAGTGAAAAAACTTGTGTCTGGGCTCTGTTTGAATATAGTGAGGAAGGAGGAGAGGACACATTCATCTCATTAAGCCATCTAAACTAATCACCTCAAGTGATCATGCACACGTGGACAGACAGCAGTAATTTACATCACCTGGATACAGGTCAGGTGTCCTATGTAAAGCTTCTCCTGTCAGGATGTCGGAGGTAAGAGACCTGCAGGAGACTGATGTCCTTGTGAAGAGAACATTCAGAGGGAGGTGGGATACCCCAGGCCCTCTCCAAGGATGCTCACCGGCCTCCAGCTCCCTGCTTACCATACAGTTTTGGTTAGTTCAATGGAATTGATGTGGCCTTCCCTTCTAAGTGCTCCTCTGATCAATAAAACAGCCCTTCCTAGGACCTTTGCTCTCCACAACCCACCTCCCTGGATTTAACTTTTTTTTTGCAGGAAACCACAGTATGCTTCTTTTAAGAAAACTTGAACATTTAAATTTGGTCTTGTTGCAAACCTTTTTATAGCAAGAATATCAAGGAAAACACAGATTGAAACCATGGTGGAAAAAAAGGACTTTGCTTTTTTCTGCTGCTTTACTCGTGGCATTCAGAGGTGCATACACAAATGTGTGTATTCAAACTGATACGAACCTTTTGCAAGCAGTTTTAGTGGTCTCTAGGTATCCCAATGAAGTGAATCTTAAATATATCTATGAAACATAAGAAAATCTTGGAATGCTCTTGCTCAAATCCTATGATGTGATTAAATCACTTTTTCTTTTTACTCTTAGTATCTTGCAAATTTTGTTTAGTGGGGACAGAAATATGGAAGGAGTAGAATCAATACTATCAAATTGATGGATTACTGACATAAGGTTGCTCAGACAAGACTCTGCTGCTTATTGGTGCTATCAGATGTAAAACATCCAGCCCTCAGGTCATGTTTTCTGGCTGTGATGGTCACTCACACAGTTCGTGCTATTCTCCTGCACATATTGTGCAAAATGGAATAACCATTTCTGCAGTAAAGATAGACAAAACATTGTCAAAACTGCACAAATATTTCAGACAACCACCAGATATGGTTTAATTTTTTCAGAGGTCTTATTTTCTTTATTTGTATGATACCCCATTCTTGTCATCTCTGAAAGACTTGTGTCTAGTAGCTCAACTTGATGGTGGCCACCTTCTTGGAAAGGATAGAGGACAGCATCTATTCTCTACTTTCTGTAAACAGAAGGACAGTGTTCCCTTGAAAGACTGTACAGTACGTCTCATGATTAGTAAAAATTTCAATATTGCCTGTGTGGAACCCTTTCTATTTTTATTAGATGTATATACACTTAAGGATGAGATTTTCTGAGGGTAATTAACTTCAGTGGTCTTCTAGGTTATTTATTTCATTTTCTAATGTGATGTAGTTTGTTTATTTTGTTTCCTTCCTGATAAATTCTTGCAGAATTGCTAAGATCTTCCTTTCCCTCCCCAGCCCTGACAATAGTCTGTTGACATCTATTTCCATAGGATTAAAAAAAAATTAATAGAAAACCTTGTAAAATGTACATTCTTTTTCATCCCTCTTTGCTGATTGCTTGTAAGTGGTGCCTGTGCTTGAATCACGGCCCAAATGGAAGAGTGTGTGGTGAGATGTACAAAGCAAAGGGGCAATGTGATGTGGATAGCAAATAGAATTTGTGACTCTGCCAACTCAAAATGTTTACTACAATGGGGAAGAATAAGACAGAGGCTTAGATGACTGACACACCTGATGATAATCTGTTTAATAAAGGACTTTGACTAAAATTGAATTCAGGTTTCATAATGATACAGTTTTTATGTCTTCTTTACACATTGAGTCTGTCTTTGTCTACGTTATCTACTAGATAGATTGATGATAGAAATGAATGCCTTGGAATATTAGACAGTTCCCTACAAATATATGATCTGTTAGCATTCAAATACTCTAGCTCCTGTCATTTTCACTCACACTGTCCTTGAGTCAGTCAAACCCTCATGAAGATTTTCTGAAAGTTCTGTGTTTATAAATGGGACTGCCTATATGGGAAAACCCCTTCTCACTGTTGCTGAAACATGACAAATCACTTTCTGAAGCTGATGGTACTTTATATTATAATTCATGGTAATTTGTGAGGAACTGAAATATTTTTCATTGCCTCATAAACAGGATAGTCAAAAGGATCCCATGTAGATGGGCGTGAATCATTTGAAAAGGGAAGTGAAGGAAGTATCAGCATAGAGGGGTGAATGAGTAGTGCCTGAAGGAAAGGGAGATACTTATTCCTGTGACTGGTCTTCTGTATCCTCTTCTCCAGCTTGGAAGAAGATACTTTTTGGAGTATACAAGAATGATAAGATCATGTGTGCATTTCCTGATTTGAGCTAAAACGCAGAAAATAATTTTCCTATTTTTTTTTCTAAGTGCATTAAATTTATTAAAACTTCTATTTTTCTTCTTGTCCCTACAATAGTCACATTTATATTGTAAATGCAAAGTATTAACTAAAATATGATTCTTAACAAGATATGGAAACAGTTCCGCATTGGTTATTGACGTGTAAATCAGAGCCATAAAAGATGAGATAGGAGAGCTAAACATGGGACGTCATAACTCAGACATGAAGCATAAATAGTGCTTGAAATACTACCATGAGCAAGAATAACTGAGAAAAGTAGTATTTTTCAACTTGCATGATCCAGGAGGTGTTTATGTGTGTTTCATGGGTTTAGAAATAGTACCAGTGGTTAGAAATAGCACCACGATAACGTGGTGCTAACTGTGAACATGCCGTGGACACAGCAATGAGCATTCCCTGATGGAGGAGCTCAGAGGTGGAGGCTGAAGGAAACACTTCCTTAAAAACATCAGGGCAAGAGGATTTGCTCAGGGTCACAGCAAATGCCCATCTGACTTGGGATTCTGCCTCTGAGAGAGGGCACTGCATGTTTAGGGACAAAAATGTTACAAGATGCCAAGCCCAGAGAAGTATTTTGCAGCGTTCGTACCTTCTGAGCGCCGTGTCCTTGGTGTCATGTGGTTCTCCTGAGCTGGAAGTCGTGTTTTTGTGTTTGCTCCATGCTCTGTGGACACTGCTTCTAGCACAGCTCGACAGGTTGCTCTGTATTAGAAACAAAGTATGCTAGACCAATAATCACTATTTCACCTTCTGTTTTCTGTTTTACTCAAAATATAACTGAATTACCTCGATTTTCACTTTTCTGCAGGAGATATGCAGAGTGACTGAAAAACAGATCAGTTACATACATATGTATATAATTATTTTTTTTTTTTTAATGTGAGCTGGAGTGGAGTCGTTCCTAAATAATTTCTCAATATGCTTGCCTCTACTTAATTTTTGCAATTGCACGTTTTTGCAATTATGCCTTGTTCAAAATAGAAGTTTCCAAGAAGGTAGTTTATTTCTCTATGTCATGGAGAAAGTCCTGCTTAAGATATTCAGATATCAAAAATAATATTAACAGAACCAAAAAGGTAGGATGTGCTTTTAAATTCATGTAGCTTAAGTCAGCAAGAAATTCTGGAGAGATTCATGGGCTGTGGAAATAATCAACATATTTACAGACTATTTGAAAAAAAATAGTACTTTTCCCCTCTTATTTGCTTTCTTTGCAACCCAGGAAGCTCTTGACAGGGAGAAAAATTTATCTGTCTTAAATTAATTCTAACCAGTTAAGTGTAAGGTGATTAATATAACTTTGCTAGAAATAATTTTATACTCTTACAGGAAACTTGTTTAAAAAACTGAAATGATTTACAATCAGTTAACTTGAAAATTGAAATGAATGTGACTTGTCACATACACTTTGTGAATTACAAAAGGGTTGCTAAATATTTCTTTCAGTCAGGACTATTTTTCAAGAAAAAGTATAATTTTTTTACTCCAGGAAAGGTAAGAGTTGAAAATAAGCCTTTATAAGCTCAGTTTTGAAATAAACTTAAAAGGAATAATGCAGTTCTTGCGCATATTTGTGAGGTGATTATCACATCATTATGGAGGAATGCGGAAAGCTGAAACCCTGAGAGGTAGAAGAAAGCAGGTTTCTCTTTAAATTGAAATATTGATATAAATGAGGGCAAACTCATCTTTGGCAGAGAGCAGTGTGTTTACATTGAATTTCCTGGGCATCAGCCTGCTCCAGACATCTGTCTACGAAGCAAATTCTTCTCCTAGATGGCTGCTGAAGCCAGGAATTGAAGCATAAGTCCTATGATGAGCTACACCAGAGGAACTCAGCTGGGACTGGACATATTTACCTTCCCCTGGTATCACTGTCACGCTGCCTTAACTTTTTGGCTCAGTGGACAAAAACGTGCTGAAAAGGTTGCAAAAAATTCCTGCCTTTGTGAAGTGCTGAAGCACCACTGACATTTTTCAGTCTTCAAAGACATAAATGGAAGTTCAGAAAAGAATGAGTTTCAGAAAAAGCAAAAAGATTTATTTATAGAGCAGCAGATCCTGTTTTGAACATCCATGTGTTACACAGAACCAAAAACCACAGATTCTATTTTTTTTCTGTTTGGTTCTTTGTATGGCTGCTCTGCTTACCAGACATAATCTGACATGGCACTGACTTGTCAGACGCCATATAATATATTTGTGAAAAAATGTTCTTTTCCAGAAATTGATATTTATGAAGAATGCATTGGAATTACAAAAATTATTATAGGAGTGAAACACATTTCATGTATCCTGGGAAAGATATTAAAAAGTACAGAGGAAAGCTTTTTGCAATATATAGTACAGAGTGTTTTATCTGCACCCACAACACCATTGTGTAAAGCTTTGTGATTTTGCACCATTTGCATTTTTCTATTTTTGGAAGATATATATGTCATCCCTATGGCACTGTATTCTCTTGTTTAGGAAGAAGGACCAATCAGAGCTTTTACTGAGTTTTCAATAAATTAATACATTAACTAATATGTTTAGTACAAAGGAGAAAAGGTCTGCATGTCTCCTTTGTGTCATGTTTCTCTCAGCTAGCAGGTGACAAATATATCAAACTCTTTGTGGCCAGGTAACTTTACAGCTCTTCTTCCAATGGAGACTTAGAAATTAGTGATAATATAATGCAAATATATAAGGCTACTGATAAATTCCTCCCTTGCTTACTTTGTTTAGAATGTGGCACCTTGTGGATTTTAACCTTTGCGTTAATGTTTTGTCTTTTCCATGTCTATGCTGGCTTTTTTGCAACTTGTTCTCTTTATGATCTTTCGAAATTGAGGACTTGGTTTCTTCCTTCTGGGGAAGAAGCTGCAGATGCCTCTTGTTTTTCCTTTTGGACTTCCCTGAGCAAGCTCAACAGGCATCCTCTGGATGGTTCTCAGCGCTGGACTGAGCAGCAGCACAACTGCTAAAAGTCTTTGGATTTGGGATGTTCATGAATGTGTTCCCCTATTAATGATGTCACAGGGAGCTCTGAACTTCATTCCTACCCTTTTAGGTAATTTTAACAAATTTACCCCTTCCACAGGACCATTGGGCTGGGCAAACACCAGGCTCGAAGTGATATAGGTGCATGATGTGTTTTTAAAATACCCTTGGAAATGCAGCAATCAAGTTGCAGTTCATTATCAGTTGTTCCCACACTTGGAATGTCAGCAAGTCTCAATTCAAGCATGAGATTACTTCTTTAGCTGCTATATTCTCTAATAACACCACTTTTGGAAACTGTGAATAACAATATAGCATATCCAGACTAATTATGCCATTTTATACCATTAATCTGTAATTATAGCCTATTTACATGTTCAACATAAGACCGGTTTTTTATCATTGCACTACCAGTGCTTTCTTCTTGACTTATTTATTACTAGGGAATATTTTCCTTTTCTGTTTCTATATTTATTGCATATCCTTATCTTCAGTTCTAATCATTCGGATAATGGCCTCATGTTCTTTTAAGATATCAGCTCTTAATGAGACCCAGTGTTTGACATATTTTTTTAGTTTTTTAAGAGGTACTCTAAATTCTAAAACTTTTAGGCTTATTTCTCAGAATCATTATTTAATTTATTAATATAAATCTCCAGCGGGTAGATTTTGTCTGTTGCACAATCATGATAAGATTGAAGCTTTACTTTGTTTCAGTAACAAATGTGAATTCCCACAGAGGTTCTTTATTTCCCTTCTCTGTAGAAAAAGTAAATATATACATATATATACATAAAATACGTTGGTGGCTTCTTATTTTCCACTAAAGTCGTTTTCATTCTTCACCTCTGCTGTAGCGGAGTGCTTGTAACAAATGTAGCAGTTTCCTGAAAAGGCTAAGTAATGTTATATTTCTTTTTAAATTCTACTTTTGCTTCTTTTGATGCTGAATCTTAGCATATACTTACTACATTTCAAGCTTCCCCTTCTGTTTCATTTTGCCTATACGTGAACAGTCAAAGCACTTCATTATAATAAGACTGTAGTATCTCTCTGATATTCCATTACTCCGTTTTTCTTTTACAGCTTCTCTCAGCCTTAAAATGGCAAAAAAAGGAGTTTCCCCCCATTTTTAGTCTTTATTTCTACTGTTGTCTGGTTTCTAATTAAACATTGCATAGACCCGTGCTACATTTTTAGCTAAATAATTTCCAGTCTTTTAGGAAGGCATTGAATGTTCTTCCTGCTTGGCTTAGCATATATCACGCATATAGCAATTAAACTACATTTTGTTCTTTACCCCGCTTTGAAGTCTGTGAGGTTTTCCTCACATGCTATATTATCACATTTCTTTAACATGGTAAGATAATTGATTTTATTTTGCTTATTTTATCTGTGAGGTACTCAACACTGCAGAATCTCTGACTGGGAGAGAAAGTTTATAAGGCTCCTGAGTCTGTGATGTTTCAGAAATGTAGCTTTTTTGTTCCTTTTATTTTTATGTGGCTCTTTTGAAGAGCTAAAATTCCTGCTTGAGCATCCTCTAGTTCTTTGTTACATTCCTCGAAAGCTGTGTTGAGTCTTTAGATGTCCCTTCATCCCTTCTTCAGTAGAGAGAGTAATGAAATGAAAAGACTTCAGCATTCCAGCTCAGCTTTTTCTAATTGCTGATGAGTTTCAAGTGTTTCCAGATCAATTCTAATTGAACTGTGTTCACTTCTGATAATGTTATAGCTACTGACATTCACTATAGAGTTAAACATTGAGCTTTTCATTGGTTTTATAGTTATTAGGTTTTAGCAGGCATCCAACTCATAGTCACATTCAAGATGTTGGAAGGATTTAATACCAGTCAATATGGCAAAATAGTGTAAAACCTTATTCAAAATTTTACATGGTCGAAAGGTCAGTTACTTGGTTCACTCACTTACCTTTTTGCTTTACAGCTCTCCATGATAAAGGTCTGTTCTCTGTGACAGGCTTCCCATTTGATTTGGAGTGTAAAAAGCAAGTTTTTCTAAAGGTTTGGACAATTGCTCTTTAAATGATAATATTTAGAGTCTTTAAATGTATTTGATACTCATCACCCATAAATTTCTAACCTGATAGATGGATTATATTTATCCTAATTTCAGAAAAAGCTCTCTGTATATCCTATCTGTAATGAGTATCATCATGCACTGAAAGTATTTGGTAATGTCCGTTTTATGTGATGTAGGCCATGCTGCCCTTTTCTAGAAAGAGAAATAGAGATTTAAAAATTAATTACATTCAAAATAATTCACCTTAACCCTCCATAAAATATTTATGAGTAATAAATACTTTTACAAAAGTTAGAAATTAATTTCAAACAATTTCTAAATAGAAGAAGGGTTAAACTCTTCCCCTAATTAAATCATAGTAAATAAGTCAATCAGCCCTACATGGAAAGGAAAATACATTATTTTATGTTTTGGATTATGATGGCTCCGACATCATCAACAATCTTTATTGAAAACAGCAGACTGGGCATTAGAATTTTTGCATATATGTGGGAGAGGCAATGATACAATAGTCTTCCCTTTTGTTCCACCAAAGTGAACTTTGTTCTGACACTGCTGCAGGCTTGAGCAGAGGGCTGCCAATGCTCAGAAATCAGGACAGTAAGTTTAAAATTAACATGTGCATCAACATGGAAAACTTCTTACTACCCAACTTATTAACCTGTGAGCTAATTCCACCAGTCAATAAATGAAAATGGAATGTGGTCCTTAGTGCTAGTTACTTAAACTGAGAGAATTTTCTTTTAGCTAAAAATAACCTTAGATACCAAATTCAATTCAGAAATGAGAAAAATACTCTTGAACCCATCTTGTCATAACTCCGGTTTTTCTCCCTTGTGGGCAGTGCAAAACCTGTCTGCTTTTAAATTTTAATTAAAACTTAGATTAGTTATGATCATCTAATCTTTCCTTTGCTCTGCAGTGTCTGATCACTCTGTATAAGTATCCAAAGTTTAATCTGCTTCTGGTCCTCCCAGATTTGACAGTCTAATTAAGTGCTCAACTTTAGCACTTAGTATATAAGCAATCTCACTTCATGTTTTGATAAGATTTTAGATGAAATTGGTCACTTACCTGTTCTGCTGAAATGTTCCTGAATAATTTTATTGTTTCATCTTTACTACCGCATTCATCTCCTTTAGGAGCCAACAGATTTTGTTCCTGCATTATGTTAAAAAAAAGCTATTTGAAGACTCAGCCTAACACTGACAGTAAGGCATTACTGACATCATTCTGGGATGTCTTAAAGACATTTCCTTCCATGTGAAAATTAATATATAAAAATATGTCAACATACAAACATTGGTTCTAAGGCTGGTGGTCCACTGTTTGTATTTTTCTCCCCAGGTTATGGTGGCTGAATGAGATGTGCAGATATCTCTTTGTTGTTTCTTGCACATGACTTTGCCCTTCTCTCTGCTGGCCTAGTCTTTACTTTTCTTCTGTAATCCTTCACTTCGTCCCAGGTTCCTTGTGACTAATTGTTTTCCTTTGAACTGTGGGATGACATGACATTCATGTCTTATTCTTAGGCCAGCAGCTGTGTCGCAGGAAGCTGTAGCACAAAGCCTACTCTTTCCAGTTTAGGAAGTAGATCTTCCTTATGCCAGCTTGCTCAGTGTGTAGATGGGTGATCCACATTCTGGTAATTCCAGCAGATGTTAAATGGATGGAGATGTTATTTTAATTGCTCGTAGCAACTCTGTTGAAAGCAGGCTTACATTTGCTCTGGCGGGGGCAGCTTGACTCAATATAAATAGCTAAGGGGTTGTAAATTTACAAAACTGTTAATCTTCCGCCTCTTCACTTCCCATCCCACTCCTCCCATCACATCCCATTCCATTTTCTCTGGCACATCCCATCCCATTCTTAATGACAGTGTCTTCCAAGTTGGTTCTTGAAGCACTTGGCCACCCTGGCTGGACTCTGCAGCTGCTGAACCCACACTGTGATCTCCCATGGAGTGGACAGCCCCAGCTCACACACACAGGCCTCTGCAGCCTCCCTCTCCTGGGGCTCTTTATAAACAGTAGAGTAACAGGCACTTTTAGGGTGCCTAAAAGGATGTAAATTCAGAAAATTTTAGGATTAAGTGAATCATATATTTGATTTCACTGACAATATTGCTTTAGCTGTCTACTGACTGGGGAATTCCTGCCTTTCATTTAGTTAAATTGCCTCTTTAATTTAGTTAAATTTAGTAAATTTGGTCATTTGTGTCTCACTGAGTGCAGTAGTTAAGTTCAGCCATGTTCCAGGCCCTGTGGAGAAGAGTTTAGAGGAATTCCCTTATACTCTAAGGATAAGTACCTTCTGGATACAGCTTCAATAGTCCTATTCAGACTTGAACAGAATCTGAGAAGCAATTTCAAATTCCCGGTGCCAGGCTCAATGAAAAAAAAAAAAAAAAATCAACTTTGCTGCAGTTTGCTCTGGCCTTTGCTCTTGCTCCATTTTAATTATTTTTCCGGAGTCCTTTGGGCACTCATCAGTTATCCATGTAGCAGCATAAACTAATCAGTGCTCAAATTCTGACCTTTGTTGAATAGCACGGGCTCAGGCAATTTCTAATCCTGCTGTGTTATTTTGGCATGAACTTCTTTGTTCAGCTTATGCTAGAATAGATCCTGTTTTTTTCTTGAACTTCAGTTGGACAGATCATGGTACAGGTCCTTGCCTTACAACTGATGGTTTGAATTCATCTTCACAGGAAGAAGTTCTGCTTTTAGCCTTAAGAACATGCTTGTGATCTTGTAATTTCATTTATTTTTGTACTTCACCACTTTTTTTTTGATCTAGGGACAAGATATACCTGTTTGAACATCCTTCATATTTTAGTCACTATCTTGTGTAACATTTTTTATGGGAAGAAAAAGCTATTTTATCTTTATAATTTTCATGTTATTGCTGCAGAAGCAGATCTGTTGAAATAGTCAAACTGCAGTATTTTCCCTTTTAAAAAGAAAGTGGGTCTGAAATGTCTTTATTTAGTACCATTTCATTAATTTAAAAATACAGCACCCATTTCTGTTTCTATGTTAGTCATTCCTTGCTAAGGCTATGGAAAGCATTTTTATAATAAAACCTGCCATTTTAGATGCTTTCACCTCCCTGCTCTTTCACTGAGCAAGATGCAGCTGAGGGCGGGCGATGCTAAGAAGGAAACGACATTGATTTTCTACTTTTGTCATCTAGGAGTATTTTAAGATGTTCCTCTTTATTTTAATTTTTCTTTTTCAAGGATTCAAGAAAAATAGGAGAAAAATACTCAGAAGTTCAAGTCGAAGATGCTGGATTCAAAACGTGCCTGAAAAAATGTCCTTATTTTCTGGAGCATCTGTGCTAGGACATTGGAAGGGTTGGGTGAACTGCCTGTTCCCAGCTGAGTTTTGCAATGGTATGACCACCTAGGGCTTGAGAGATCCAAGGGCCAGAACTAAGAGTCTCTTGGTTTCTTTCCTGGATGGCTGAGCCATTGGCCAACAAGCTGTTAATTTAATATGTAACTTCTTGAAGAAGTGTAGCAGTGCTTTTTTTCTAGAAAGCAGATCGTTATTAAGTCAATATGTCCTTTTGCTGTTATACTTCCAATGACTAGTGGCATCAAGAAATGACTGTTTGCATCAAGAACAAGGTAGAAGTGCAATGGCTTTTCTTTATTTATTTTGCACAGGTATTATTTTCTTTTTTTTTTACAGATTTTAAAAAAAAATATCTTTTAAAATTTTCTCCTGCATAAATAATTTCCCAAATGTATCTACTAAAAGGTCTGGCTCCTGACTCTATGCCCTCTGAAAATGTACTTAGGTAAGTTGGTAAGATGCTTTTACAGGTAATTACAGATATGAAAATCAGGTATGATATCAGAAACCCCGTGAAACCTTTTATTTGAGTCGGAGCATTTATAACCTTGTATAGAAGTTTCCAAAACATCCATCACTCTGCATAGATGCTACAACTTCAGTGGTGCAATGAAGAGTGAGCAGCAGGTGGAGCATGCGTATTGATTTTGTCACTGCAGGACTTTGAATTCCACAAAGCAGAATTTAAACAAAATGCAGGAGCCCTGAGAGTAGTGCCATCAGTTCTGAGATAGAGAAAAAAAAATATCCTGAGGCTATTATCCCTGTAATGAGTTGTAGTGTGGACTTAGCATTTCCTTCCTGGTGGTACTTGCTGTGTTACTCTATACTCTGATAACGAATCTTATATTTTACATGTGCTCTTTCAATTTGTGGAGAATTCATCAGGTGTCTCTGTCTATTTTTGAGAGAAAAATTACTCATCTGGGGTTGAATCACAGATATATGGAGAATAATCAACAATCAGTCTCCGTACCTGCTTTGCTAGGGTGCTGATTAATGGATTTAAGTTCAGTATTTCTAGATTTAGTTCTCATATTATGCATGGTCTGTTGTGGCACAAGTGATATTTACATTCTTTACAACTTGTGAAATGCCTTTTGCAGCCCCTATAAATGTGAGATTTACGGAACTTTAGATCAAATTACAGTACATCCTTCATTTCCAGGCTGCAGGATTGTTCAGCTTTGTTTTATTGCGTTAGTTAGGCAATAAAAAGTCAGTCATTGCAGAGTGTGTGCTATATGTTGGGAGGAAGCTTCATTTTATCAGTGGGTTTGCTGTAGCTGTGAGAGAGCTGCATGTGCTCATTCCATCAGGATTGGTGTTGCACAACACCAGTTAAGGTTACACGGCTCCTTGTGCTGGGAATTTGCTGCAAGTCGTAGCTTTAAGACTGTGAATATTACATTCTAAACCTCAGTAATCATTTTCATTAACCTCTGTATCTGTTTGTGTTGTTTACAAGTTAAAGATGAAGGTACTTTGAACCTTTGGCCATTTCCTTCAGTTGTCCAGCATTGCATCCAGTGTTTCTAATACTGAGCATTGTGAACTTGACCTGCAATAGAGTTCTTCAAAGAGAGTCTTTGAGTTCCTCGAGTGACTCATTTCTGTTTGGTTTCCCTGTGGGGTTCAGAACAGAATCCAACTTGTTTTTATGTCTTGGCTAAGCTGGGGAAAGACTTTGTCAGATGATACCTGGAAGATGCAAAAAGCACAGTCCCATCATGTAGCTGCCTTTTTATTGTTTGCAGATGAGTCTGAAATAAACTTTTACTGACATTACCCTATGGCAACAAAACACCATTAGAGTTTTGTGAACAAATATAAGCATGTAAACAAATACTTACATTTGTCCTGCCCTTTCCTGTTAGGTCATTAGGTCTGCTAACATATTTTTGCAGACTGAAATAAAAGGTCCAGAAGCAATTGTCTGGTTTAACCACCTAGAAAGTCTGGATAAATGTAAAAACCCATTGCTCTGGGCTGGTGAATGATGAAGTGCAGTGTTAGCTCACTCAGGTGATTCATCCAGCTGAACATCCTCCTCTGACAGTGATTGGTAGCAGATACTTTGGGGTAGAGTGAAGAAGACACCTAACAAGTATAGAATAAGCTTTTCCCTTGTATAACTTCTGAAACTCAGATGTTTTAGGGACTTCACAATTCTGATATTTTACTAAGGAAAAACTGCTTGTAATACGTAGAAGGAACTAAAAGTTGCTGTTAAAGCAAAGAAGCCATGGTATGATGAAATAGAAGGAAAGATGAGCAATAATTACATCTTGTTAGTACAGGGTTCCCTTAAAAGTGCTTTATAGAACAGTGATAGTCAGTCTCTGAAATTCAGTCTCTGAATATTTGTGACCTTTTTTTGGAATACATGTCTTTCCACAAGAAAAAAATCCTTATTATTCAAATTGATTCTGAAGAAAATGATACAGCACATTTTTGGGATGGCTGCTCTGTTTTTCATTAAAATAACTTCTAAAATAGTTAATACTTTCCTCTTTTGGCCAGGGTTCATTGCGAACAACCTCTTGGCATCCCTCAAAGGAGCCTAAATTACTCTAAAGTACAGTCACAGCTGGAAAAAGTTCTGCATTTCCATGGACAAACTGCACTGGTGCCAGATCCTAGGGAGAGCTACTCCTCCACCTTCTACACCAGAGGACACTTTGTCCTTAATTGTAATTACTGCGGTATGACGTAAATGAAACCCGGATCTAGTATTTTTTGTCCTATTGTGGGTTTTTCATGCCTATCATGAGTAAGGATTGGTTTCCTTAATAAATTAAACTAACTGGTTTCTGGAAGGTCTGTAAATAGTAATATGCACAGTAGGAGCACGTTTCATGGAAGACTTACTTTGCGTTTTTACAATAATAGACCACTGGGCTACTGTCCCAGCATCACTTTTTGAGAAATCACATAGCCATATCCACTGTANCTTGGAGTGACAGATGGTTCTGTTGAAGCAGAGATCCTGTAGAAGGGCGGAGTTTTCCTCCAAAGCTCCGGTGGTGATGTAGAAGGGTCTGGTCTTCCCTGGGAATCCAGGGGGAGAAGGCCGGCTGTGGTGTTCCAGTCTCAGATTATATCCATGTAGGAATGCTTGGCTCCTCCCCCTGGGCAGAGCATCTCGCAGTGGGATGATGTGTTTTTATCAGTCATGTGGTGAGACTCCGTGCCCCATGAACAGAAGATAGCGCTCCTGGAGGGAGGAGGGGTCATGGAAGAGATAAAGAAAACTGTCCCACCTGGTTTCAACAGATGGCAATAGAATACACACCCCAGCTTCATCTTGCATTTGCGACCTAGGACAGGCTGTATCACCACTGATTCTCATTATGAATTTTTCATACATCGTATGTTTGTGCTTTTAATGGGAAAGGAAAACACCAGCACCTTCTGGATTGGGCAGGGGAACAGATGAACTGATTTCACTGAAATGATGATGATGTGGAAAAGTACAGGAAAGTTAAGAGCAAAACTGAATCTGCCGTGGACCCATTCCAAATCCTGTTTTGGCAGCCCAAGATTAACTGTGATCCAGCTGTGGAAAGGACCCAATTATTTGCCCCTTAATCTTTTGCAAACTAAGTTCCTGGAAGCTGCATTCCATCTGTCTTGAAATCTGTGTCTTGGCTTATTTTTCACTAAGAAACTCTACAGCCTCTAAGGATGGACAGCTTTGGGATTCAGAGTGACTGTGCCATATGATACATCATTTGAATGTTAGAAAAGCTGTTTCTTTATGAACAGTATACTTAGTAGATAATCTAATAGGTCCATTTACCCTTTAATTTCTTACATTGCTGTTAATTAGTATCAAATTCTGGCTGCATTGAAACACTGCTGTTGGCCCCATTTTCCATTGCTGTCTGTGGGATTGAGCTTCATTTTTAATGTTCTGTGGTGAATTTTCCTTACTCTCGGAGAAAAAAATGTATTTTTTTACTATACCAAAAAAAAAGAGATTTTTTTTTTTATTTTCTGTATTTTTTTCCTTCTTTATGAAATCAGTGACAAGGCTGATGTTTAGGATGAATTTTTTGGAAGCATTACAGTAACAGAAGAGCAGTGTTGAGAACCTCCCAGAAATGTGCCAGTGTACTCCAGATGCTGTCCTGTAATGGTTTAGCAGGATCCGGGCTAACTGTGTCTCCCTTACCTAAATTCTCTTTGTGGTCATTACTGAGGGGTGGTTTTTTTGACAAGATGCTTTTTTAAGACATTTTTTTAGTTGTCCACTGACTCTCTATAAAGCTGGCCACCTGTAGTAAACATAAATTGGTAACAGGTGCTCTTCTCAAAGTGTTTTCATGAGTTTTTTGCCCAATGAATTTTTGAAGAAGAGCCTACATATGAGAAAGACTTGTTGTGGTTGTGCTCTGTCTCCCTTCTGCTGGGAGAAGTGACAGAGAAGGTGGCATCAATTCCTTTGATGCTGTCCAAAGCAGAGCAGGCACATCTGGATGGGAGACACTTTGTGCTGAGGGGGAGTGTTAAGGGTCTCTCTCCCTTATTCTCAGAGATGTCAAAACATGTTCCAGGATCTCATAAAAACGTGTTGCCAGGCAAATAATGCAGAACTGAATTAGTTTGACTATTTTGCTTCTGTGTTCCTGTTGAAGAAGCGGGTTCATCTAAATGAGGCAGCATAAACATGAAGCAGAGTGTTTGGGCTTAATGTTACAATTTATGAAAAAACCTTAACTGTCAAAGACTTAAAAGGTTCAGCATCTGCTGTATCATATACTGCCAGCCTCTGTAGGGGAATCAGGGCAGCATATTCCAGAAAAGCAGCAATAAGATTAAAGCACAAGTAAAATTAGTATCTTTCTCTTGTATTTAGAAAGTTTGCACTGAAGGCTAACAAATACTGAGCATATTTATCCCTGCTCTTCCCCAATTTTAAGGCTTTCCCCTATTTAAAATGTTTTCTGTTCAGTTGCAGTATTTTTTGCTTTGCTTTGCTTTGTTTTGGTTTGGTTTGGGTTTTTTAATACTAGAGTAAAATCTGAATACCTTTTAATTTTCAGTATTTGTTTTCTCCATCTCTAGTAGATAAAGAATTAATGTTATCCTCATTTCACAGATGCGACATGGGAGGACTAAAGGGTCAGGTTCACAGAGATGTAAATATTTATATTTCCATTGATTTCAGTAGCAAGTCTCCTACCTACGTAAGATGCTTAAATATGTTTTTGGTCACGGACCTTGGTGATTAGCTGACATTTTATGGGAAATCAGTAGTGACACAGGGATCTGAACCCTTTAGTGTTCTTTGAGTTCATCTTTTTTTGCTGTGTGTTTGCTGAGATTATGTGAAGTCTAAGCCTTCCATTCTCACCAAGCTGGTTTTAGCATAATGGGACAGAGGTAGAGAAAGCTGCTTTGATAGCTGATAGATTTGCCTTGGGCATTATAAAACAGAATTCACTTTAAAAAGGCATTTACAAGTGACCTAGTGCTTTCTGGGTAATGGGCACTGCTGTTGGATCAAAAGCTAGAGGAGATACCGCTCTGGGACAGAACTAAAATCTCTGTTTTGGAATCAGTAAAAGAAGAATAAAGGAATCAGTATCAGAAGAATTGCGGGGGGGGATGTGAGAGGAAAGCAGAGTAGGTAAAAGTGATAATTTCTGAATATTTATAGCGTCTTTTGTGCTGTTGCACAATTGAAAAAAAAAAAAAGGAGGTGGAGCCTGTGTTCATAATTAAACTCTAATTCTCCAGGTCAGAGAGTAAGGTGACCTGTCTGCACTATCTGCTTTTCACGCCAACATATGGTGTGATTGATACTGGCTCGAGAGGGGTCCTCATACAGCTGGAATGCTGGGGATGTGAATGTGATTCCAGTCCTCTAGGGAGAGCTGTAAATTTAACATTGGGGGATAAAGTGAATACAGTATCAATAAAAAGATATTGCTGCTATTTTTGTCGTCTGTGCACTGACATTCACAGCATTGGCAATAACATGCAGGTCAAAACATCTTCCAAAATGTGATGAAGAACTTGCTCTGTTCTGCAGCTCCACCACTGGGGAACGCAGATCTGATTTGAAAATAAATAAGTAAGGTCTCTTTCTTCCACTTTGATGTAAGATGTGTTGATAAGGCAACAAAGGTTACTTGAATTATTTCTGGAGAGGAATGTAAATATCAGTGTAGGATAATGGGATAATTATATTGATTGTTACAGTAAGGGTATTTTCTTCTCCTGCATGAAAAAAGAATAGTCTTTCATATGTTAAATATAAAAAGGAAGAGTAAAGGAAAGATTGTTTTAAAAAATGTGGAAAAAACAGTGGGAAAAATTATAGAAGAAGCTGCCTGCCATCAAATGTAAGACCCCTGAGTTCAAGAAGGTAGTACATGATGCAGGCTTACTGGTTTAAATTGAGGTTGGATTGGTCCTAAGAACAGCTTTGTTTTTTAGTCTTTTTAATCTTGAAGGATAAGGTTATAATTACATATTTGGCATCTGTATCTTTGTAGGTCTTTGATTCTTGTGGCAAACACAATTGTGAAAAGCAAAGTTGACTTTTTTTTTGTTTCAGTTAGGCAGATTATTGTTTTTTTAAGCAAAAGTGATGAGTTAAAAATTAAACTAATATATGTCAAATAATAGAATTTTAATTATTTTAACCAAACTCTGCAGTATTGTCACAATGTTAGAAGCTCTTCTGGCAGACTTTGTGTTGTTTTTTCTACAGAATAGGCTCAGTACATGCAGATTGTGGAGAACCTACAATTTCAGAGACAACAGCCAGACCCTAAAGAGCATCAGTGCAGGGCATGGAAAATCTGGAACAACGTGGCATTTGGACAGTATTTTTGCTAAAGCAGGAGCCCTACAGGAATGGGGAAAGGGTGCTATGTCTTTGTGTGCACAATCCATTCTGTCAGGACTTGAACATACAGCTTTAGGCAAGAATATTAGATACCTCAAGTCTGCTATGTACAAAGGCATTTTTCTCAGTTCAATCACTTCTGTACTTTCCAAGTGATTTGTGATAGGAAATCAGTAGGCTGTACCCGGGTTTCTGCCTGATTTTTCCTTCCATCAAAAGTCCAGAAAACTGAGAACTTATCTGGGGATTTTAATGGTGGAAATTCAATACTGCAGCCTTATTACCATTCTGTTATGGATTCCCTTCATCAGATATCTTGATATTACCACTTAGAGCAGTAAAATGGTTTCAATTTATTAAACTAAGTGTTTAGTTGGAGAAAATCAAAAGTGCATGCTAATGTCACTGTATTGACAACCCTTCATCCTTGCTGTGGAGCTGCATGTATTTATGTTACCATTCCATGTGAGGTTCTCAAAATGTTGGAGGCTGAAGCCATAGTGAAGACACTTCTGTCAGATTGCTGCTGCTTAATTAGATAATGTTGCTTTCAACAGTCCTGCTCGATAGTTGTACTCTTAAAACACCAGGCTTTTCCAGGGACCTGTGTACATTGTGCCTGGTGTAACATGGTCTCCAGCCTGAGTATTTCTGAAAATTCAGCGTATAGATATTCAGAATTATTTTAAAAGTCTCCAGTTAGAAAACTGGCAGTATAGAGAGTTTTGATTTGCCTGATTTTGAAACATGTTTGCACATGTTTTCTAGAAATAAAATATATATGTTGCTAACTAATTGGCTGAGGCTTGATTGACAGACCAAAATATTTTTAATTGCAAATCCTAAATCTAATTTAAATCTCATTTCTTCTGTTCTAAAGAAGCTTGACTGATTGAAGACATTTAATTTTGCTGCCATGCAGTGGATATGATTTTAGTGCCATCTTTTCTTTTTTTAATGGCTTTTCAATGCCAGAAGTGTGAGTGACGCCTGTACACCAGACGGGAGACAGGGTTATATAGTCTGAGTACAAAACTTCAGTGTATTATCCACAAATAGAAAAGATAAAGAATAAAACAGATTGGTCCATGTCTCCTTTAAAAACACACTTTGTAACTAACTCAAAAGAAGTTATCATCATAAAGCATGAGTGTCAACATCTATCAGAAAAACAAATGTGTTAGGGTGATGCTAGGTAAGAATGCAATTCTTTTATTTCTGCGTTAACAGCCTTAGATTTACTGCAGGCGGTCTGGATTTCCTTATTGCTGTATCATTTGGGCAGTATGAAGGAAGTTATAGTCAAGATCTTTTTGAGAGAGGTATATTTTGGAGAAAATATGATTATTGTATTAGCTGAGATACTTGATAAAAACCAGCCAAGTTTCTGACATGTCAGCCTTTCTTCTAAAATAAATAGTGAAGGGGAACAGGCACAGGAGTTGAAGCGATGTGCCCCTAGGTGGGGACATACTGTCGAGGCATTGAAGGAACTTTGCTTTGCTCTTTCCCCTGCACTGATTGTTTTTTGGGTGCAGTTTTAGCTTCTAATGTCGACAGTCTGGCAGAAGACATATGAATCTTTCTGGTGAAGGAATGGCTCTGTTTAAGTGTTAGGGGAACAAAAATGCTTTATGTACATAGAATTCTGTACATGGAATAAAAAATGCAAGTTGCAAATTGGTCAGATAAAAGCACTGGTTCACCTAAATCGGTGTACTTTGATTGTCCAGAGAGGTTGGAAAACTCCTACTCCTTGTTGTTTTAGCTAAGCCTGTATCTCATTTCTGACTGTCAGGACAAGATATGTGAAGGAGACTTTGGAGGTTCTGTAGATTGTAAAATGTGAGCATTTCCCCCTCCTGTGGTAACAGGCTCTGAAAAAGTTCTGCAGGGCAGGTGTCTCCTGTTGTACAAAGGAAGCCTCTGGTTCCTGTTTGATAGAACCTTGAATACATTTGTATTTACTCAAATACCCTGTGTTAGTCTCATACTACAATCAGCGAGTCAGGTATCAGTGAATTCCTCTCAATTATTTATTTACCTGATGTGACTTTGCTGTTTGTTTTGGGTTTTGTTTTGTTTCGTTTTTTAATGTAGCGTTGTAAGGATGACCATTGCCTGCCCGTTGCATTTGTTCAGCTCAGTCATTCATTAAGTTTTGAATTTTGACAAAAAGCAAGGTCTGAAATACCTTCAGTGTGTACATTTGGTGGCTGGCTCAAGGAAAGCTCCCAAATGAATACCCCTACAGGGCGTCTCCTTGATGTGTTTGGCTGGGTGATACAGATGTTTTGAAACCAGACACAAGATGCAGGAGAGCACCTGAAAGACAAAGAACAGTTTAGAAGAATGAGAAGAGTAAATAAAGGTGAGAAATACAGATTCTGACATAGGACATGTGGTGACTTAAGGAGAAAGGGACAGAATTGCAGGAGAAAGCAGCAGAGAATACTTGGAGGGAGTTGGTATTTCCGTGGAGGTGGGATATGAACCTTAAGGGATAAAAGCTTCAGCTTCTTTTCTATTTCTTTAGCCATGCTCATTGTCTGGTGTTGAATCTGTTCTTTGTTTCATTTTGGAAAAGCAGGTCAGCAGTGCTCAGAGTATTTTAGTGGATGCATTCAGATGTTTCAGTATTTTAGGACTAGTAACAGGCCTTCCTGTGCTCCTGTGTCCATTGTTGCACACAGTGAAGCTTTCCATTTATTTCCCCCCAAAAGAAGATAATTAAATTTGATCCCAGCTAAGTATAGCTATAGGTTATTTTGTCCAATGTATACAAATTTCCATTTTTCAGCAGTTAACTTTGTTTTCTCAGGTTCCCACATGTTATCAAGAAGCTGATTTTTCACAATGTTGTCAGATTTTCCTTAATTTCAGGGCAGATACTAACCCGTGAAGATGGCCATACCACCTGTCACAGCTTCTTTATTGACCATTATGAAATAATCCAAAGATTCTAAAGGACCTATATGTAATCAAGAGAACTGAAATGGAATCAAAATGTATGTAACTGTAAATGCAGGATGAAAACAGAACTCTTCAGACTGCTGCTTTTTAAGTTAAATATCAACATTTTCCATAACACAAGTGTTTATTGGTAGCAAGTGAAAAAATTATTTATGGAAAATGTTTAAAATAAATAGCAAGGAGGAAACGCTTGCATGTGACTAAATGTGCTTTGAATACTTTCGGCCAATCATTTCTTGAATTTACTGTCTGAAAAATCAGTGTTGCCACTACTTACAGTCCAAGGAAAAAGAGGCAACAAGTGTGTGGCAGTCACAACTGAGAGGGACACCCTTCCCTTGCCAGAGCTGTCCAGTTCACCATTTACTGCCTCTGCTAAAATGATCCTGCACGTGGAGACTCCTGGAAATGTATATTGGTAGGAGTTCCCCGACCTGTATCTCTGCAGCAGAGATCCAGTGCAGCAGCAGGAGAGGCGAATTTAACCCCTATTCATATAGCTCCTTTCTCTCTAAATGAAGATGTTCTTTGGGAAACAGAATGCATTTGACACTGTATTTACCATTCATGTCTACTATGAACAGAATTATTTTATAGACAGACACATTGTTCTCTCACATATTAATTTTTTTAAATGCATTTCACTTCTGCTGACAAGCTATTAAAATTCAACATTTAAATGTCACACTATGGCATGTAATTTGCTGTCATGAAAACAACTATGGATTTATTTTCTGGTGAGATTCTCGTTAGGTATTGAGCAATATGTCAAAACCAAAAAGTGTCATGATTTCATACGGGGGAAAAGGAGAAATCCCCAAATGGTATGGAATATTAAAGATCGCCTGTTCTGATAGTGCTGGATTCAATGGCTCTGGTTATTACTTTTTTTCCATTTGGAAAAAGAAATATAATTGTTCTGGTGGGTCAGAGTTTTTGATATAATTCTGAACAGGTCAAAACAATCAAAATGCAGGAGTTAATTATTGAAGCTGAGTTCAGGCAACTCTTGAATGGAGACCACCACTGATAAACTGAAGATGATATACAAAGCAGTTGTCTTGCTGCTGCTCCTTTTTATCTTTTCTCTTCTTTCTGAGCCTCTTTAACATTAAACCAGTAATCCAGCGTGGCTCTAAAGAGGAGTGTGCTGTTTCAGACGCAGATGCTACTGCAGAATATAAAGCCTTGATCCCCTCTGGATTTTAAAGATGATAGGCACCTTTTGCAAAAAGCAGCACATAAATTTCACTGACTGACACAAACTTAGTTTGGACAATTTTCTTTACCGAATTCCTCCCACACCCATATAAAATCCATTATATTTATTTAATCATTTCCCTTATCAGCTGTTCAGGTTTGTTTTATGCTATCAGACAGGCACTGTATTCCAGCCCTCAGTGGGCAACATATTAATCTCAGCAGAAAAAAAAAAGCGTGCTATAATTTTCCAGTGCTTTCATACTAAAAGTTGTTGGTAACAGTAATAAAAATTATTTTATGCTTAATACTGTATTTGATTTAGTAGTATTTTGAAGGTCCAGCTAACAGCTTATTTTTCATTTCCACATTATCCATAGAAATTGCTTTATTCCTTTCATTTTTGTAACACTAAAATGTATCTAAAGTGAAACAAAATAGCATATTTGTTATTTCAAAATATTTTCACTGAAAACTATTTTACATTATGTACAATAACATATTCAGTAACAAAGAATGTGATTGCTTTCTTAGATAAATGTTATATTATCCTCCAGGCTTCTGTAAACTTCCTCCCTAAGTGATTTTTCCATTTTTTTTCCTCTTCTTTTTTTCATTTTTACTGCTCTAAGTATGCATAGCTTCAATGTGAATACACAACAGATTTTCATGTGAAAAGTACGGTGAAAGATTTTTAGTAACTTTTTTTTTTCTTTTTCTGTCAGGTTACCCTGTCTTTCAAACAGCCCTTTTAGAAATTCTGTTAAAATGTGTGTGTCTGGTGTTGAGAGCATCAGATTCAGGCAGGGATGGGCAAGCATTCAAAATGGCCTGTCCTTGCCAAAGGGAAGTGGTAAAGAACACTGCTGCTCTGAAAGAAACCTATCTGTGCTAAAGTCTGTAAAAGTTCCTATATGGAAAAAATGGGGGGAAAAACCATGTCTGTCAAATTTTTAAATGAAACTGTGAATTTTACTTTGAATATGGAATATTTTTTAGAAAGATTTTTAGAAATAAAGTTAATACTCATTGTTGTTACAGAACAGTCCCATCATGGATTTTGCTTTTAAAATCCTTTAATATTCTGTTACAGAAACCAAATATCAGAGAACAAAACCTGTCTTGTCTAAGGAGAGATGCCTGCACTATAGAAGCTGCTGGTTTTAGATGGGGCCCAGGGATTTGGCACCAAGGGCACTAAACTGGTTCCTCCAGGCAAAGAGGCAATTGTGGAGCTCTACAGAGGAGTTTTAATTGTTAGTGGAGTTAATGAACAAAGCATCTTCCCAAGGCCTCATTGGTGGCTTTTATAATAAAATCCTGTTGCAATTCTAGTAAAGGTTTTGTTCTTTGAGAATAAACAAATCCAAGTCTGGTACTGACAGAATGGAGACAGAGATATGTAAAGGGAAGAGAATGCCATACTCTGCTTTTAACCAGGAAAGGGAAATATGAAAAAATGAGAGCTGAAAGCACCTGATTCCTATTCTCAATTAAACCTCAGTTCAGGTTTAATTGGCAGGCTCACCTGCACAAGATTTGGAAGAGCCAGGTGAGAAACTCAGGCAGCTGTATGAAATCTCACTGTGATTGCAGTACGGCTGCAAGGTTGATGGGATGAGCTCAGAACACTCCAAATGAATCTCTCTTCTCCACTCCATCTCATCCCTGATTCTCCTTCTCTTTACTGCCACAGAGAAGAGTGCACCAATATTTTTATTACCAGGTGACCAGATTCATCTTTCAACATACTCAGCCATTTCAAGTGAGTGAATCCAGGTAGAAATTGTAATGTTAAAGTAATTAGTTAAAATTTCCAAGATGTTTTTGTCTTCATTAGAGAAGTAAAGTATGCTTTTATGTCTGCATCCTGGTTAGCCCCTGAGCAATATATGGGATTGGATGGGATTCAGAATAACCCTGTCAGCACAGAGCTATTCCTGGGTTAATTAGCCCTGCTAAGATCTGCAGTACTTTGTTTTGTGCACACTATAACTTTACAGTGCCAACCTGAGTATCTCTTCATCGCAGTGCATTTATTGAGTAGTTGTGTGTCTTGGTGGTCAATTTTAGACTCTCTTGGTATTAAAAATGCTAATCCTTACCTTAAATTTCTATCTGATTTTTCAGGTTATCAGCTTTCTGCTTACTGTGGTTTTTGGTTTTTTTTTTATTTACTGAAGCTTTGCTTACTTCTAGTGATTTCATCATATTGATCATTAGAAGTAGAGTGGGTTGAGTATTATTGCTTAAATAGATTTCTAAACAAGGCCTACATGTATTGACTTTGTGTTCTAAACTAACTTACAATGTGAAAGGCTTATCCTGTTTGCTGGGTTTCTTCTCTTTTCACAGAGGAAATATTTTGAGTTCCTTGCTAATTTACCATGGGAATATAACCTGTTATGATAAAATTTAGTCTGTATAAAATGAACCTTGACCAGTGTCTTCAAATGCACCATATGCATAATTTATTTGGTACTTTTATGAGGATTTTTTTTTGTTCAGTGTGACAGTGAGTTTACACACAAGAGTTTTATTTGCCATTTATTTAGTAACAGTTTTGTAGGCTTTAAAATTTGTTGTCCAGTCCTATATGGACTGTCCAAGTTACAAAAACCTCCCTACCTAAATCTTTGCAGCTGGTTTTGGTAGAACAGCTGGTGCATGAACAAGCCCAGGACTGGATGATGAACAGCTGAATTCAGTGTTTTCCAAGTTTGTGAATCAGTGCTTTGGTTGAAGTATGCAATCCTCTTCTTCCTTTTCTAGTGAGTAGATAATTCAAGGTTTAGATGCCCTCTAAACCATCTGTTTTTGCCATTCCAGCTGTAAGTAATTGCACTATCATTGGGTGCTTCCCCATGGATGCCCTTTAAATGGGAAATGAGGGGGAAATTAGTCTTGTCTCACCCTGTGTACAAGCAGGAATTTTGCCTAGTAGGCTTAGGAGAAATTAAACTGAGAGGAAAAGATTAAAAAAAAAACCAACAAACCCAAAACTCATCTTTAAGAGTGATGTAAAAGAAGTGGTGTTTTTTTTGTCCAGGTCTCCAAGGATGACAATGTTATTGCTGTCTGATTGATCCAAGCCTTTGCACTGCCCATGGTGGTTCACAAGTGCTCACCAGGGAGGGGCTGTGATTGGAGGCACAGCCCTTTTACTTTTCACAGGGCGTTCTGCATCCCAAAACACAACCTTTTTCCTCCCATTTACATGGTAGACTGATATTAGTGCTGTCTAAATGCTGCAAATGAGCTCCTTGCTACACCAACATTCTCTAGGAGTCATAGATTACATTCCCAGGCCCAAAGCTGTTTACTGCATCCATCATCAATACCACTAAATGGTAGTTCATCTAATCTGCCTTAAGGGACACAAGTGCATTTTGTCAAAGTAGTCTCAGATAAATGATTGTACAATATACGTTATTTCTCCACAGTTATTTATAAATACATTTTAAGGAAAAAATGTATTGTGGGAAAATGATTGGCCTCACAAAAAGAGTAACAAATGAACATTGTCATGGATGGAGTGACACACTTCACTTGCAGGAGAAGTAGCATAATGTTTGTTGCTATAAACCAGTGATTTAACAAAGTTTGATAGTAAATGCTACGGTAGTTTAACACAATTCAGTGGCAAAGCACACTTGATTATTTACTGCATAGAGGACGGGGCAGACAAAACTGCCAGGAAGACCCTACCATTGAGTAACCAGCCTTATAAAGAACCTCCTTGTGCTCTACTGAGGGGAGTTTAGGTGTGGCTGGTCCAAATCTTAGTTCCAGGCTTGGTTAATGGTTTATTCTAAGGGATTATATGTGCACATTAATCCTGTATTTCACTTAGCTAAGACTCCAGAGTCTCAGCACTCTTATTTCTAATTCACTTCCTGAGTACCTGGTGTGATAAGCATTCTCTCAGTTTCGATGTGTAGCCTTGAGAGGTGTCCCTACTCAAGGGCAGATCCTGGCATGGAGGCCACTGCAGTGCAGAGCTCAGTGGGCCCTGGGCTGTCCCTGTTTGTGGAATAAGATGATTGATTTATAGTCATATTCTCATCCTGCATGTATTTCAGCTGGCGTGTGCTCAACTAGCCCTCAGCTGTCAAGCAAGATTTTTGGCCTTCAGCTATTTTGATTTTTTTCTGTTTTCCCAGAGTCCAGCTGAAGCCAGATGCAGCCAGCATGACCATTACTGGTGGCTATTGCTTAAGCAGGAAAGGAAGGGGAGGGGAGGGACCCCACCACCACATCGTTACGTTAGCTGTGAAACATTCATTCAATCAGGCACTGCCAGCATGGATGTCATATTCATATGCTTGCAGAATAATGTTTTTAACTGCATGAACACATATGAAATTTTACAGTCTAAATTCAGAGTTAGACCTGTGTTTCCTCACCTGAAAAGTTATGGACAATTAAGATGACTGGGACTGAGCAAGACCTTGTTTCTGAAAGGCACAGGATAACTCCAGTCAGAGCAGAGAGCATCAACTCAAGCAGAAACTGCTTGTCATTTTGCAGGAAGGAGTCTCTGTGCCTTAAACTGAATTATAGAAATCTGAGTCAGAGAAAAAAGCTCTCTTCTCTCATGGGCATGGAAATAAAGTAAATATATCTAAACAAATCCTTTTAAACATTCCACAGACTTTTCTGCAAGATGATGCATTGTTAGATGAAAGAACTGCTCAGTGCTAGGGTTTGGTTTTTTTTCCTGAAAAATTACGAGGAAGATCAAATCTAAAACAAAATTGCTTTCAGTTCAAGATAGTATGATGGACTATTTTTTGGCTTATTTTCTATTTTCAGACCTCGTTCTTTCATTTTTAGTGCCATTCCAAGGAGCGAAGTGTGCATATAAAAGGAATGGTGGGATTTTGGCTTTCTCTTGAAATGCCAATTAGGGTCCTGAAATTCTTTTTAAGAAAGAAAAAGGAGTAATCTTAGAACCCCAAACTGAGATAACATTATTCCAAAAGGAATTGACATTCTGTGAAATGGGGGTAGCGTAAAAGCTCCGTATATAAATTGTTATCTAAGAAAAATGAGTGTATGTTTTTCTGTTTCCTTCTGACTGTTGAAATGAGACAATTTTTTGAGGGCTATGGGAAGGATGGGAAGCAATCCAGAGAAATGTGAGAGTTTGATAGAGGTTTAAGTTTTACGTAGGTCATTGTTTAAAATGGTCTTTGAAAGTATTTCCCTCAATTGGATTGTGCAACTGTCACATTTAAGTAACCTGTGCATTTACAGGAGATGCACTGGAAAGGAAGTTATAATTCCATTGTGTTGTCTGTTTTCTTAATTTTTGAGTAATGTGGAAAAAATGTTCCACTTTTTTATCCTAACTTGGAATAAATGAAATCAGGAATGTCTTTGTAGCAGTATTGAGCCAGAGCAAATTGCAGGACAATGGATTTAGAGTAGAACTAATCAAATATTGGAAATTTTCATCTGTGAGAAATCCTCACATCTCAAAGACTTGGGGGATATGGATTGATGCTTTGGGGGAAACTTTGATAATTCTGAAATAAATTGCATATAAGTCATCCTTTTAGAAGTCTCAGAGGCTTGAGAAGCACCATCTACTTGGAAGTACTTGGAGTTTCAGCTCCTGCAAGTTGAAGAATTGCCAGGATTTCAGCTGACTGGCTGGAGCTCCCAAGACTTCTTGTACAGCTTGTCTTCCTAGGTGAAAGGGTAGGAAAGCATGTTGTAGTGAAGTGTTTTCCAGAATGTTTTCTAAACAGAACTTCCATCTCTGTAATGGAAGCATTTAAATCATGCTTCCTTTTGAACTGTTAACTTTTCAAAACCAGCAGCAGTAGAATAAAGCTCGATGCTTTGCTTTTCCAACATTTTTTCTCAATACGCGGAATTGTCTCAATTGGCCTAAAGCCGAAATATCCTCTAACAGAGCTGAGGAATCACCCCAGGTATGTATACCTCTCTGATAGAAAATCACTGCTTCAAATGAGATGGAAAGAAGAGATTGTTGATTGTTGGAGTGGAGAGAGAGAGCGCATTTGGGTGAAGGAGCATTAAACTCTAAATTGCATTAATATTGGTTAAACTATTTTGTCTGGCAATTGACCAAAACAGATAACATCCTGTATGGCTTGGGGATGTCATTAGAAAGAATGATCATGCTCTTGAAATGGCCAGTGATGATCTGGTGATTGCCCTTGTGATTTTCTGGTACATTTGATGCAGTGCGGTTAAATTTTCAGTGACCTGAGTGTGGGCCACATCCCTGGGGCTATTTGCATAATCTGAGTTCCTCTTAGGTGGCAGTATCTGACAGCAGTAATGTTGATGCTGTGAACCACTGTGGTTCCTCTCAGCTGTTTAGCAGGGGGGATGTCTTCCTGTGACAATATTCAGATATCTCCCTGCAATTTAGCACTTCAGCCTCATCTCTGGCAGTGTTCAAGGCCAAGTTGGACGGGGCTTGGAGCAACCTGGTCTAGTGGAAGGTGTCCCTGCTTATGGCAGGGAATTGGAATTAGGTGATGTTTAAGTCCCTTCAGGACCAAAGTATTCTATGATGTTATGGTGATATTTTTCACCAGTAAAAAGATTTCGTATCCCCATTGAATAGCAACAGTGATTCCAGAGTGTTGTTTCCAAATCCAAGGTACTTAAAAGAATTGAAAAATCAGCTGTTGTTTTTCAGTGATTCTCACCAGTCTAATCCATTTCCCAGAGAGATGGAGGAGATAAGATAACCATAACTTTTCAAACAAGTAAGATGTGTTTACTAGATAATGAAGGAAGCACTTGCCCCCTTTGTATCAGTGGTTTAACTGCTGATGTAAATGGAGTTAATTTTAGCATGAGGATGGGACTTCCTTGTGTCAAATGTGGTACAAATACATAATGAGAGATTTTCAACCCCATTGACGGAATCTAAGAAGACTCTATAGCAACTCTTGGTAGGCATCATAATAGTGATATTCCAAAAGCCCAGGTACTCAGTGGTGCTGTCAGACACACTGAGCAGGTCACCAGCACTTGTTCAGTGAACAGCAGTGTCTCTCCTGTTAGTCCCTATTTGAGAGCTCAGTCAGGCATTTAGTAAAAAAAAAACCCGACATTGATGACAATCCTGGTTTTGTACTTCTGCAAGGTTATGCTCATAGCTAATAATAGGATGTTCTTTTGATTCCCCAAAGGATAATTGTCATGGAGTTCAAGTTGTCAAAACATGTTAATAGGATTTTTGGAGGAAGACTATAAAGCTTTAAATAATCATTATGTGATGCTGGCAGTGATACACGCATAAAGACACCTGTTTTAGTGCAGAAGGGAGAGGTGATGAAGGCTAAAAGTGAGACAAAACTTGAGTAAAGGTGTTTGCTATTTTCTCCTTTCTAAGGATTCTGGGAATCTTAGCATGGAGTGACCTCTGATCTTGTAACTCCTCTCAGCTGTTGGTGTATGCTAATGGTGACTTCAGTGCAGTGGAGAGCCAGGCTGGCTTGCTGAGAGAGCCCGAGTTACAGAGGGGATGGCTGGGTTTGGGTCAGTATCAGTGAAAACAGAGGATAAAACTTCTTACCTTCAAATGGGACTTGGAGAGAAACACTGCTTTTAAACTGTTCAGTGGAAAAAAATAGGATTATGGTGGGTTGAATCACTGTGAGTTTATAATTTCTGTGAATAATGTAGATTGTGAATAATGTGGATTGCTTTGTACTGTGAGTGTGCAGTAGAGGTTGGATAGTTTACTTTTTTGCAATCATCCTGGAATCAGTGGTTTCTTCCAGCATTGCTACATACTTGAGTCTCAGTCAAATGCTGGTAATTATTAAGGCTTCTTTTGTGATTAGCAGCAGTTTTCTTCTGTTGTCATTGAAAGTTTTATTTCTGAATGAACTTCTTTGTAGCCATTTTACCAATCAGTACTTCAGGGTCTAAAAAAAAAGGAAGAGAAACTGAACATAGTTTTTTGTATACGGAAGGCACGAGAACCAGGTCCTGCTCCATGATCCATGTGATAGAATCTTCCTTAGTGCTCCTCAGCTCTGATCTTACTACAAACTGGAGAGTTGGAGGTGAGAAGTTAGGGACAAGCATGCTGAGCTACCACATGCTGCCCAGCATCTTGTTGAAGGAAAAGAAAGCCAAAAAGGTTTTCACCCCAAACTACAAGATACATTTTCAGACCTAACACATTTTTCTGTTCTGTATCATTGGGATTGTTTCCTACTGAGGTGGATACAGCCAGAGAAAAGAATGAATGTTTTCAAGCAGTTCACACTGCCCTTACTGTTTCTCCTATGCGCTGGGGTGACTGCTTAGAGGAAATTGCTGATAAGTTGAGAAACTTTCAGTGGTCTCTTGCTGGACACAGAAGTTTCAGTTCCCCTGATCTCTGGTTCAAGACAGTCAGAAAAATAATGCAAAAATACAGGAGAATTCAAAGGCACAGAGGGTGACAACTTCAGGAAAGTAACTGAAGTGAAGACTATATGGTAGATTTCATAGTGAGAAATCCTTACAGTACTTGCAGTTTACTGTGCACGTTCTTGACAATTACATAAAGGCCATACGATTCAGTCTGCAGGATAAGCACTCCTTATCAAGAGAAAATCTGAGCTACTTAGCACAGAAATGTCATTCAGAATCAGGGAAATGGAGAAGTAAATCAGGATCTAACACCATGATTTGGAGCCAGATGGCTCTCCTGAACAGAATCATGCCATGAGCCGAGGCCTGGGGTCTGAGAATAGCACCCACTCCCTTGCACATCTGTGGGAAGGAACCTGCAAGATGGGATGAGGAGACGACAATAAAATTTCCTTTGACAGGAGAACTGGGGTGGGCATTTTGGGCTTAAGGTGTTGTAAAGAAAAAGGGAACAGAAGGTTATTTCTTGAGAAATGCTCGTTTAACTGGAATTTAAATGAGAGCCTCATACAGAACTGACATCCCAACCAACCAAATTAAAAGCAATCTGTATGTTAAAGAAGTTGAGAATATAAACAGGGAGGAGGGAGAGATAAGATATTTCAAGCATTTTAACAATTACCCTGAAAGTAGATTAGAGTGGAATCCAAAGAGACATCTTTTATCCTCTGTGGAACAGTATGAGTAATTCTTGTTTTCATTAAAAGTTTTCATTTTTTAATGATGTTACATTTGCATTTTTTCCCCCTAAAAGATAAGCATTGATTAACAGCGCAGTGAGTTTTGCTTCTGTGTTTCCAAAGTTTGTTCGAGAAGTTTTGTGGACTTGTCTCTTCAGCCACATTTGGCTGGTTCAAAGACCAGATGCCATGGTCAGATTGAACAACAGGGAGAGGGATAAAGTACTGAAGGTAATTCTGTGTCCTTATGCTTGTGCCAGCTGATTATATACATCTTCCCTTCTCTGTGGTGTAGCTTAGAAAAGCCTCTGAGCTGTCCCTATTTGTGTTCAGGAGATAACATTTCCTCAAGAGTTGTAACACAGGAGAGAAATTGTCAGTCTCTAGGGTAGTTATGCATCAGATCAAATGAACTGTCCAGTCTGTGCTTTTGTTATCTTTTTAACCCAACATTAATTTACTAGGATAGGAAATAAGAAGGAGCCAAGTATTTTTAATCTCCTACTTGCTTTCTTTCCACCTTTTTGACCCAGTAGAAATTATTTGGAGCTTGAGAAAAGACTGAATAACCTTGCTTGCAGTGTTAGAAAATATATCAGTGAGTTGGTGTAACATTACGTACTTTACTGTCCCTTTAGAATTTAGGTTCAAGTGAAAAAAAAGTTGGAAAAAGACATATGGCTTATGGGGACAGGTTTACTCTCTAGTGAAAAGTAAAGTTATTAAATGAGCAATGCCTGCCAATTGCAGAAAAGTTGGCAGGGATGCTTTGGCACTGTAGTTTTTATTTATTATTTAAAAGCCTTCATGCAGGGCCTCTGAATATGGCCTTAAAATTCGAGGCAGTGTGTGAACATACAGGGTCAGTGCACAAATTATGTGCTGTGTTACAAGCAGAAGAGATTACAAAATGGAACAGGAATGATATTATGAAAAATCCTCTCAGGAAAAATCAGTAGATATGGTAATGACAAAATCTCGCCTTAATAGATTAGAAAACCCTTTCCTAAAGTTTAAACTATGTAAAAGGAAAGAATTACTTGTCTGAGGTCCTTGCCTCAGTCAAAGCAGAGAAGATTCTGTAATATTTCTCGGTAGTTACTATACAAAGTTGGTCGGTTAGCAGAAAAAAGAACCAAACAGGCAATGGATTTTTTTTTTCATTTTATTCGTAACCGTTGTTAAAAATCCATAGTTATGAATTTTGGCACAGTTTTCATAATCATAAATTGGTAAAGAAATTAATCACATTTTCAAAATAAGACCTAGCTGTTAGTGCAAAGGAATCCCAACATACACAACAGCAGGTACTTGAGTTAAGAATCTGGCTTATTGTTAATAAGAGTGGAATGTAGATATTCATCCCAGGGAGCTCTTATTTCCCAAGGTTCAAAAAATTTTCAAACTGGTACACTTAAGTGATAATTGAATTTTTGCATTTCTGGATAAGCCAATGGAACAAAACCAAACATTCTTTCAAAACATTTAATGATTCTATAGATATATACCCTCAACAAAATACATTGTATAAGATGTTTGATATTCTTAATATAATGATTCACTGAAACTACCATGGAAACTTCCTTGAAAGCAGTTTCCAAGCAGGCAGTAGGCACAAGGAAAACCAGGTGGGGCAAACTTGGCATAAGACAGTCGCAACTGGATTCTGCAGGCGGAATGTCTCGGGTTTGGATCTGCAGCACTGCACTGCATATTGAGTGCTGCTGCTCCAAAGCCAGGCCTGGAGTCTCCTGCAGCTGGAATCACCCTGCTGACAGCAGGCCCCAGGAGCAGAGGTGATCGAGGACAGCGATCTGGATATGGCCCTCACACTCTAAAAACGTTGCACTTCATCTTTTTCTTCAGTTTGTTGCAAATACTCAGCCCTGTATTTTTTTGCCCTCATATTCATCTGGCTTCTTTTTTTTTTTACCTCAGATGGTTTTGCACCTTGTGAGATACTTATCATATTTTTATGCTAGATCTTTCTAGGAAAGAAAAAAGATTTTCAGCACTGAGCATCTATGTAAAAATAACGTGATCATATGGTTTCTAATTTGCTTTTAAAACACTGGAAAGGATTGCCTTTGTACGGGGAAAGCTTCAACTCTTTTGCAAATCCAGGGCCTTCACTTTCAGTGGAACGAAATATATCAACATTGGAAGAAACCAAGTCCTATTTAAAGCTGAAAGCCTACTAGATGGGACAAAACCCCTGCATTTTTAAAGGGAGAAAGAGGAGGGGGAAAACCATTCATGAGAACTATAAAATGTAATTTTGTTTTAAAGCTCACTAAAAGCTATATAGGTCATGAAGACAATCAGTCTTTTATTCTTTGAAATAATTCACATTACAGCCCTATGTATTACCACCCCCTTATCAGAGAAAAGCCTTTAGATATGTGTTGGCAGATAATTACAAATTGATTTCTGGACCCTCATTTTGACAATGGTTTTGAAAACCGTTTCTTTTTTTATATATTTTTTTCTTCCTTTTTTTCTTTCTTTTTAAAAGCCTTTTATGATTTCTCCTGCATCATAGTGGAGAGGTACTGTTATGATGAGCTGACCAAGTGTACTGACCATTTATAAAAAAGAGCCACAGAGTACAAGACCCAAAATATTCTGGAAATGAACTGTGAAATGCTGCAGGTAACTGCAGTGTACTTAATTTATGTCTATCTTCATCTTTCATTCCACTCAAACTTGAAATAATTTTAAAAATAGATGGTAATTTAACAAATGATTAACCTAAAATTTTACAACCTGCAGGTTGCTCCTTTCACTGCATGCCAAATCCAGTTTCCTTGTTTTTTCAGCACTTATGACTGTCAAAAAGTCTTCAGAAACTAAAATGCTTAACTCTTTACTGCTCTGTTTACTCTTAAGGTTAGTGTGTCTCTGGAGATGCCACGGAGTGATTACCAATGTCATAGGCTGAAAGTTTAGTTTACAGTCTAAGACCCGTTCCAGGGGTAGCAGCCAAGTTTACCCTGATAGTCCTTGCCTTGAGGAGGCTACAGTTTAAAACTCAGCATGTTACAGCTGAAAAACACATTTAGGTAAGGTTGATGAGTAGGAAGGGAGAAGATGAGTAACAAAAATAACTGAATATCTTGGTGTAGATGTGCTGTGTGCACAATCTGCAGTCAGTCGGTGACAGCTAGCGCAGTAATCACTACTCACCACCTGCTTAGCTGTGCTATTTTTAAAGTATCACTGAATGACAGCAGTAGTGGAGTTTTTTTAATTGTTTATTATTCCAGAGATTTAAATAGCGTTATCTCAGCATTTGGGATACATCTAAAGGATTTACAGCACTAAGAATATCCTAGGCTTGCAGGTACGTGAAGTAGCCTGTGCGATGTGCACTAAACACTGACATAGCGTAACTGGAGGCTAAATTGAAATTTTTTAGTTTTGCAGACTTTATTGATTTGGTTTTGAGTTGTTTTCCTTTCTAACTCAGACTTATGTATTATTAAAATGTTTGCAGAACATCAAGCATGATACAATTTTTCTTTGGTTTATTTTTCTTTCAGGGGGAAGAAAGAGTCTTTCAGATATGTGGGAATGGTGGCCATTAACTTTAGCTAATAACCCACTTGCATGCCTTTGAAGTATAATTTTTTTTTTCTACAACTCCCAGAAGGGTGTAATTTGTAAACAGTATTAAGAAAAGCATATGAAGTGCCACTGTCTTCAGTAATCTGTAACTCTCAAGGGAGGATACATTTTGATCACATTTCTTGTTGAGCTTGAACCTGAATCTGAATACTACCAAATTTATTTTTGTTTCTTCCTACTTATTTATAAGTCATTTATTCTATTAACCATTTCACCTTCCTTTTCAACATTCTTATTCTTATTTGGGTGAAGAAAACTTTTCAGTTTAAAATAAAATAAAAAACTGAAATTCTTTAAAGTGACCACTGGAATACATGAAATAATATGAAATAAAAATAATAAACCCCCAAATCTTTGTATAATTAAAATAACTCAGGAAAATAGGTTCTGAGTAGGTTGAGAGGTGTTTTTTATTTCTTAGGGGCAGATCGTTAGCTGAAATTAATTACTGGGTTTCTTTTTATTTCAAAGGGCATTTAACAATTTGCACAGCTTGGAAACTGTCTCCTGATTTCCTCTGTTTTTAAGAATATCTCTTATTTGTCTGTGCTCTGTATATTTATATTTGTATGCATGATACTTACCATAGGCTGTCTTTATTTTTTTCGAGACAAGACACCTTAGGATTGTTTTGGAGTATCATTAATTTGTCTCCATGAGGATGCTGCTGTCCTGTTGACAACATAAACTGCTACTGTAGACATGCTTGTAAGAGGCAGGAATTTATACCTGCATTTAAACTATTTAAAATTGGGGGGGGGGGAGAGGGCAAGAATTTAGGAATGAGGGACAAAGAATAGGAATATATTAATTTGTCATCCTTCAAATGAGATCAGGAAAGAGATGTGACATGGTGTTTTTGTGTAATTAAAGAATACCATTTGAAATGAGAAGGATTCCTGTTTTCCCAGTGCAGCTGTGTGTGTTCTGCTGTGGACATGTATCAATAGGAGGGGTTGCATGTGCTGCCTAACCTCGCTGAAGCCTCCCCATCCCTCAGACAGAGGGAAGGGAGCAGCACAGCTCGGGCTGTGCTCAGTCATATCCTTTTGGACCATTCCTACACCCTGGTAATGCAAATGCAAAGACTCATTTCTTCCCCTGTAAAGCCAATGCTCAGACAATATTGCAGAACAAACCTTTCCTTACACAAAGGTTATTTTCTCTCTGGAGCATTCTCTTTTTTTACTGAAAGGCATTGTAGACTAGAAATTCTCAGAGTTCATGACACCCTGAGAGCCTTCTTTTCAGAGACAAGCTGTATAATAATAATGTGGTGACAGAAAAATCGAGGAGAGGTGGCTTTCTCTGATAGAGAATTTGCCTTTAATTCTACCCTGAAGAGATTGCAATGGAGCACCAACCTTTGTTCTTACTGTAGTGCTTCACTGCTACACCAACCATTTGTTAAATGGGAAGTAATTGAGGTTGAAAAAGGATTGAATGAATAAAGCTTTTGGCAGGGAAGGGGAGGAGGCAAGTATGGGTTAAAGGTTATTCCTTGCAGAAATTTCATAAAATGAGAGGTAATGCAGCTTTTGAGCTAAAATTGTTTGTGCCTCTGGAGGGGAAGAGGGAGAAGAGAGCAGGCTGGGGGGAGGGAAACTCAACCTGCAGAAGCACAATGGGAATAATAAGCCAGCATCAAATATTCAGCTTTGTGGCATCTTACTGCTTATACTACAAATTCCACCCAGAGATGTGCTGTCTTGGCCACCTCTGTAGGTTAACAGAGAGCAAAGGAGGAGGAACTGAAGAGTAGTCAGGAGAGTAACGTGAATACCCTTTAGAAGCTCTTGTCTCCAAGAAATATTTTAGTATTGCTGTAAATTGCATTTGCTGCATCCAGAGGAATGAATGGGCTTCGTGTTTCAGTGCTTTCCTGATTCCTGTAGTTCTAGTAATCTGAAGAGTAGTAAATATTTTGATTTTTTTTTTCCTGTTATGAACTCATATCTGTTTTGAGATTTCCTCTGTCACAGTGACACAGCATTTTTTCCTCTGCCTTTTTCCTCTCCTCAAAATAACAAGTCTGTTATTAAAGTTAATCTTATGCTATTTTGTGCCTGGGGACCCTGGAGACGGGCAGAGAGAATTTATATCCTTGATAGAGCCTATGTTGAATAAAATGTTGATATTATGGAGCATTAATGTATTTCCATCTACTATGCTACTATGCCTACCTTACTCTATTGCAGTTATTAGAAATTTTTTGAATTTTTATTGATTCTTGTATTTGTAGTCCAAATTAGTAGAAATATGTGCTTTTCTTTTTTTTATAGAATTATTTTGTGTTTTCCTTATGGGCATTGAATTTTGGAAAACACAAGACTTTTGTTGACAACCTCCTGATTTTAAAGACAGCTTTTGATTCCCAAATGGCATTTTCATACACAGCCTTCCTACTTCTACACAATTAAGCCTTAATTGTTCCCTATGCCTTTAAAAGACAGGCTTTGCATAATTTTTAAAATATTTTTTAGATTTTTTTTTAATACTTAATTTGGATAAAACTATGTTTTCCACTCCCAAAATAATAATGAGGCCGAAGTAGGATTATTTTAGTGAAATTCCTTAGGGATAGATGCTGGCTTAATTCTCATCATCAGTTTTGTCAATAAATTGGAGATATACATATTCTAGCTGCCAGTAAAGAAACTTCCAGATAGACTAATAGACTATTGGAATGGCAAATAGTAGTTGAGAATTCTTTCAGAGAATTTAGACTTGTTGCCAGCTTGGGCCGTTCAAAAAACAACAACAACAACAACAAAAAAAGAGAGAGAGAGAGGAATGGAGGCTGGCAGTTGCAATGAGGATATCTGTTCTGTTGAGAAAGGTGTCAAACCAGGCCACCAGCTCACTGGGCCTTTCTGTGAGAGCTGAGACAAAGAAGGCTAATGTGGATCATGGATGCACAGATTAAAACAGTGATTTAGGGAGAGGGAAGTGATTTTGCCTGTGTATGTTGTGTTAGGCAACTACTGGAATATCTTTTTCAGTTTTGTGTCCACATTTGTTTAAATTATGTTGACAAATTGAAGAAGGTAAAAAAAAATGGGCAAGAAAAATAATTTTGAGAGAATGCTTATAGTGATGAATTTAGAGCTCCATCTGTTCTGCTCTTCTCAAGGAAAGAGAGACAATTCGTTTACAGCTCAGAAGGGCCTTAATGTGTGGGAAATATTGGTTACCTCTATAATCTAGTACAGGAAGACAAGATTTGGCTGAAGTAGGCTGGAAGCTGAATCCAGATGAATTCAAATGGGACAGTGGAAACAAACAAAAAAAATAAAAGTAGCCTTAATCACAGAATAATACTTTATGAAAAATGAAAGTAAAGATGCTTTTTTTTTTTCAATTAGGCAGTATCATTATTGCCAAACTTGGGAAATAAACAGTGCAAAGGCATATTTTACATTGAGAGAGTATCATCACCAGTACATTTTGAGATGATACGGGCTCTGATTTTGAATCTCACAGTAATAAATCATAATACCAGACTAGCAGCCACCAGCATTGATAAATACAAAACGTTATTGTTTTGTACAAGCAGTGTGGCAACAACCAATGTGAACAGCTTACTCCCTACAAGTGGAGCTTTACTGGTCTCTTAACTAGGGTATGCCCTTTGAATGAGACCACTTGGGAGAGTCTGGAAAGGCTTTTGTTTTCCTGGAAAGGTGTCCATGTCCTGTCCTTACAATGAGGCCAGTGCTCCAGCACGTGTCCAACACTGCAGCTTCATCCAGGCGAACAGGGCAGCAGTGGTCGCTGCAGCACCTGCAGGATACTGAGCTGGATTACACTGGTGTACCTTCAGCTGCTGCTTCAATAGACACACATTCTTATTCTGGGATGTTCAGGAGTCCCTGCATCACCTCATAGTGCAAGGTCTGAACGTGAACCTTTGCACAAGTCCAGACAGCCAGTTATGTGCCCACCTGAAAATGCTCTGTGCAGGGGCTCGAGCAGCCGGAGCCTCTCACTGCTTCCTGCTGCTTCTGGAAGGCTGGACTCAGAGAAATGAGCGTTATCATTCACAGCTGGAATAACTTTTAAAATTGGGGTTAACAGAGAGATACAAGTGTTAATTCTGTAAATAATGTGTTACAATTAGAAACCGTCATTAATTGAAGACATTCACTTACAGAAGGAGATATTTTCTCAGTGGCATGTCCAGGCATTCTCTTTACTTACTTTTTTATTATTTGCAATTGCAATTTATTACTTTCCATTAAAATGATATTTTTCAGGCATACTGTAAGTTAAATGAATGATTCAGTAATTTAAAACTGAGTATTTGTTATCTTTAAGGACTATGAAATAAATTGCATATTATTGAATTTAAAATGCCAGTCTTGTGGATAAATCAGTCCCTGGGGGAGCCATGAGCAGTACTGTCACAAAGAGAGAAGGGGAGAATTTGCAGGGTACAGATATTTACTTCTTTCGTATTTATGGCCTGATAGTCAAAGAGGCTGAGCATTTGAAGATTCAGCTGAAGTGAATCGAGTTGAAGGTGCTTCCCAAAAATCTAATCTTCATATATATGTTCACAGTTGACTGGAGGGAAAGAGAATTTAAAATAGAGAAATATAGGCAGGAGAAAGACTCAGGTACAAGAGGAATCTGAGTTGTATGAAGTTAAACGTGGGCTGCTCTTTCATGCCTTGAGAGATCAGAGAGATTTTCTTTTTGTCTGAGTGGAAAATTTCATGCAGGTTTTTGAGAGAAATGGTCTGCTGTCCTGGACCCAAGTCAGTGTTAGGGACATGACTGGACAGCCCTGTTTGTGTGACTTTTACTCCTTATGCAGGGGTCCGGATATTCCAGCATCCTTGGGGGTGGCAGGTACTCTGTAAATGTGGGACACTGTTATTAGCAGTGCTGTCACTTCAACTACTCATTTGCAAGGAGTGCCCTGCATTCTCAGCCCCTTTGCTGATGACTCTGGGCGGTGGGTTAGATGGAGTACATACAGTACATACATACACAGTACATACAAAACACATAGTTTTGCTGCATTCAGTGGAAACCAGATCAGTTCCTGTGTAATTCCTGCAAATTAATTTTGCTGTCGTTGCTTTTTTTCCTCAAGCTCTTGTACTAACCCAAAACATTACCAATCAGATAGTTTGTTGTTTTGCTTCATGTAAAACCCAACAATCATGTATCATGTAGGCAATGAAGATGTTTTAGTAGAATTGTACACAAGCTATTAATTTCTGGTGATCTTTAGTTTCCACTTGTGCCAGCACACGTATATTGTCAATCTCTGTGTGGTTTCTCTGTTCAGAATCCCACATTAAGCATTCTTACTTTTTTTTTTTTTTAACGAAAAGGGAAAAGCTGAGGCTTTTGGCAAGAGCTGGGAATGTAGCAAAACTAATAACTGATGGGCCTGAATATGAAAACCAGCCTTGTGTCTCTACCTTTGTCTAGAAGAGGAAGAGAGAAGATTTTTATCATGTGTGGATACTGTCATTTCCTTTGTTGAAAAGAGAATAAATATCCTGGGTAAATTATTTTTTAAAAAAATTACTTTAGCTTTATCTAAAAAATGTACATTATTCCCTTTTCAAATTAGTCATTTCTGTTACGCATGGCATCCCCTGCCATTCAATACCTTAATTGAAACTGTAATAATTGATGCCACCTTTACAGATTTATTTCCTGTAGAAATAGTTTACACAGTCACAGATTCAGAAGATAAGAAAAGCATGCTGGTCATGGGCTTCTCTCCTCGAGTTGCTGTGATGATAAAAGTGATTTCCTGTTGAACAGGGAGCCCGGGACTGCAATCTCATGTACGCAAAACTTCTGATTTACAGGGGTGCTTAGCACCCTGGACTCCAGTGTAAATTAAAGTCAACTATGTGTTTGCACATATTTTATATACTGTGTGGCAAGTTCTGATTACTTTCATTGTCAGCTAAACTCAAGCCAACATCTTTTTCCCCCTACTTAATAAGTAGTTTGTGTTTTTTCTCGTGCTTGTATAAATTATTGGAAAAATCCCACAGCACCAATTCTCTTTCCCCCAAAGCTCCTGCTCTTATTCTGTAGATGTTTTAGCCTTTGCTTTAATGCAAACTATATCACAGGGCACAGAACATTGCTGGCAGTGGTTCAGCAGTGTTTATCAAAGATGTCCCTGGATTAGCCAAGTGGCACAGGTTTACTGTGTTGTGACCAAGCTCAGAAACTGCTTAGAGAGTAATGCGTTTGCCACAGCGCAGATCTTGCAGGCACAGAAAATTCTTGAGACATCAGTGTTCATGATAATTAGGTTAAACAGTGTGTGTGAGGCAATCAAGTGGTCATATGCATGAGTGAGCTGATATACAGAAGATACCATATTATTAACCACTGGAATATCCATGACTGAATAAGAAAAATACCAGGACAGTTAACAGGCAGGAGCTGCACACCAGAGGTGTCATTATTACCCAGTACTGTATCATATTTTGTGTGTGTTATACACAATAGTTGTGAATATTAAAAATAATATTAAAAAAACCTCCTGAGACTGCAAATCAAGTGCTCAGAAGGCAGACAAATGTAATTCTGGCATTTCCTACACTGCCTTAATTCAGCATCTTTCTGCTTATGTGTTACAGCGCATTGTCTGATTACAGGATCACATACAATTTTTTTTCCACATAATCCCTGCATCGTTTAGTGCAGGAGGAACCTATTCTTTGGATCACCTGGGATCTGAAACAGCTCCATTTGCAAACTGATAGTTTAAACTCCTAGCAACCCAGACATGCCTACATAACCAGCAAGCTTATCTAAGGTCTTCTGTCTCAGGGAATAAATTAACCCCTTCAATCCCAACAGCTAGCCATGAAAAAGGGAAAGAAATCAAGTCTGACATGATTTTTATTTAAAAGCACTGCAGTCTTTTATTGTTTTTCTATAATTTGAAGTGTCATTAATATCTTAAATATTTAATGGCAGAAGGATATGAGCAAGAAGGAGTAAGATGTCATAAATATATTACTGCCTACTTGTTTCTCCCTTTGAAAACGATATTTTTTATTTTTTTGTTATGAAAAGAAATAATTCCATATTGCACTTGGACTGCTGCGTGGAATACAGGAGCACAACTGCCTTTCTAGGAACGTGTTAAATCAAAGTGGGGTATATTCCTGAATTGAGATTTTTAATAGGAAATTTAAGTGGTTTTGAAACCCTGCTTACTGTGAACGCTGGAGGGAAGGAATGTGTTACTGTATCTACTTCTGAGCTGTATTTTGAGAGTCTGCATGAGTCGTCAAAGGTGCCTGTGTGAGATGTGACCTTTTCAGATCGTATTTATTATGTCTTCCCAAATACACACCATAGCTGTACAGTGCCTGTCAACATTACATTTAGTGAAACTGGTTCTCTGAAGGGAAGAATTCTTTTTTGATACTTAAATACTCCATGTCTGAAGCTGGTCCCAAAAAATGTAAAAACGCCATGAAGAAAATTGTAAGAGGGAGAGAAAGAAATACGTTTAAACCTCTTTTCCCTCATTCTGTTTCAAAATCCTTCCTCCTGTTATCTCCCTCTTCTCCTTGTGATCTATTCTTTATGTTTTACTTTGTTCTTCTGAAGGCTTTTCAGATAAATGAATTGCAAGTATCTGATCTCCAATAAAACACACTGCATTTATATTGTGCTGTATATAGATTGTGTTGGGTACCCTGCTCCTTCCCAGAAGTGTCTCACTACAGCATCTGGCTGTTGCCACCTCTGTTGGTCATGGAAAAAAAGTATTAAAAATATTCAGCTTTTCCAGCACTTTGGGTGTGTCCTAACTTGCAAAGCTCTAATTATAGCCCCTAAGCTCTCACTGGGGCTGATGTCTACAGCTGGGATCAGAGCCACAGACAAGAAATAATGAAATATATATTAAACCTATTGAAAACATGGAAAATATTCTGTTGTCTGAAGCCATCTGATCAATATACTGCTCTCTTTCTGCATCATGAGTGGGGGCCCTTGTGACCGATACTGGTTTGGTCAAACTTGTCTCAAAGCTGAAGTGGCATTCTCCACTCTGCAATTTAAAAAATAACCATTAAGTGTAAATACAGGATGTGGCATTCTGGGAAGTGAGTAGTTAGTATTGAATTGGTTTTGATTCTGAACAGGAATATTTTGAAAAGCAGCTTTTAACAAATGTTGGTCAGTAGTGTGAAAGTTAGTTCATTTATCGGAACACCCGAGAGGGTTCTATCAGACAGTCTGATTTGTGTCATTGCGCTTTCTCAAGTCTTGCAGTTAGGTCAGGCTATCAAAATCTTCAACTGTGCAGTTAGTCTTCATAGTGATATGCCCTTCCTAAATCCCCACTGTGAAAAGAGTTGTCCTCAGTGGGCTGGATCTCATCTCAAGAAACTTCATCTATCTTCTGCTTTGCACTGCTGCAGACAGGCTGGAACAGCTCTGAGCACAACTGGACTCTGACCAAGGCCTTTGGGCAATCCCATAATGTTTCCAATAAATCAAAATAAACTGGCCAGCTGCTCTTTCGTGTCCCCTCAGTGTGCTGCGTGTCTTGTTTGAAATGGGAGAAAGTCTTTCATGGATTGAGTATTTTGGCAGGGAAACAAAAAAAGCCTCCAGAGCCCTCAGGTAGCAGGCCTGGGTGATGGGAAAGCAGCTGGCAGGGATAAGATTGTGGATAGCTGGGGAAGCTACATGAGTGCTGAGGGAAGAAAGACTGAAAGAAGAACACAAGATCTTGTTCCTGTGATTGCAGAGAAAATCCTCTTCAGTATGGGGCCAACAGGAGGACCAGAGCTAACTTTTATTTTAAGGAATCCTTTTTTGCTCTCCACAAAGAGTGCTGATGAATGGGGAGACCAATTTACTGGCTAAGATGTACCACTTGCTTGACTTTGGTCTTTTTATTTATTTTCTGTTCTTCCACATAAGAGTGATAATTGACCACCTGAAACATCCTTCACAGCCCTCGTGGGTGTACTTCAAGTGGGATGTTGGTGTAGATAAGTAAACAGCAGCATCCCTACCTTAAATGCTCTGTGGGCCCCACTGTTCTTTGCTTTGTGTGGGCTTCACACCCTTGTGGCTCTGTAGGATGGAAACTAGAATCAGCAGATAGTCCTATTCTTTGTCTCTCATCAAGCAGTTGAAAAGAAAAATACATAGGGTTGAAGGTAAACATTCCCAAACTTCTTCTTTTGTGTGTGTATGTGTGTTCTGAATTTCTACAAGAAATTCTGCAGGTCTAACAGCTATATAATGTATAAATCATTATAAACAAGGCATGAAAGGAACTTCACTGTTTATACTATAACTTGCCTGCCCTTTAGCAGTGATGAAAACTGAAAATACCAGTGCATCTTGAATTCAAAAGAGAAAAAAAAATAGATGAGAGATCATAAAGGGGTAACGCAGTTCAGCTAGACTCAGCGTTTGGAATATTAAGCAGATTTGACCCATGCTGAGAAGAGTCTGAAGAGCAAATTCTTCTCAGCACCATCTCTTATGTCAGGACCCTGATTAACAAAGACATTTAAATAATGTCACTGCACTTCATACAATTTGAGCCTATTTTCTCTTTTGTATAGCTCGTGAATGTAATCTTTTTTTTACTTGCCATATTTGACCTCAGTGTCCTAATAGTGGCAGGCAATGATACTTTGAATTATTATGCTGAATATAAATGTAAGCTTCAAAACTAACAAAGCTTTTGTTCCTTCCCTGATGAAAGCGCAATTTTGCAGTTGCTTTAAATGTTATAGCTCCAAGTCTGCCATTGCTACTTCTACTGTGGATTTCTCAGTGAATTCATTAGAGGTGTCTGTTTTCATAGCCTGGCTTGTACAAATAAGAAGTTCAGGGTGTATCTTGCTGTGCTTAAGCTGCAGCAGTGTTACATGTGCTGAATCTGGTTTAATGTTTCTAGTGAGGAATAATGCAAGCTGAACACAGAATTCCATCATTACGGGTTTTAGGTCTCTAAGGCTAAAACAAAGGCCAAGTTTTGATATTTATTAATTCACCTGTGTGAATTAGTATTTTTCAGGGGGCACACTAAATTTTGAAGGAACAATTCTAGAAATGTAAAGGTAAAGAAAAGCCACATGTGTTTTCCAAGCATGTGACAAAAATTTCAAGGGTCAGTGGCTTTGCAGTTGGAATTAAAAACATGGTAACAGAAGTAGGAAGAGGATAAGGCAACTGCAGTTCCATTTATTTTGTGTGTAATGCAGAGAAGAGTGATGTTCAGAGAATGCCACTAATGAAATAATGTTTCTAGAAATAAGGGCTTTTTCTCTTCGTTATACAAATTTCTTAGTTTCAGTTTTTCAGCTCTCCCAATAAAATCTGTTTCTAGATGAAGAAAGGATAGAGGAGAAGTGAATGGACAAAACCTGTCTATTTCAAGCTGTATCTAGAGATTTAGGACGCAACAAGCTTCTGATGATGATAATTTATTTCTGCTTTCAAGTGGTTTTCTACATTTCTGTTTTGGAATAATGGAAATGAGACTACTGTTCATTTCATTAAAATATCTGAAAATTGAAGTGATTTTAGGGAGAAAAATCTTCCCTTAGTGAGTATCTAACTCAGAGTTTGCCCAAAGCCTCCGTGCTGTGTTTCGAGGTAGCCTGAACTGTAGGGAATGACTGCCAACTGCCCAGATGGATCAGGCAGCAGGCAAATGTGGGATTGCCTCTGTAAAAAATATCATTTTTTAGTTGTTTTGCAGATTAGGAACCTGTCACACTTCATTGCTGTCATACAACCCTAAACATTTTTTAGGGACATACAGGGAGCACTGTGAAGAATGTGAGTCGAGTAAACACATTCTTATGTAATAGGAAATTTTGTCAGATTTAGCTTTCATTGCAATCCATACCGTGAACAGGTTGTGTTTCTTCCCTCCTGCTTTATTCTAACCCCTTAGTTCATTGCACTGAGGGAACATTAAATGTTTTCCCAAATTATTCCAAATCAAGGTTGTCAGTTACAGTTGTATGGAGTCAACACCACAGACTGGGAAGGAACTTAGAGAGAATAATTTCCTTCATCCAACAGGTTCTCACTTCACTGTCACATAGCCAAAGAGAGCTGATGAAAGGGCAGCTTTCCAGCATCTTGACACCTGGCTTTCAGTAATTTTCAAACAGGGAGCTGGAATATTTCTTTTTATCAGCTGAGATATCTTCAGGGTTGGTGGATGAAATGAAAGACTCTGCATTGCACGTTTGAAAACTTTGTACAATGTCTGATGCTTTTGCCAATATTTAGTGGTTGCCATGTAATCCATCTCTCCTGTTAAGATCCAAAATATCCTGCTGTTGTTGCATTAAGACAACTGTTCAACAAAGCATACAGGAATTAGAGAAAAGGAAGAGGTGTGTGCTTAAGCATTTTTTATAAGCTTTACAAATCACTGTGTGCAGACATCAAATGCAAATCGAAATTGTAAAAGCAGTGGGTTTCTTTTTTATTTAGAATAAAACAATGCATTAGTGTAATAATCGCATTTTCTAAAGTCTCATGTAACCCAAAAAAACCTTTTCATACCTACTACAACATAGCATCCCCAGAGATGTTACTGAATAGGGTGAAATTGCCGACAGGTTATTTATCCTTTTTTGGGGAGGGGATGGAGGGGGAATAATGTGCTCTGTTTAACTTGGAAATAAAAAGTAGCAAAGTGTCTCATAATCTTTTTCTCCTTCATTTTCCTGGATGTGTGCTTGAGAAGTCATTTTTGCTCATCATCACCATCTAGGCTGTGGGTTTTTTGTTTTCTATTGAACTACTCCCGTTTCAAAGCCAGTTTTCCATTCTGAAGCAATTAGAAGCCGGACAGCCACCAAAAGATGGAGACTATTTTTTTTTTTGAGCTCTAATGATTTCTACCAATAAGCAGAAAGTCTTGACTTGAACTAGTCTTTTTTTCCATTTCACTTTATATTTTATCAATTAGTATTGCTGCAAGATCTCATCTGTCATTGCAGTGTCATTTCTATGACAAGCTCTGCCAATTATTTTCTGTTTAATTAACACATTCAGCACCATTTGGGAGTGAAACAAATGTAGGTTTTGCTGAAAAGAAAAGAGATGCTGGTTCTAGCTAGTGAGGGAGGTACCCTGAAGATAACTGTGGGTCAAGTCAGGAGGATCACATATCCAGTTTCTCCCCAGAAGAAAGGATTCTTGTGAAAGAAGGGGGACTCTGTGTGGCTGGAGGGTATAAGATGCTGTGGGGATTATAACTCCGAAGGAGAGAGACTTTTCTCTGCTGGATCTCCATGCATTCTCTTTATCTGGTCTCTTTCCTTTCCCAGTGCTGACAGCATTTCTCCTCAGGGAAATTCCCCTAACTCTGAGAAATCCACCGAGGGCAAGAGGATGATATAGTTGCAGCTCTGCCACAGAAACATGTCATTAGCCTAAGCCAGCTGACATGCTCTTGAGGAATACTATTTGCTGTATAATTCAGAGCCCTGACTAGACTACCCCATACACTTTTAAACCATTGCTGCTACAAAACCAGATGGAAAACGAGGACGCTGCAGTGCTTTCCTTGGAAAAGCATTTGGGTTGTGCCATGTCGGGCATGACAGCAAATCTGGACTGTGCTGCTAACAGAGCAGCTCCACTCTTTGGAGATGGGCATCCCACTGACACTGAGCAGACTGTTCCACAATTCACTGGCAGTGTGCAAGAAGTTAGATGACATAGAACCTTTTTTTTTGCTGTATTGCTCAGTTTTTGCATTTTGTTTCTCTTGGAAGTTGGAGATATAGTTTTAAAAAATCAGAATTATCATTCAGAAAATGAAGGATACGTACTTAGGAAGCAAAAATATGCAGCACATAGCATTGCCTAATGTTACGCCAGAATAGTTTCTATGGTTTTTTAAGAATTAGATATTATAGGTCATATTTCTATTTTTAGTTTATATATACTTATTTCAAAAGGTGCCTAATGAGGTCCTAAAGCCACATCAAAATGAGCTGATTGCTTTTGGGTAGTGTATGGATGACCACTGGAAAATATTCCAATGCAGAATGGAAAGAAGGTAATAGGCTTTAAGTAGCGTATTACACGAAGTTTACAATAAAAGTCTAAAAAAGCCATAGACAAGCTTTCCTGTTTCTTTTGAACTCTTGCATTTAGAGTAACTTTTTCTTTTCTTTCCTTAGTGATTCTGGTGCATTGCATGTGCACTTATGTTGCGTGTGTTTCTGAACAGGTTTTTAGGATTTGGACTCAGATCCAAACACATGAATTCTTCAAGGGCAAAGGCAGCATCACTTGTCATTGATTCTGCCAAGCATTTAAGAAGAAGTGACATTTACCAGGGCTTGTTTTGAAGATTTATAAATGCAATATAGATTTGGCAAGAATAGCTGCTTCAATAAATGTTGTGCTGTAGCATGTAAGCATGGGCTTTACCACCAGTGGAGTTACAAGCGCTGTGTTATCCAAGTAAAAATAAATATTCAATAAACAATTTATTAGGGATGTGAGCTCACTTCTGCTTCATTCCACTTGGAAAGGCTTGAAATCTGTTGCCTACATAGTGTTATTAAGGACACAATGAAATGAAGACAAATTAATTGTGGGATTGTCAGAACTATGTTAGGGAAACCTTCCATGGCCAAAAAAAAGATGCAGAGTGTGGAATGAGAAAGGATATTTCCAGGCTGTATACATGAAGGTGATTTGTTTAATAGCTAGGGATAACTGAGTCCTAAACACCTGACTAGAAGCTATTCCTTCCTGTGCCTGACATATGTTTTATGAAAAATGCCTTGCATTCCTCAAGGTCATTTGAAGAGCTTGCACTAAGAGTAAAAAGAGTTTACAACCATTATGATTGTGATTTGGGCTGCCAGATCTGTTGATATGACATTCATGTGAATGATAACAGGAATAATAAAAAAAATCTCTTTCTGCTTCATATTCCTGTTACCAATGTAAGACCATAATGTGGAGAGTAGGAAATGGTCTCATTTAGCTTTTTTAGTACAATATTTGCACAAGTTCCCATACAGGGTCGTTTCCTTGCACCCATTCATCCAGCCGCTTCTGGCAAAGCCCCACACCATCCAAGGCCACACCAAAACTGGGGCAGGACCTGTTCTGGGCAGCACTTCTAGCTAAACTTCTGTACCGAAGGAGATAAGGGTTTTTTTGGAAGGTGTTTATCTGCACAGCATAACCTGCTCAGTCTCTAGGAGAGCAGCGGGAAGTAAAGGACCCTGCTTCTGTGCAAGGTATCACTGGGAGAATCCCGGGTGACATCTGAGTGTGCAGGAGAGGAGCTCTGGGAGTAGGGACACCTGGGTAGTGCATCATGCCTTGCAGTGGTGGTGCCTGCACAGCTGTAATCTGGTGTGGTTGCACAATCCTATTTAGCCTCAGTTGTAACAGGGATCACAACCGTGCCCTCCCCCCCAAAAAAAAAACCAAACCCAAAATATCATCTCCACAAAGTATATAAATATCACAGTCAGCTAAACAGATATTATTTACTAAATACAAAATAGATGTGAAAAAGACTTAATTGTCTTTTTTCTGACGTATCAACGTGAATAAGAGCGTCTTTGCTGTAATCTTGAAAATCTTGACTGATTCGAATGTACTTTCAAGCAAATGGGTTGATGAAAAATTATCTTCCTGAGTAACACTGGATATGTTTGACTTCTAAAAATGTCATAGATTTAAGGGCATATCTTGATACTGCATAGAGCAAAATGAACCAAACCTGACTCACTGCTAAATATAATGTAAAGTACAAAAGCTCCGTCTTATCTGGCTGTCAAGACAGACATGTTCAGTTTATATGTTTGAACCTTTGGCATTTGGCTGAGAAGTAATTGAGAGAAGGAAATATTTTCTTTAATGTCATATAATGCATGTAGAGTAAAATCTATAAATATACTTTATACATAGACATAGAAATAAATGGTGAGTAGGAATACCAAATTAGCAATAAATCATTGAATTTGCAATGCCCTGCATTTCTCTTTTATTTGTCATAGTAAATAAAACAAGTTAATCCTAGTTTCCTCCTTTCAACAAATAGTCCTGGAGTGTAAAATAAACTGGTTGTTTCTCTCAGTAAAGTATTTTTTTCTGTTTGAAACTGCTAATACTGTGTGAAATTCTCTCATTGCTCTTTCCTTTCTAAGATTTGTGCCTTTTGGGGCCACGATAGCAAATATTTTGTAGGGAGATTGCTTTACTGAGCTACAGATTTGGACAACTGAACCACAAGCATTTTGGAGTTAGAAAAGGGCAGTTCTTTGTCATTTTATTCTGATATTTGGAACAGCCATGGAGTCGTGTATGGAACTCTTGGACACCTCAGCTCTTGGTTACATTTACAGACTGAGTTGCTTATAATTTCTCTACTAAGAAACCTGGTCAGTGATACAGAAGTCTTAATTTAAATATCAAAATACTTGTAAAAATTGTGTGATATTCTGGCTTTTTAACTTTATGACTCTTGTTGTGAGTTAGCTTAAACTGCTCTCAGAGCAATCAGATTGATTGCTGCAGGTTTCATCTATCAAGACTGCTATAACACGGGGGGAGCACTGCTGTTAATTAAAGCTACATTACATTTTCCAGTATTATTTATATGTCTTTTGGAGTAGTTCATAGATGAATAGAATAATCAATGTTCCTTTCTTATTGCATTTTATGCCTCCCTTAAAAAGAATTAATATGCAGGTTTTGTTTTCTTAACATGGGAGAAAAATGCGTGTGACATTTAACCAGGATACCCTGAGGATGTGGAAAATAAGGCACACCACTGTTCCACCACATCAAAAGTATGGTAATAGGTAGCAGTCGATTATCTAGAAATATATCATTATTTCTTAAAGCTGGGAGCCACTGATCAGAGGACTTATCCTCTGTAGCCATACTGACAGTGAGACATAAGAGCTGCACCACCAGTGTTTTTGTAATGCTCTGACACCATTGCTGCTTCACTTCAGTGTTGCTTTAAAGCAGGTTTGCTGTTTTTTGCAGCATTCAGAGCTCCTGAGGAACAAATTTCTAGAATAAACTGTGGTTTTGAAAATATATTAAATTTCTTGATCTTAGTTACCAGTCCTTAAATAGTAAAAATACACTGAAGTTAAGAAAAAAGTCCAAGTTTTTGCCACTTAGTTTGTGCCACATTGCAGAAGCTCCTGGTGAATTCTGTTTTTGCCACTGTTCCTTGCTTCTGCCAGCCCAGTTCTACAATATTCAAATGCCTCATGAAATGCAGTACAACTTTACCCCCTGAAATTGTGTTTTGTTAGATCTGTGATGCAGATTGAGAAATGAGCCACGGAGCTGGTGCTGCGTTACAAGTGGGAGGGCAGATCCAAGAGAAGACATTAATGCTTCTGGGCCCCTCTCCTGGGGCTCCCCACCCTGTGGCTCAGCCTGCAGGTCCAGGCTACACCTCGAACCATGGTTTGTGCCCAGAGGAAGTTCTCTGAGTTCACAGTGAGCACACTGGGAATAACAGGTCTGTGTAGTTAGACCTTAGTGGCATGAAATTAATGGAGCTTTTATTTTAGAATATTTGGATTTTAGCTAAGCATAGAACTCACAAAGATAAAATTTCTCCAAGGACTGATGGGAATTTTATGTCCCCTCTCTATGTTCTATTTCAGGGTTAAGTCACTGTTTCTTTTTTGGAGGCATTTTGTTAATGTCAGAGTTTACAGTAAATTACAGTTAAACCTAGCTGCTCTTTCAAGTTATGTGCAAAAAACTGATAATGCTTTTTGAATTAAGTGATTTGTTATGAATAGACAGCAACAGAAACTGTCCTCATAAAGACTCAGATTTTAGGAGTTTTAAGTTCATATCTGGTGAACTTGTTCCAGCTCTTCTAGTGCAAATATTTTAGTTCATTGACCTTCTTTTTCAAAAAGTAATGTAGAGATTAAGAAAAACCTTTTTAAGTAGCATTGTGGTATACTGTGCTAAGACTGAGTCACAGCTTTGTCATGGCATATTTTAAGTGTTCAGAGAGATCAACTCCAGAAAGCAGTAAAGAAACAATAGTGTGTGCAGCTGACAAAGCGTCAGTGTAAATCCATGAATCAGCACTGTATAAGTTGTCTAAAAGTGTCATTTTAAAGCTTATAGAGGTATTAAATGCATGAAACAAGGGAGGGGAAAATGAACACCATGTTGGAAATCATGTCAGTCAGACTCCCTCATGAAATCCTTTTCATTGTTGGCTAAAATAAATTTTTACCCATAGGCACCACCTTAATACATGGGCAGACACTGTACCTTGGCTTACAAGTGGTACAGTAATGTTTCAATTGGAATTGAGTTGTAAATCAGAGCCCCGCGATGCAAAGACTAAAAATGCTTTAATTAAAAACTTATCTGTCATTGAATGTACAGTAATTGCACCCTTCACTGGAGTCGGTTGGAGGGTCAACACCCAAAAATTTTATGTGCACAAGAAAATAAAAAAAGAAGATAATTCAGGTACCCCTCCAGCTGAAAATGCCTTTCAGGGTTGTACAAATTCAGTGTGTGTATTTTCTCTACACAGGGTGAATTCAAAATGAAACCTCAGGAGCTCTAATCAGATTTTGGGGGAACAGCATGACCTGCAGATTGTTCATCTTTGCTGCAGGCAAACTGACTTGGCTAACACAGTTCCCTGGAAAACTCTGAGCTTTCAGCCACCAGGATCCTTACAAGGTTCCTAAGGGAACCTTCTCTTCTGCAACTGCTGGGCTTTTATTAATAATAATAGCAACAATAACAATTATTGCTGTAGAAAGAGACTCTGCAAATACATTAAATACATGGCCTCTCCCAGGAGGAATTTACAGTCTCAGAGGAATGGCTTGAAAGTGGAAAATGGAAGATATGGTCATGCACAAACTGTGTGTAGCGTTTCTTCCAATCCTTTAGAATAAACAAATTACCTTTTACCTGCTTTAATTTGTATGTGTCATAATGCAGCACAGAGTGTGATGAATGGCAGACCTAAGGCCCTTCCTAGGGCAAGTGTTTCAGGAACACTGAGTTTTCTGATGGGATAGACTGGGAGTGTCCTGGAGAAGCCTTTGCTGTGCCTGATTGTAACCCTCCCTTCACGCTGCTGAAGCATTGTCTGTGTTTTGGTCAGAGGAAATTCTGTTCAGATCCAAAGGTGGAGGTGCCCTTGCATCTGAAGCCCTCGCTGTCCAGCCCGGGGTGGCACCTCTGGGTATTGGCTTTGCGTGTGCAGCTGAGAGCTCTACTCTGACAGCTGAAAATTGATTTTTTCACTAGCATCAATGAGAGTCCGGCAGTTACATAAGACAGGGGTGAGAACCGCTGTGTGGAGCTGAAAGAACTGTTCTGCTCATAAGCATTTAAAAATACATGAAGAACTGTAGGTCTGAGATGAATTTGCCAGAGTAAGTGTAACCTGTATATCCACTTAATTTTCTATACTGATTTAAGTGCCGGCACATTTTCAACCAATTCTGCCTTGTTACAGGTGACGTTTTAATTCCCAGACTGAAGACACTTCAAAAGTCCTTTCCCAGGAACTATATTTTTTGTGACAATAAGGCTGTCATCCTACTGATAGCATGAAATGAATTGGAGAAAATAAAATGAGAAGGAAAACCTGCTGGTTTTAAATGCATTGATAACTACTATTTGGACAAAATCTCCGTTCTTAGCACTGTACAGTCTAGCATTACAACCAATTTCTGCATACTTAAAGGGATCCTGCATTTGAGAGAAACTTTGAGTTGGAATGAAAGTATGGAGTGGTGTAAGACATCTTGGAAGGGAATAATAAGATAGAAAAGGAAAGAGAAAGGAGGAGAAAAATGAAAGTAATTTTGACAGGAAAAAAAAATCATCTTCTTATTCTAAAAGGAGATTGCAGAGGATTAATGTATTAAAAAGCTGTTTTGCAGCATGGAACTGTGATACCTTTTTGGGTTAAATTTGAAATAGTTACATGCATCTTGGTGTGATTGCCAGCTATTGCCTTTGGGTTCAAAGCTCGGTGAAACAAGCAAAGTAGTCTCATTTTTAGTGTCACTCTTTTGAGTGCATGTGAATATTCCCTCATGTTCATGAAAACTCCTGGGGTTGACAGCACAGAGGAAATGTGTCTGTGCACAGTCCAGGGACAGACGGAAATGGAGGACTAGGAGGTGAACTTTTACTCACCATGTTTTACAGTTGATTGTTTTTTAATAAATGTGTCACAGCCTAGACAGGGCAGAAAGATATTCAAGTTAAAGATGGGATTGGCCATGAGTTAAGTTAAAGTTGAGCGTTAATATAAAGTTGTAGCGACGCAAGATAACCTCCCTTTCTAAAAAGCATTTCTGTGAATGGAATGATATTCTTTTGGGTGGAGGGTCAACAGTTTGTGGGAAAGTTCATATGACGTGGTGAATAGCATGGATTTGGGAATCGTATATCCATTCTGCTATACTCTTTGCAACTTGCTCTGTGTGGAAGTCGGGAGATATATTTTGCATTATTGTATTATTCTTTATTACTATCAGCTCCAGTGGCAGAAAAATCTTATGTAACACTTAGAAACTTTCTCTTGTAAAAACCCAATTATTTGTAGCTCTCTGCAAGACCTGATATAAAGGTAAGGAAAGATTACATACTGAGTCCTGGGAGAGTATTTTATAATCTCCTTTGCAAATGAAGCACTCATCTGGCTTTTTCAAATAACAGAAAAAATTCAAAAACTGAAGAGAAAAGCCTTCCCTCTACCTTCTGGGATAGTTGCTTAGAGTAAATTAAAATCAGGACTGTACACAGATCATGGCTGTAATTTAATTCTGTGGAGATTATCACTTTTATGTATAATAAAACAATATATGAAAAATTGAGGCCGTAATCCTTAGGCAGCCCTTTCATCTGTTCATTCAAACAGAAGCTCTTTGCCTGTGAGTGAATTACTGCTGAGTGCAGCAAATGAAATTCTTCTATCTTAGAAAGGTCTCAATACAAACTCCAAAAAAAAGACAACAAAGTCACCCATGCAGACCTGATACCTGGCAGTGGAGAAAGGAGTGAAATAAAAAAAGTTCTGGAGGACTTTCAGGAGAGGATGACCACAAGTCCAGCTGAAATTAATTGGACAAGAGTTGTGATGACTGCTTATAACCCCCAGTCATTTCTTCAAATAAATTCCGAACCAGATTTTCTTGTCATCTAGAAGGCAAACACAAATTTGACTAGAGAAAAAACATTAAATTAAAGTAAGTTTTTGTGGAAGTGTGATACAAAGTGTTATGGCAGACTTTCTTCCAATTTTGTAGAAAATATCTTAGTCAAAAATTTCACTAAAAATGAGTATTCCAATACAAAGAAATGGGGAAATTAAAAGTATTTCTATTTTTGCCATTAACTTGTCATTTCAAGCTGTATTGCAAAATTGCTTTTGGATGAAGTTTTAAGAGAAGACGCCAGGATTTTATCTTTTGGCTGCAATCTTAGGTAGGAAATACAGCAACAGCAAGCGAAAGACTTAATTTTGTTGTGCACAGCAACCTCAGCATTAAAGCTGCAATTTTAGAGGGAGCTGAAATATGTGGACATTATTGGGTATGTCCTTGAGCTCTGAAAAGGGAGGTGTGGGATGAGAGCAAGTGCAGCTCCTCTGGAGGATGTGGAAAGGCAGCCTGCAGAAAGGCATGTCTATACGTTAGCTGACCTGTCTGTTGTGAAAATAGGGAAGAAAGCAAATCATTCCCAATTCTGCAGACGTTCTGACAGCTAAAGTAGGCATTAACAATTTGCAACACATGGCATGGGGGATGAAAGTCTCTGAGCACTACAGCTGAGAGTTTCCTGGCTGAAATGAAGTAGAAGTTGAAGGTAGCTCAGAGGAAAAAAAAAAAAAAATTTAATCTACCGTATAGCGACAAAATGCGTAACATTACCAAAAACTGGAGAAAAAATTAATGTCACAGCTCAGAAATAGTGCCTATCCTGGCTTGAATTCTGAATGATTTTGAGGGTTTTGGGCTTTTATAAAGGGGATTTTCCTGACAAAGAAGGATCAAGTTTAGTATATAGGTTTCTGCAAATTTAGAATAATCTTCTGTCATTTTCAATGAACTTGGTATGTAAAAATAATTTTGTTGGTACTATATTGATGCAGAACTAATAACTTTAGATTTCAACTGGCACAAGAGCTGGAGGAGTCAAAGGTTCTGCAGGACTTTCCTGCAGAGCCCTATTCAGCCTCAGCCATGCTGGTTGGGAAGAGAGTTGGGAGCAGCAGCAGGAAGATTTGCACAGCCAAATCTCTGGGCAGTGAGAACTGTTGTTTCTTTAAAGGACTTTTATTGAGCTCTTCTGATACACACCAGAACTCCTCCAAACTGTTTAAAAGGTTTTGTTTTTTCTTTCTTAAGGCCTTCAGATGGAGCGAAATTCATTGTATAAGTCTGAACTAGAATAAGTTTAGACAGAGAAGTAGCAGATAAATGTTTTCAAAACTGCTGTTATAATTTACATGCATTGAAGATGTGGTCAGGTATATTTGGAGAGATATCAAGTTTCTCTAAAATGGAAAAAAGAGTCAAAACCACCAAAAAATGCAGCACTTGCTTAGAAAAATTGATCAGCTGGGAGAAGGAAATGCATATTTAAATTTTGAGTATTTTTCAGTAATTCTCTGTAATTGCTATAGCACCAAAGGCAATTAAGCAGGTTAAGTGACATTTTATGTTGAAATTGAAAATAATTTTTATTTTAATTTTGTAGACAGAAGCTAACATCTTCACCACTGTGGATATCTGAAACTGCTTTCTTCACCATTTAAATGCTTGCTTTTGGTTCAATTTCAACTGATAATTCTTAGAAGAGAATTAACTCTCTGTTGACATAGCCATTGCTAAATGTTGAATATAATGAGGAAAAATAAACAATTTTATTATTTTTGTAGTTGGTAACAATAACAATAACGATAATGATAATAATAGACTGTGATGTGGAGATAAAAGACCTTGGGAGATACCTGATGATGTGAAAGACTGTGTCATATCCAGACGACCTCCATTAAATTTGACCTTCTAGTTGTGTTTGATAAAGGTATTAATGTCTTGTCTTCACTGTCTTTATAGGCGTTCCCTTTTCACATGCATTTAGGTTATGGAGTTCCAATTAAATTTTAAAAACATATAAAACATTGGGCTGTCACCAGTGAAAAGCGCTACTCCTGTAGGGAAAACTTGTACTGATGGCTGTTTTTTGTGGGGTCTCACCACCATCAATGACCTGGAACTGGGAGAAGTTTTGTGTCCGCTGCTGCTGCTGTTGTCACAGTGTTTGCGTCACCGCAGTGTCCGCCAGATCCTTCTCGTCCCTTGCCATTGTCCCTCTGTGGGAACTCGGGCTGGGGGAGCGGGGCCTGGGCCGTGCGGCAGCAGGGGGGATGGTTAATCAGGGGCTCCCCATTGGTGACATGGAAGTAATGCGTGCACAAGGGCTCTGCTGTGATCCTGCTCAGCCGCTGGACACAAATCGCAATAATTGGGTGGTGGGGTTGGCGCGAGCTGTGACGGCACGGACAAAGGGAACAGGAAATCACCATGCGGCGTCATATGCTCCTTCTCAACCTTCATTTTGATTGTGGCTGTCAGCCTGGCATTACGGCTCCTGAATGTGCTGTTTTATTCAGCTCAGTGTGTGGGAGATATTTTTTTTTTAAATGAAACAATGCTGGAAAATGATTGGCGTGAGGTTAACTTTAGGCAAGCTGCAGTTCCTGAGATCGTTGCATAAGAGGCAGCGATATTAAATTACTGGCAAGGGGATTTTTGAATTAGTTGAAATTTGTGTTTTTCATCCATGTTGTGTTCTAACACTGAGGTGAGTTAGAAGTGCTGGCGATACAGCTGAGAGGGGATATTCCCTTAGCTCTAGTTCTTTCTAGCTCTATAACAAGTAGTCTGTTTTTCTTTCATCTATTTACTCTTTTTTAGTGCCATAGTTATATTTTTACAGCATTAAGGATGACAGTGCATCTTTACTGGTTTGAAATGGATTAGGAAAAGATGTTAAAATAGTGCGGCAGGAGGAAAAAATAGATTGAAGATAACAAGAGATACCATTCTCTTGTCAAGTGAGAACAAGCATCACAATGGTTTCATACGCTCTTCTACTGAAAACATTGGGCTTTGTAGGTACAAAACTCTGTATTGGTCAGGATTCACAGAGATTAATTTCTTATCTGTACGTAGGTACCATGGATGAAATCTTCCTGCTTTAATTTGAAAAAAGCTCTTCAGAATAAATCAGTGCGTTTTTCTTCAAAGTTTATGTTATTTATTGTGTATTCTTTAGCCTTTAATAGGATTGGCGTTGGCTTAGAGGTAGAGAGTTAAACTGTAGTAATTTTGGACTCACAGTTCATAAATTAGTAGTTTTTAGGCTATGCTAACGATTTTACTATATATGTATTTTAGCTGAACTTTTCATGTTGCACATTCTCCTAAAATTGAAAGTTATCTTAGTTTTTTCTATTTCATGAGATTATAAACCAAACAGAAATGTGTAGTGCTGGACAACAGAGAAGTAAACTTGAACATATATGCATACATATATATAAATAAATAGGTATGGAATACATCTTAACTTTGTTTCAAAAATAATTTTAATTACACTACATCAAAATAATCATAGGTACATGGTGACTCATTTTTGTGTGCACATAAAAACATACTCTGAGCAGCCTTAGATTTAGATTTTTGAAACTATTTGAATCCATCTTCTTACGTGGCATCTTTGAAAAGGTGATATTTGCATTTGAAAGGGATGAATCAGAAATTAAGCCAGATTAGAGACAGATATTCTTTCCCCTCCCAAGTGTCTGGAGTCATTTACTGTAGCCATTAACATCTTATATAGCTTCAGGTGAAGTATTACCTCAATAAACTTAAGTAACATTTTTATTTAAGGAAAGGAGAAAGAAGGATCACAAGTGGAATGTTAGAAAGCTTTTTTTTGATTGTTAAAGCCTCCATGCATACTTACATTGGTTCAGATTTTTAATTATTATTGTTTTCACTAATGAAAAAAGTTTGGGGATGCAGTCCACCTAAATCCTGCCCAAATGGGGCTGGTCTTTTTCCCCCCCTAAATATTGTCTAAATCCAAGACAACAGCATAGTTTTATTGCTTCCTAGCCCTGCCTAAATGTATATTGAACTTATGTAAGTATCTCCTCTCTAGGATGAAAAGTTGATAAATATTAAAATAATTTTTACTTCTGCACACTCAGAATCGTTTTCTTTGGCAGAATGGAGAAAAGTCCTATTTAGAATTCTTCTTTAAATTCTAGAATTTAGTAAACAGATAAATAATTCCGCTTCAATACAGTGGAAAAATCTGAAGAACCCAATGGATAAAGCACCCATCCAGGTAGAGAAGTGGCCAAGTTCTAGGTTCTGCTGAGGCTGAGGATGCTTACACCAAAAAACCTCATGTTGACCCCACATGGTGATGAAATTTATAATTTGTATATAACATAGAGACTGAACCAGAAATCCTCCTTCCACGTTCTAGCAACTTCCCTTGCTGGTTCTAATAACCAGATACAGCTGCTTGCTTCTGGTGCTGGAGAGGATTTTTCTTTAGGTAGTTTCTTACAGGAAGATATTATCAGGATAACCATATCTGGAACTTCTATCAATATTCATTGAGAGATTTGTGATGTTTGGCCGTACAGGGCATAACAGCAGAAATTCTCTTTAGTTGTGTGATATTTAGTTATTCGATATTTACAGATAATTGCATTGGCAAATTCTATGATCCGAAGTGCTACTGTAACGTATCAAAATCTACAAACCAGGTAACAATTATGTTTGGGATTGTATCGTTATTTCAAGTATAATTACGCTGAGGTTGGAAGTGCATGTACTTAACGAGCAGTCCCTGTAATTTGCCTACATACTTGTGCTCCCCCCTTGTTAAAAAGTTCTTTGTCACAACATTTAAATATAACTTAAATTGACCTCCACATGTGTTACGCTAAAACTTGTGGTGCTAGCTCCTCAGCTTTCTAAACCTTAATGCTTCATGTGTCACTCTTTTTCATCTATTAAAACTGGTTTGCAACTAGCCAATATTCTGCTAAGACCAAAGGCTTTCAAAATGTCTTTGCGTGATTTACTGTCTTCCTTCCATTGCAAGGAAGTTTCATTAGCAAAATTTCATTAACGGAATTTCATACAGAAGAGAAGAATCTGTAGTTCGCTCTTGAATTCCAACCTAGTGAGGCTTCTTTCTTCTTCTTTTCTTTTTTTGCCAAACTTTCATGTTATTAAATAGTGAATATTTTTCATTCTGTTTTTGTTTGTTTGTTTCATTATTTATCAGGTTTTACCTGGCGAGACGATTACACGCAGCATGTTATTGGTCAGGAACTCTCAACCATTCACAAAATCCACAGCAGACGCCCTGATGTGTTTGCATCTGAAGGATCTGACACAGCAAGGTAAGTCTTTTTCAGTGTTTTTGCTTGAGTTTTGGAAAGGTTCAAAAATAATAAGAAAGAAGTTGGCCCAGAAGCAGAATTTAAAAAAATCACAAAAGCCACTATCTATATGATGAAGGCATCTGATGGGATTTCTCCTTGAGCCAGGTGTTATGAGCCCTCGGAGCTCCCATCCCCGTTTGGGTTTTGTTTTACAAATACCCACAGCTTAGATAGAGCGAGAAAGACACCTCCGGTGGTGCTGGAAACAAAAAAGTTTTATTAACTTCCAAAATAACAAACTCTCTACCGAGAAAAAGCCGTGCCAGAGACTCCAGGTCTTATGTCTCTGCTACACACCCCCAAAATGCCACAAGGTCATGGGTATAATACTTTTCATCACTAATGGCTCAGGTGGGGCTTTGGCAGTCATCCAATCCAGGTAGCCCCAGGGGTGAGGTGATGTCCAGGAAGTCCAATGAAGTGTCCTGGTTCAGAACATCTCCAAATTGGGAAAGAATGCCTGGGCTCTTCACCTTTTAAGGGGGACAAAGACAGCTTCACCTTTCTTCTTGGTCTCGGCACTCTGCCTGTAGGGGTGTTCAGGGGACAGAATGAGTTAAAACCCTGGACCTTGTTCTTCTGTTTATCATCAAGTTAAGGAAATTCACTTTCTAGTGTTAATTAAAATGTCAGAATTCAAAACACTGGGCCTTTTATTCAGTTTATGCACTGTCTGGTGTCAGTTCAGCCATCCCTACCTATGACTGGCTTAAAAAGGCAAACTTATAGTAGCTCAACTACAGGAGATATTTTATTCTAGACTAAGCATTGAATGATGTTCTGAGTGACTAATTCTATTTCCAAAGTCAAATTCTTCCAAAATGTACCTATAATTTATTTGAAGTCCATAGATTCCTAGTGGTAGTTGAAAAATTTGTTCGGGCAGGAGAGATTCCTGCAAGTTTACATGACAGAAAATAATGTTGGGAGAGGGTTTGAAAAGTATTAAGGGGTGACTTTGTAGTAATTGGTTGCAAGAGAGACCTCAGTAATTCTGCAGAGTGATGTGGTTGCAGAACCTGCAATTATATCACCTTCATATACAGTTACACATATAAAGGGACTCTTTTACTCGTGTGTTCTGTCCTGCAGGCTTCTAAGTACAACTCAGCTGCACAACCCCCAGAATGAAATTTTAAGACCAATTAAACATGACAAATTTTTCTAACATGTTTTTAAGAAATGCATTATCAAAAGTAGTGAAATTGAAAGAAAGGGCTTTTTGTTAAAAAAAACCTTTCATCATAGTGGTATAAACTTGAGCTTCTAGCCTTGATGGGCTAGAAATTATTAAAAATAATCTTCATGTACTGCAATATGCGGTTTGCATATACTGCAGAAACATTTATTTTCTAGATTCCTTTTTTCTGGAAATAAAATGCTGTGTAATTGATACTTCCAGTGTCTTCAACTGCGTTTGCCTCACTTTGTTTTGATTTAATTCAGATACTTTGACCCTGTATTTCACGTTTGCTGATTCAAAAGCATTTCTTAAAATCACAGCACCATTTCAGAAGTGCAGTAAAGTAGAAACTTCACTTCTAAAGAAGATAGTAATCTAAAGATTACCATAAATGTGATAACAACATGTGGTTGAATCCATAAACATGTTTTCACTGCCTAGATACACAGAATGTCAGTATTGAATGGATTACTCTCAGTAGATGGTATCAGAAATGATCTTCAGTATCTTCTGGGGATTTTATTTTAAGAGAGTACCTCAAATTTTTATTCATGACAGTAAGAAAAAATAGGCCAGATTCCATGAGATCAGGGCTATATTCTGCAGTGTTCCAGATTTGTAGTTATATAAAAATAAAAAAATATAAGAAGACATAAAAAAATTATTTAAAGTTTAGATTAAAAGCAAATGCTCTCTTTTAGGAATTCCTGTTTTTAACAAGTTTGAGATGTTTGAGATTTTTAACTCTAACTATGTGTTAGAAAAAATCTGCAACATTTTGTGTATTGATACTTCAGGAACATCAGAATTTCAAATGTGTTCACGTAAAGCGCTTCCTATTGTGGATAGATTTTCTGCAGTCACCAAGCTGTGCTTCTGAAAGCATTATCTTATGTGCCAACAGTTTAAAGCATTAATTGATTTTTCTGGTTGTCCATTTGCAATGTGTTTTGTAGGTCAGAGAACAGTAGGAAATCTGGTGTCTTGTAGATTCTGATCAAGTGTGTTCTATGTTCAGTGTGCTCAGTGTGCTTGCTAAAATCCTATCAGATAATAATTAAATAATTTAAAAAGCAACTTAGAGTAGGTATCTAATTATCAAAGAAACATTATGTCAGGAAGACCTTTTATTAAGGGTAACGTATGTAATAAGACAATATGAAGTCATACTAATGAGTCATTAATCCCCACAGAGCTGGTGAGAGCAAGAAAATAGAGTCAGACACTTGAAAGGTAAATTGACTTAGGCTAAATTAGTGCATATGAAATCTGATGAAACAGAAGACATGGATTTCATCTCAAAAAAAAAAAAAAAAAAAAAAAA